>JARYHS010008075.1:162667328-162767302 GCA_031002005.1 Vandiemenella viatica
CAATCGACAACCTGCGAGCGAACACCGCAGGTATGAAGCACATCATAGCACACTGCCAGGATCTAGGCGTATATAGCATCGGCAATTTTTTATAAAGTTTTCTGACAGTTTTATAACGTTTGCTCTCAGAGGAAATTACACACCAAAAAGAGTACTGCAGATACATTAAGTGAACAAATTTACAAGTGTAGTTGGCTGTAAAACCTAGTTTCCAAACGTCAGACGTGCTGTTCTGCTTCTTGTTGCCAGATTTTTACAACTCAACTTGAACATCCAGTTTATTGCTATAAAATTTTGTGATTATGTAGGTAAGCGTTTAATTTAGAGCTAACATCATCATGGAAGCCACATATTGTTTCAGTAAGAAATATTTTGTCGTTAGGTGCTTCGACGTCAAAGGCTCATTCCCTACAATTATTGTAGCTCTGATTGGCATCGAAAGTTCGCCTATAAGTAACTCCTGTACCACGCAGCTTTACAGCATGAAACTCTTGCTGGCTCCACTGTAACCGAAACCCAGTGGCCGGAATGCGAGTACAACGAAAGGAGTCAGTTGGGCCGGAGTGGCTGCCAAGTTATTTTGAAGTCGGAAGTGTGGCGTCCTGCTTTCACGAAGCGAGCCACCCTGCATTCTGACGAGCTGCCGCACTGGGCCACGAGGACAATACTCCCTTCCATTTCTAATACAGTACCCAAAGAGAGCTAAATAAACCAACAGAGGTGCTTTCTTTGTACAGGGAAGCATCTGGGTTGTAGTCGTGGTGCATTCACGTTTTACTTTTACTAGCTGTACCCCAGACTTTGTCCACGCGAAATTTGAGATTAGTTCGCAGATAAACTATCAAAGAAAAATTGACTCGATAGCTTAAGGCAGAGAAACAGTCCTGTATTTTCTGTGTTCTATTTTCTCCTCTCGTTCTGGATTTATATCGTAAGCAGTGCTTTATTCACATTTGGGAGCATCATCTGTTTCTACCTCTCCTTGAAACTACCACTACCTGGAAAAGTTTATTTGCCGATGACGCACAGGCACAATTCAATATTGTTGTAACATCTCCTGCCCGTATAGAAATTTTTTCTTCTGAATTTCAACCAAAACATTTCACATTTAAGACAGAATATCTCGAAAAATAAGCAGGATATCAAAAAAAATTATTCTTCATTTTTTATTTGTCTCATCGAGTTACATAATAATCTATCATCAGATTGCGGCGTTGCGATTATCCTAGGGTCCCCTTGAGGTTATTGTACGAAATCTCGTGTCTGTATGGATAGGTAATATGGCGGCCACGCCTCCTTACTCCTCTCCGCCCGCCGCCACTTCAATGCGTGGTGAAGGTCCCTTGCGTCGTCTCCATATATTTCTTTCCTCCATGATATATGTATAAACTGTTATGTAAACACCTTTGTACGGTCACAAAGTTGAGAACATCACTCGTGGTAAGCATTTCGACTGCAAGAAAGCTCCGAGTAAACCGCAGCATCCCTGATGAACCACTGAGGCCATACCTCTACTATTATCATTACTCCACGATTCACTACAGAGTGGACTGCTCCTATCCTAATGTGTAATCGTTTGCATAGGAAGGGATATACGGGGTAAGACGGGGGCGACCATGGGCTATTTTGAGGAACCATCCCGGCGATCTGCGAAAACCAGGCAAAACCCGGATCAAGAACATTTCGTGTGAATATGGCCCGAATCGACCCAGTCATTTGTTCGTGATGATGCAATGGATTTTATATATAAAGATAACAAAATTATAGAAAAGTTAGGCCAAATCTGTCTGCCCTCGCATCAGACAGAGACTAAAGGATATTTTTTAACCAAGTTGCACACAGCTTACGTAGTTGGTTATAACATAGAATGTTTAATATTCAGATTACTAACATAGTTTCCAATGATACAGAGACGAAAGCTATAGATTTTGATATTTCTGACTGTACACACGCATTTACACTAACTTCGCAAAGTGCTACCTCACACTATCAGTTAACATAGAGAATACTTTTTATCTAGTTCTCGATGACACGGAGGACAAAACCGTAAGTTTTGGTATCTTTGCCTTATCCCATTAATACCATATTTCATCCATGACACAGAGGCCGAACTCGTAAATATTAGAATTTTTCTATATGTATTCACGGATCAAGCAAAAACCAACCATTTCAATTAAATGTACATAGCGGTAGCTTACGTCACGTTAGTATGGCTTACGTTATGTTTCGATGTGACAACACTGAGAAATAGTAAAAGCGTCCGCTCACTTTATTGTTCCATATCACCGAGCGTTATGCCTAAGACTCCCCATCCGGCCATCCAGATTTCGGTTTTCCATGGTTTCTTGAAATAATTTCAGGCGAATGTTGGGCTGGTTCCTTCAAAAGGCAATGACAGAATTCTGTCTCGTTCCTCGCCTACAGTGTGTTCCCGCCTCAAATGGCCTGGACGTCCCCGAGGTGTAAAGCCATAAGTGAGAAAAAAAAAAAGAATTTATAATTTAATATTTATCTTGCACTGGCCTCCTTTCAGTCGAAACATTTACAACGATTGAATATAAAGAAGTCCACTCCAACGTGCGAGCATTTCTCCATAGGCGCGGGACCATTTCTACATATTAATTTCCGGCCTATGTGCCTTTGTAAATTATTTAAATTACTTACTATTTCTGATTGAATTTTATCTTAGATACTAAATCATTACGTCGTTTGTATCAATTGGTAATACATCAATCTGTTTACTTCCTTCTGTAATATTTATATTTGTGATCCTCACTACTTTACTGACTACTACTGCGGAGTGCTGCACAGATTTAAACAAGTAGATATGTTGGCACACAAGTTTCAGCTTGACTGAACGAGGATTTAATTTAATAAGTTAATATGACGCAGCGACTACAAAACTCAAAATTGGGTACATACAGCTTGTAGTAATATAATCTTTTGAGTTTTAAATACATAATTTTTGTTTTTATTCTCTTGACTGATGTAGCCCTCTGTTGTCTTCCGGTTCGTATATTACAGTGTAAGCGAGCTACTCTGTCTCCTTTTCGTGTGTGGTTTGAGCAGCACGTTGCGGTGTGCGATGGTCCGGAAGGTGAGGCACAATAGCGGGCGAGGCGCTGCCAAGGACAGTGCACACTGCATCAGCATCAGCAAAACAAACTATATGGCTGCGTCGATACTAATTAATCAGAATAATCATTTCAACAAATAAAATCCGAAATATTTCGCACAATGCTTAGAAATGAAAGACCCACACATGTTGCTGACGTAAGAAGTATGCAATGTCTCTTACCGTGTTTTGTGTAAGCGAATTATACTTTTTTGATGACATGCTTATTAGTTTAGAGTTTGTTATTTATTTTGACTAGCTCAGAAACATTGAAACTTGAAAGAGATTACACGAAGTGTTCCTCAGGTAGATAATGGTCGCTCATTACGAAGCCTCGGATAATAACGAACAACAATTCGTGTTTATCACTTTTACATAATGTTCCACAGCACCTTAAATTCCGTAATTTATGAATCTCTTTTAAATTCATGTTTACAAAAGCAGTTTTAACTGTTCTGAACTAATGCACGTTCTAGTCACAATTTAATATCCAGTACAAACCACATTACCGAGTGTGGTGGGTGAACAGTTAACGTTCTGGCCTCATATTCGGGATGACGCGGGTTCGAATCCCCGTCCGGGCATCCAGATTTGGATTTTCCATGGTTTCCCCAAATCACTCCAGGCGAATGCCGGGATCCTTCCTTCAAAAAGGCCATGGCCGAATTCCTCCCCGTTCCTTGTCCCCAGTCCCATCCCGCCTCTAATGACCTTAGCCGTCGACGAGGCGTAAAGCCGTAAGAAAAAAAAAACCACATTAATAATGATACTGTGTTTTCGAATCTTTTCAGTAATTTCGGTTTGAATCCCCGTCCGGGCATCTAGATATGAGTTTTCCATTGTTTCCCCCAAATCACTCTAGACGATTGCCGAGATGCTTCCTACAAAAACGGTCACGGCCGAATTCCTTCCTGTCCCTTGTCGCCAGTCCCGTCACTAAGGACCTCGACGTCGACGAGGCGTAAAGCCGTAAGAAAAAAAGAAAATCAGTAATTTACGCATTTTTCGTCATACGCCTGTGTACAGCTTAACTGCTTACCATCAACAGTAATACCCGATAATTTTTTTAAAAAAATTAAGCAATTAAAAAGAAATATACAGAAAGATCGGCTATTTAGAACTTGCGTGGAATTATAACATTTTTTTTAATACTATGTTATTTGACTGTTAAATATTTTGCAGTTTTGTTTGTTCATAAATAACTATTAAACCACTGGTGAATCATTTATGAAAACACTGCGAGTTAGCGGCTCCTCAGCTGGGGACGTACCAGCGGCCGAGTTCATGACGCAACCGGAAGTGCGAGGACGGTCGCAAAGTGTTACACCTCCGCAGTCTGACCGCTTTCCGCTCTGAACACAACAAACTCATATTTGCAGTATGTTAAAAACTGTAACAGTTAAAAAATGAGTTCTGCAGATGTTCCTTGCTTCTCTGTTTATACGCTTTTAAGACCTTCATATGCGAACAGTGGGTCAAACTAAATCGGCTAAGAACAGCCCACGCCAAATGTAACGCCATGCCGGGACTTAAGGATTCTCCTGTCTGTGACTGCGGAGCTCCTACCCAGAGTGTGGAGCACATCATCAAGGAATGCTCTCTAAGGAAGTACGATGGACCATTTCAAAATGTTTTCAGTGCTACAACTTCCTTCATAGAATGGCTGCAACAACTGTGAATGTTACAAAATTTCTTGTGTTGTATATATTGCATATATTTATATGTATTACTTTAGTTGCTTAGCCATACGACAAATAAATAAATAACCTGTAGAAGAAATCCAGAAAATCATTGAATGTTAATGAAAGTATTCTATGGATAACAGACTACCATCTAAATAGTGTCTCCTCCCTCTTAATGGATACAGGTTAGCTTCACATTTCTGTAGGACGGAGATGAGAATGGGTAACGCAGCAACATATGTAAGAGAAAAAACTAAAACAAAATCCTTAAATTTGTGTAAATACTGTATAGAACAAGACTTTGAACGTCGTGCAGTACAGTTAGAACTAAATAACAGCAATTTTGTAGCAACGGCACTTCAGTCTCATAGATATAAATATAATATCGACAAAGATTAGAAGATATTTCCAATTGTATAAAGAGGGTTAACATTCACTGGGGCTTCCTTATGCAATATACTACGAAATAAAACGTTACCTACGAAACCCTAACAGCCTTAAATTCATACTGAAAGAGTTGTTTCAGAACCATTTTAAAAAATGAAAGAATTTTCTTCTTGTAATATGATAACTGAAGACGCTAAGAATATATTATGAGTTTGTTTCTAAGTAATGGAAGGGAAACGTAAAAAAGTTATTCACTATCACTAAAATGGTGATTGATATTATTATTGAAAGTTTCTACAAATGTAGCAATTTTAAGAGCCCGTGGAGAGTTAAATATATTAATCGATATTAAGTAACTACCTAGTAACGAGTAATTGGTAATATTATTGATTTATTATATGTAGTGCTGTATCAAATGTCAGAGATACGGTATATCCAAGTTTCACAATATCAAGTTGCAGGCAGGAAAAATACGGCAGATACCAACAAAATCAATCGCAAGCCGGAACACAGTGATTCTTGTCGACCTTGGGTCGAGATATAACTCGCATATTCTCGGCGCTGATGCTGTGGGCAACCTGTCAGGGGCACTGGCATGCAACACCAACTTCGATTAACCGGTATCCTCGTTTACATAGGGGAGGGTTATCTATCCACTTTATGTCTTTGTTTGCAGCAACCTCTAGGTTACAAAAATCTACGTGCAGCGGTTTGGACATCTCTTTCTGGTATTTATCAACTATCGCATATGATTTTGTCCTGATTACTTATAGCAAAACTCAAGCCGCTAGATTACTAAGGTAAAATTTTAATCATCTGCTGTAATGGTTTTAATAGCAATTTAGACTGCATGTTTGACATTACAGTATTAACATTTGAAACAGCGAAACGTATTCAGATGAAATGATGTTGCAGTCATGACACATGTAAGGTCACTTGAAAACTATATTTACTTCTAAACTGTGCTTTAGTACGACGTGGGATGAGAAAAGAGTTTAAAAAAGTTATCCTAAAATTCTTCCGTGGATATCGAGATCCGAGGTGATAAATATTTTTAAACCAAAAGCACCTCACCTACGGATATTTGAAAGGAGAACGCCGACGGTTGTAAATAGACGTGGCATCACTTTATTTCCAATCTGGTTCATTAAATATCAGGAGAGCAGTGTGTGAGGAAATCTTTTGGAGGTAATGTGTGACAGCTTTCAGTTGTGGGTTCTGCCTTACTGGCTATCAATCCATTTTGTGAAAATAAATCTGAATGGCTAAGTGGTCGACCAACATGAGAACAGAATTTACACGCATCGCATCACCTCAGTATAGGTCACATGCTAACCCATTCCTATACACATAACAAAAAATTCCAGACTCAATTTAAATGCAACAGAAATTTATTCTACAGCAGCCAGTTGAATGATTTGTTCAGAAACAAAAATTAAACTTGAGAGATATCACTTACTATTTCAGACATTCTTTGTTTCGTTAGTTAGTAAGAGCCATAAACAGTAATATTTACGACATAAAACCAGAAGTTACCAATTTCAAGGAAAATAAATATATTTCTAGTTGTTCCTGCTTGTGTTTTATTCAAACTGACGCAGTTCGTACGTATTCTGCCATCGCCTACAAATCGTGGCACTACAAAGTTTTGTATGCGGTAATCGCATACCTGCAACGGAAGACGAATGGATTTTTTATCATATTTATCAGGATACCAAAGTTTATGCTAAAAACCTTACTGGTACCCATTTGGATCAGAGCACGACTAATTGCGGTCCTTAAACTTTTCATCTTCTGCCAAGAATGTGGAAGCCGTCACAGCTGGCTAATGCATAGGTACTCCCTGCCTCCTCTGATTAACCGCTCAGCTCTTCTGACATCGCTATCATAGTTTCTGGTACAGATCACAGTAGAAATATAAAAGTCATACGAGGTGGAAATCATAACGTTAGAAATCATATTCCTGAAGGATATTCATTTACATAGATCAACAATGTTGAACCAGGGCCAACTGCGGTAGGAGGTAGGACAGACATCAGTTTCAAATCTTCGCTCTGTAATGATGATCGTGCTCTACATCATACGAAGCCATAACCATAACGTTAACTTTATTCGATTGTGATCAAATTTAAAAGTTCGATGATTTCAGCAAAGCGAACAGTATTTCGAAATTTGAAGCTAGTAGCTAGTAGACAGCAAAGATGAAGATTATTACTGTTTCAGTTTGAACTGTGGGGTGATCTTCTGCCACACGAACTCAGCGTCACATCTTACCAGAAGCCGTGACAAACAACGGAATAGTGTTTCAGGAGGAAACCACTTCAGGAGAACCTTGTTAACTGTAAACCTCTTTGTTAAACTTGTTCCTACTGGTATTTTTTGAATAAAAATACGACGAAGATCGAAAAAGCCAAATGAAATCACTTAAAATCTACATAAATGGTAACATTTAATCTCTCTGATTCCCCGTAGCAACGCATACAACGCAACGGCCAGAGTTGGTTTGTGCGTGGCAGAGGCAGCGTGCCAAGGCCGGTCGCTGTTTACCCACAGTCTGTACTTCCACTTGGCAGCAGTCCTCTTGTGTTTCGCGGTTGGCACAAATCCCGTAAACCAAACTGGTTCACTGAATAATATGCGAGCGAAGCAGCGAGTACGTCTTCTGTCTCCCGAACCAAGATCACCAACGTATCTTAGTCTCTGAGGCAGCACAGATCCGCAGCCTCGTACTATGGCACTATCAGTTACCACAACTTTAAAAATGTTCATATTCGGCGTTTTCTTGAGGCTGCACTGCATTCTTGAAATCTTTGTTCATCACTGCTTGCAATTAAGTAAAGGCTGTTAGGAAACAACGAACAATAGTGACTGATGGGACAGTCTCCAATTTCCGACTCAGAAACTACACATTTCATAAACTTATCATACAGAACACGTTTCATCGTTTAACGCTCTGGTCTCGCATTCGGGAGGACGCCGCGCCGGTTCGAATCCCTGTCCGGGCATCCAGATGTGGGTTTTCTATGGGTTCCCAAATCACTCCAGGCGAAGCCGGGATGCTTCCTACAAAAGGTCATGGCCAAATTCCTTCCCGTTCCTTGTCCCCATTCCCATCCCACCTCTAATGACCTCGACGTCGACGAGTAAGTAAAAAAAGAAAAAAGTGAAAAAAAGTTTCATCGACAGATGGTCACACAAACGTTCCATCTTTGGGATAAAAGCTCGAGATGTAACAAATTTCAACGTGAGACTATCTCCGAAGTTCAGATACATTGCTTACCTTCTGTGTCTGACTACTGATTAATACGAAATCACTTTCTTTATGCGTTTATATAGCACTAGGTAAGCCCGTGACAGTTTTTTGCGTATCGTCACGGGTCTAGAATAGTTCCAGTTTTTAGGGTCAAAGATTATATCAGGTTGGCCTGATCTTATCAAATAATATGAACATGAACTGTGTTTCACCCTTAGGGTGCATAAAATCGCTTGAGCTTGAAGAACTCAGAAGTATTGATAGACGTAGGTATTAAATACGAACAGGGACGATCGTGCTATCTTATAATTGTTTCAAAGGTAGTATACCCAAACATGTTTAAATACAACTTGTACTTGAAAATTAAAAAAAAAAAAAATCCGTTTGCTTCGAAAGCATCATGTTGTTTTTTATTGACGATGGGCAAACACTCATAATGTTATCTATGTTCATAGTGTCTTTAACGGTCAGAAAGCTTAACACACATTCCACAGTATTAAACAGTTGAGCAACTCCGAAGAAATAAATTGCCAGAATACTCGATTCGGTAACATATTTGTTCTGATGTCCACTGTGAATAACCTGATAAGTCACGTACAGCGAACATGAACAAAGGCCATTCACCAAAGTGGTCAGTAAAATACGTAAAAAGCAAATAAACCATGATGTATAATCTCTGGCCAAGCAGCAACAGTACTGAAAGTTTTAACTAAACCGAAATTTAGCATAGGCCGAATGACAATTGACATTGGTAGTTACAGCAGAGGCCATGAGTAATTTATTTTTTTAAGTTTTTTTTAATGCTGCTTTCGTTCGCGACATGTTACTTAAAATCAGGTACACGTTTTTTCGGCCGTAAAATTTATCGATATATTTTTAACCATAAAATGCTACGAAAAGCAAACTTAATAAATGTATTACGGCAATTAATTTGGTAGCAGTTACTTAGCTATTAAATTGTGGACATAATCTCGAATTTCTTGTAATGATATCTCTCGTCTCTGTTAATTTGCGAGCGAATGCTGACACGTGACACCGTTCTCCAGCCAATAGCTGTCGAGGTGAGTGAGTGAGTTAGATGTGGAATTGTTTGGGCATGTGTACAGGAATGGGTTAGCGTATGACCTACACAAAGAAATCATTCACATCATCATTTAGACTAATGATCAGCGTTTTTTCACTACTCTTTAAGGCAAGAGCATAGTTGCTGGAGACAGTCTCAAACTACGTATAAGTTATGTAGCAACAAAACTCACCGGGCAACTTCATCAATTGTATTAAAATGAACCAAATATCTTTCATTATTAAATGATGAGTACTAGTTTTGATTGTTTTTGTAATTTCTGTTGAGTGAAGAAAATACATTTTAAAATTGGAGAAACCAAAGAATTCTTTCCTACTGTGTTGGCATTCAGCCTCTGACTGAGCACAAGGCTGACGCGGCCATCAAGGATTCCCGAAATCACTCCAGGCGAATGGCTGGAAGACCAGGACCAAATTCCTGTCCTCCCTGCTATCCCGACTCTAATTACCTCGACGTCAAAGACCCGTTGATTCTTAATAAAAATGAAGAAAAAACGTATACTTAACTCAATTTTTTTCCCGTCATTTCTGATCGCATCCAAGGGGCAACGCTGTACTCATTTCTATAATTAAATTATGAACAACTTCAACTTTTATTATGAGATACGTTTGGCAATTAAAAATGTAATTAGAGAATGGGATATAAATCAGTAGAGGGCTGTGCTGCGTCCATTGTTTGTAATGGTATTACGCAAAATGTACCGAATGGATTTTGAAGTGGTTTTCATAATTCGAAAGTTAATGATCTAACATTAAATCTGTATCGTACATATTAAGACAATATGGGGTAAGGCGCCGAATCATGAAATTATGATCTGCTTGTAGCCTGAGTTTCTTCATTTATCTCCACCAGACATTGTACACCCCATTCGTAAAAACATTATACAAGTTTTCTTGTGCTACTATTCGTGGTTTGTGGAATGTGAAATAGTTTAGCAAAAATTCGTCAGATTAAACCTTGGTTTTTCGTGATAAGGACTTTCCATTCTGTAAATATTGTCGTCAAGTTTTACATTCTTACAGCAACATACGCGCAAAACAATTAATGAAAAGCCTTTGAATAGATCACGAAAAGCAACGGATTGCGTGAGAGGATAAAAATTTGTGTAGGAAGATTGTAACACTTTAAAATTCTGATAACAGTGAACATGTAAAACATCCAAGTCCGGCTGTAATTGTCGCTAATTACACATTTTAAGAAGGGAACGATACAAAAGACTTTAGCAAAGCTTCGCGGACAGATAGCGGCCACCAATTCACAAAACTGAGGACTTCCTTTACGTCTGCGAAATGTGAGACGAGAGAATACTAACAGTAAGTCGCGGGGATCAATTGGTCATGAACACCAATCTCAGACGAATAAACAGCGGAAAAGTTTACCTTTGAAAGTGATCATAATAAGTACGTGTTCGAAGGAAGCGTTATGAATAGTTCATTCTGGTCCAGCCTGCATTTAAACAAAAGCACAGCCTCCGTGAATATTACAGTTCAAAAATCCAATCAGGTGTCGTACAGCAAATAATTTATGAATTTATGAAAACACTTTAACTAAAATAAAATTGTGTTTAAAACATTCGCCGAGGCTTTAATCATCACAAATTCCGTTCCAGCAGAAAAAGGCAGCCGCTTCTTTGAGCGCGCGGTACCAGCCACAGTAAAGGAAATAACTTTTTCGTATCTGAAAGCCAAAACTGAATTAAGTAGCTACCTATTTGATGAAACATCAAATAAACGACTTGCGTGAAAGTGAATATATGTGTATTATAGCTGCTTGCGTTCTAATTACGATATGCTGACTCAAAAGTTAAATTAATCTACTAACTTTTACTTTTTACTCGTAATGAAGCAAACAGAAAACCAAGCGTGGTGGGTGAGTGGTAACGCTATGGCCTTGTATTCGAGAGGAGGCGGGTTCGAATCCCCGTCTGGCCATCCAATTTTTGGTTTCCCAATCACTCCAGGCAAATTCCGATATCATTCCTTCAAAAGGCCATGGCCGAATTCCTTCCCATTCCTTTCCTCCCGTCCTTTCCCATCTCTAACAACCTATACGTCAACGAGGCATAAAGTCATTAAAAAGGAGAAAAAAACAATAAATATAATATCGAGATATGAAAAGATCTGCAGGTTAGGTTATCTTTAGAAGAATGTACGCTTTTTTGTTAACTCTATAACTATAGGAATGATGACAGATTTCGGCTGTGGATCTCGTCCTAAGTACAGCTTACAAACTTTACTTTTAAGTTTTTAATATGGGAGCGATAACAAAAAAACCATTTAAGTATCTCCATCTTAATAGCGCAGCAAAAAATGATATTTTCGCAGTTGTAGAAGTGACCAATCATGAAATTAAAGGGAGGATATGATAGTTGCGATGTCGTGTAAGTTATTAAAGTCAGCATACAGTGGAAGAAGCGATCTAGAATTCACATCTTCATTATTTTGTCCGAGACATTAAACAAAAAGTTGTGATGAAAATTATAAGTTTGACCTTATATCACTCCTGGGAGTCGGAAAGGGCCAAAAGGGTCAAAACCAGGTTTTTGAGTGTAAGAAAAAAAACCGTCAAATAGATTAAATTAAAATTTTCTATTGTGATTAAACACGTTATTTCTCATCTTTTGTACATTCCACTTATACACAGAATGACATCTGACATTGCCAAACTGGGCAAAAACTGAAAATTTTGAATCAGTTTGTACGAAAATTGTTTGAAAATGGATGGTGAGAAGGAACATCTCGAAATATTGTTCAAGAGCCTATGAATAGATCACGAGCTGTGGCAAGAACTACGCGTATGTTAAAAAACACACTTGGCGTGGTCTGCTAGAAAGGTCAAAATGGCTCCACTTCCGTATGGGAAAAAAGTCAAATACGGATGATTTCGTGATGATGTAACAAATTTTCAATCATGATGGAGAAGGGTAAATGTATCAATAAGAGGTAAGTGTCCCTGGTCTGGAAACGACCGAGTAGAAAGTTATGAGCGAAGATCTTCCTTACCTCTAGCAGCGCTGAAACCGAGGGCTGATCATGACGTACGGGATTCCCGCTGAATACTAGTAACGGTGCACATAACTCGATGTCAGAGAGACCGCTAATCCTAAGTCTAGAGTACAGTAATAATGAATTCCATTTATCTGCACAAGTTTCACAAGCTGCCACATTTACAACAGTTGTTCAAAATGACGTCTTCCAGCGTCAGTGTAGGCATGGCACCATCGCACAAAGTTCTTTCGAAACCTTTCTAATATCCCTGATGTCGTCTGTACAGTGTCACAGGCAGCGAGAATTCTTGCCAGGAGGTCCTCTTCAGTCTTGACAGGCGTCTTAACACTTGATTTTTCACATGGCCTTACCAGAATATGAGGTGAACAGGACCTCCTCTGCCTATCCACTTTTCATGGAATGTCTGATCCAGATGTTCATGTACCCTCTGTCCAAAATGAGGAGGGGGTCAATCACTTTGGAACCACATCAGTTATCCCAACTTCTACACTTACTGTAAATCCTCGTCTGGATTGCTTACCCTACAATCTTAGTAACAACAGCACCGGTACATGTATTCCAACATCAGAAGTATCAACGATTTTCACTTATAACTTTGGACTCGAACGTTCCCGACCATGGTCCCTTAACTCTAATTGATACATTTATAGTCATTAAACACTCTCAACTTTTATATATACCTCTTTGATCTTGAATAACGTCTGACAGAGGAAGAAGGGTAAAACCAAAAATTTTGAACCGATTTTTATGAATTTAAAAACATTGGTGGTGATCATCTTGTTATAAAGACTTTGAAAAGATCCCAAATTGCTGTGAAAAATACTCATATGTTACAAAATTGACAATTGTGATTTGCGCACTTGATTTACAATCAAGCTGGGCACGTACTGTGAGTTGATTATCATTGAGCAATAATTTAATGAAAAGAATAATGATCCCCATGCAGCCGTGTGGCTCAGGCCCCTACCACCGACCTTCGATTCCCCACGAAGCTGAACCGCTCCCCAAGCCCACTAGCCAGCTGTCAAGCGAGTATCGTGGAGGAAACGCGGCGAGAAGGTGAAGAGCGGCAGGTGACCAGGTGCTCAGTGTCGAAGCTCTAACTCTGTGATTACTGCGGGGAAACGGCAGTCAGCCGAATTAACGTGAATTTTTTAAAATAATGTTTCTCAGTGAGGTCGAAGTCGACTTCGCCCCCGCAGTCAGGAGGAAATTAATGAAAATCATGGAATTCCGCCAGTGGCGGATTTACGAATTCCGGGGCAAGGACTGTCAGACATGAATTTGCACCCGGGACAGTATACAAGTAAAAAAATAAAAAAAAAAAAAAATAGTGGTTAATCGCCAGACAAATTTGCTAGGATGACGCCCGGGACAGTACAGCTAAAAAAAGGTCTTGCTGTTCGCTGCTCCTACAAACATGACTTTGCCTCCCGGGGCATGCGCGCCGGTTTGCCCCCCCCCCCCCCCCCCCTCTTGATCCGGCACTGAATTCCGCAAAGAGGCGGTGTTCTCGGCCCCTTTGCAGGTGGCGATTTGCAAGGAAATTACGTAGCCGCTTTATTGTCTTCCGGCATTTTGGCTTTAGATACTGCCATTTCTCTAAATCTTTGCTGATGTATTCTTAAATCCATTTTTTTTCAATGGATGCAAGAATACATCAGAAGAAATTTAGAGAAACGTATCGATAGTATCGACAGCTAGAATTTCGTATAACAACAAATTGGCTTTTAGAAATACTGTTGAAGCATCTGTTGCTAAGTTCTAGAGATGGGTCGTTCGCGAGTGAAAAAAGGTCTACTAATGGCATCAAAGTCGATGTAAGAGGGGTATTTTCATCGGAAAGTGGGGGTGTAACCGGATTATCAGGGGTGAGACCATTAAAAAAAAGGTCTCAAATATAACTGAGCAAGTGAGCTATTGAACCGTTCAAAAGAAGTAGGGTGTTTCTACTATTTGTGCCTGCAATGAATGTCCTGTAATGCTCAGAAATACTCTCGGACTAAGAACGGCTTGGTGAAAGGAGCACTTGGAATAGCGCATAAGAATTTTTGTGGTGCAGATTTGAGAAAATTAATTTGCCTGCCGATTTAAGGGACAAGAAGGATTTTGCGTTCGATACAATAAAGATGCATACCTCAAATTACTGCTATGTACCAAGCGACTCTTTGAATTTTTAACAATATATACGTCATTATAATAATAATAATAATTTGAATTAATTTAAATTCAAATTGAATTTTTCAATAACATTTTATCAATAAACAAAATGAAAAATCAAATAAATCTATGGAGTACCATGAAATTCTAAATTTCAGTAAATTGGCGAATTTAAAAAAATTATAACGTTGTTTTCAGTTAGTTCCTTAAAATTTCTGTGATGAAGTTTTATATCTTTCTCAGGTGAGTTCAGCTGAGGTTAACGTAATGCAGGCGGAAGTGCCGCGTGGTCTCACGGAACTCTCACAGAGCTCTATTCAAACAATGTAAACAAGTACGGCCGGAAACGCGAAGGATCATGAGGTCTGACACGGCTCTTTAACTCTTGACTAGTTCCTAGCGGAATGAATACTGCGTATCGATGGCACGGTGCAACAGGGCTTTGTAATCCTTTTATAACGAAACTTCCTGTTTGAGTACAGATCTGTGATATGAACTCTGTATTGAACCAAAGAATAATGTGGACAGTGCCGGTTGAGAGAGAAGAATCTTTGGATTCAACCAAAGAAAGTGTGGCAGATTTGGAACGGAAGGAAAGATCGTCAAGATGTAAATACTAGTATATTGGGTGAATCATTTTATCAAGAATGAGTATATAAATATATAAGCTGTGAAATAGTGAAATAACTTGTAAACGTTGTGGAAAATAAAAGAACATTTTGTTTACCACAGTAAACTTGCAGAAATGGCATGAATACATATCTTATATATGAGGAGAGTACAGATTCGAGAAAAGGGAGAAAAGTAAAAAGGCAAAACAATAAATTAAATTAGTGAAAGCCAAGAAGTTGAAATAGAGTCAAGAATTAAGGAACCTGATTTCAATAAAGTATTTTCTTGTTTTCCTGTAAAGAGAGCTTAAGAAAAAAGATTGTTGTTGCTACTAAAAGTACTTAAAGAAACTCATATTATTTGGTAGTAAATAAACTTTTTTTAAGAAAAAAAAAAGAAGTATTTCTTGTTTAATTGTAGAAATATGTGGTCATTCTTTATTTTTACTCTGATATGTAGTTTTATTGATGTTTCTGATGTTAAACGCGGCGTTGTCCTTTTGCAGATAATGTCCAGTAGCAAATAATGACCGACCGAAACAGGAATTTCAGCCGAAGCCAAAACCGAATCTTCGGTTTCCTACTCAGTTTTGGCCGAAACCGAAACCTATTTAGAAATGTTAAATTTCTATTGTATATTTAAATTAAGTATATTTTTTAACAAATTTAGTGTAAAACGTAAGAAGAAGGTGAAACAGGATATGGATTTAAATAGTGAAGGAAGAAATGTAAAAAGAAGAAATTTGACGAAAAGGGACGACATTAACATTTGACGTGAAAGATTTTTTTTGGTAAAAAATATCCATTAAAATTCTTGAAGATTGAACTGGGAGATAATTTTTTCCATTTATCATAGGATGTTTTTTATAAAAGATATGCCACATAAAACGTATACCTATTAATATTTTAAATCACAGAAAAACGTCGAGTTAACGAATGCACGTGATCTTAAATTGTATAAAGTTGGAATGGATGATTGGTTTTCGTAATTTGGAATCACGTGAGGTAGCAAATATGAAAAAAATTGTGTATCAATCCCCTGTGAAGAGGATAATTAAGTGCAGATTTTGTCTATGTAAATTTAGAGACAAAACTAAGCAGGGGGTTTAAGTAAGGTAACGCCCTACTTCTGTTTGTTTTAAATCGTATGTCTGTTATCATCTGTTTCTCTTAGAGTAGAGACCTTTGATATGATCTCTGTGTCGAACTGAAGAATAAAGTAGGCAGTTCCGGATCGGCGAGAAAAATCTTTGGATTGAACAAAAACTAAGGAAAGGGGCGGTGTGACTGATATGAAACGGAAGAAAAGATCGAATAGTTACTAGTACTGTATATTGAGGGGGCATACTTCAGAATGAGAAGTATATGTTTTGAACGATGTAAATAAAGTTTCTTTTATTTAAATGAGGTTGTGCGAACAGTTAAAAAAAGACGTGTAGTCGCTGTGTGTAATAAAAGATTTTAATAAATGTTGTAAGCTTCCAGAAACAGCATTTACATGCAACGAACAACGTGTGGAAAGCCTTTGGCTGCTAAAGTTTGTGAGTTTATTCGAGCACACGATGCCTGTATATATGTCTGTTTCATAAGAAGACTTCATTTTTGTACTCGTCATTGGTTCCCCCACCCATTCTACAAGCTATCTACCTTCGTGATCTGTCGACGAGAGATTACCTCGTGTTTGGTTTTAGACTGTACCATTTTCGCTAGCAATGGGTCTCCGCGTTACCGATCCCCTTGTGTTAGGATTGTCTTCAACTCATAAGCTTTATGTGGTACAGCTAAAAAAAACACGCGGGAAGGAAGTTTACTGGAATAATTCCAAGTGGTATACTACGCTTTTGGCTTGCTACCTCAACAGCGTGGATGATGATGTATTTAGCTATCTTAAGAGAGTCATAATTATTTGTTCCAATCAAAAACTTATCTATTATTTCTTTATTATTGTATTGCGAGATCGTCTCCATCCCTCTTTAATACTTCTAAGTCCTTTCAAATTGAAAAGGAAATCTTCACATTTTGCAGAGCATGCCCTTAAGGTCACATACAGATCAAATTCGTATTGCAACTGGATTAGTCATGACCTTTGAGCCATTTTTTGTCTCTGAAACCTTATGCCTTACCACTTTTAGACTCTATGCAGTGCATTTTTGGTTTATATCAACCTTAATAAATCATACGGTGATCAAAATCAAGAAACAGATCAGAGATGAGGTCACGCGGTCCTAAAATCTCAGCTCCAATAGGGAACTACTACTCTAGACCAGTGACCGTTCTCAAAACACGGTCACTCAGTTCATATTTTAGATGAGAAACTATGGACCGCAAATACAAAAAAAGATTTTCAAGTGCAATGCCCAGACGAACGGAATTCTGTAAATGACATCAAACATTTTCCTCAGAGTACAAAGTAATTTTGTATATATAGATTAATTACACCGTCCATTTATTCCTCATGAGTTATACATAATTTACAGACACTTCTGTATTGCAGTAAATTCAATACACAAATGTCGTGACACAAAATATATAGAATTTAGTAATCTATCACGAGGAGAGCACTCGTAAAGCTGTTTCGACTGTAACACTAGTAAGCTATAAGACTGAGCAGGCCATGCGCGGGCAGATTAGCTGACTCTGTTTAAAAAACAACACCGAATAAATCAACACTCAACGGGAGCATGGCCGTTTTTGAAAAGGCTTGTGATTGGTGGGAAGATATTCCCTCGAAACAAACGCTGAATGAAGCGATTAACACAATTGTAAGGAAGAGAGACGAGAGATAGAACCTAAGTTGAGGTGAACTGGCAAAACTAAAAGCGTATATAATCTACTTGCACTCACTTTGATAAGCTAAGTCTGTAGGACGCGGGTTCGCCATCCACGTCGAACCATCCTGATTTGGGTTTCCTATGGTTTGCCCAGATCACTCAAGGCGAATGCCGGGATGGTTAATTTAAAAGGCCATGGCTGAATTCCTTCCACTTGCGTGCCATGTCTCTAATGACCTCGACGCAGATGAGGCGTAAAGCCAAAAGTAAAAAAGAAGGATCAGATTTCGTTCTGTGGTTGCACCTTAACGGGTAACAATTATTTGAACTTGAGCTGCTGTCACAGTACCATGCACTCGTTGCCTCCCGGATGTTTCTTTCAATATCCTTATGTCATACAGAATTACTGCAATATCTACGTTAACTGATTTCACACTAGATCAAACAACTTGTTGATATTTTGAATATCTGTTTGGAATAAATTTCCTTTGAAGTTGCTAACTTTTCCGCACGTCTGAGACACTCTCATTGATTGGGATCTTTGTACAGTAAATCATAAGCTGCAGGGTTTATTCTAACTGTTTGACCAAGTCAAATGTCGAGGGCGAAATAGAGATATCTGGTGACGGTTGGGAAAAGATTTTGCCAACTGTAAATATACTGGTGCTCTCAAAAGCGCGGAAATACCTAAACACACTCCGTCGTCAAAATTTGGTATTCATAATAATACCGCTTCAGAGCTTACCAGTTGCTTTATCCTTATCATATAAAAATCATCAGCAAACTCAGTATGTGGTAGCAGAAGCAATCACACAAAGAATTGATAAATATTAATTAAAGAAGAGGGTTAATTCTCCGGAATATACAAAGATCTCACACTTTTTTTTTGCGTGCACTTCAGGCGGATAAATCAGTTATCTCCTTTCATACAGAGAAGAAATGACTGAATGGCTGTCTGGTAGCGAAGCAGTCTAGCGACAGAAATACAAGCCTGGCGGATGCTTCCACAAGCCTACAAGCAGCTGCTTGGCAGCAAGCCGAATCGACAAGTTTAGAATCTCGCCGGCTCGCTAACCTACCAGCCGACGTATGACAAGTAGATCTACACCACTCTTCAATGTTTTCACACTACTGGATCGACGGTAAAAGTCAGACGGATGTTACAACATGTTTCTCAATCCTGAAAACTACTGTTTATAGTTGATGTGCTTCTTATTTATCCCGCATGTTCTTTAGAAGCAAGCGATACAAAAATTAGACAAGAAGTACTGTTTTACGTTAGTATATTTGCGTTTCATAACCTATAACATGTGTACAAACAGCTTGGCTACTGGCGATGTTCATCTGTATCAGTGTGATAACCAGGAAAGCACAAGAAATAAAGGTGTTCGTTTATTAGTTTCGGAGATGGAAGGTGCCACGCAATACCATCAGCAAGCATTGTTGGGCCCTTTCAGGACCAAGAATTTGAGAGCGATCTTTTATTAGGCCTTGTGCCTCGTCGACGTCGAGGTCGTTAGATGCGGGAAAAGACTGGGGGCAAGGAACCATCCCGGCATACGCTTGTAGTGACTTCGGGAAACCACTGAACCAGCGGTCCTACCGAATGCAAAGCCAGAGCGTTACCGCTCACTCACCACGCTCGGTGAAAGAGATCTGCCAAACGAAGTAAACACGAAGACCTGTTTCAATTAGTGGAAGCAGCCACTGTAGCGCTTAAAATATGCAATAAATGACTAAAACCAACTACACTGATGGTTTAAAACTTCTCTTTGATACGTGAAGTATTCCGGAAATACAGTATCAGTTTACAATCTCTCATTTGCATTATAGTTTTAAACAACGAAAAGTTTAGACTGTGTTTAAAGATAATAGTAATTTGGTGATACTGAAGAATACATTCCTCACTATGAAACGTAGTGTTTGCAGCCTGTGGGTAAAAAAAAAAATTCAGTCAGCTATCTCTCATATTAAACAAAGTGAACACAGACGATCATTGATGCCTTATGAAAATTTTATATCCGGCCAGAAGATTGTTAAGGGAAATCATCATCAGGTAGCTCTCCATGCTCTCTTCTCTTGGGGTCCTTTCCTTCCGAAGCGTCTGTTAACATCCTCTCCCTTCTCGACGAGTTCCATACCACTAGCAGCAGGTTCCTCCTCTCATCAATCCTTTCCGGCACTTCTAAATTACTCACATTTTCCATCCAGTTTATCCTCTCCATTCTCCTCAACATCCATATCTCAAATGCTACTATCCTATTTTTATCATCTCATATCAGTATCCACGTCTCTGACCCGTAAAATCGCCATACGGAACATTTTCAAAGTTTTTTTTTTCTCAGTGTTTTATCTAGTTTTCACATTAACAATCTCCTCTTCCTAATGAGCTATTCCTTTGCTACAGTAATATGAGTTTTCACCTCAAGTCCTCGGTGATCGTACTTTCAAGATATTTGAAGCCTGATATTAGATTTTTCCTATCTATTTACCAGTTTCCTTTCTTTATCATTCACCATATTTTAGGGAAACATGTATCCTAAAAAAACACACACAATTATTCAATTTCTGCGCATACAGTTTTGTTCAGCAGTAACATTTCGAAGGAAAAAAGCAGTTCATAGACAACTTATAGCAAAGGAAACGTCTGTTGAGAGTAAGCAAATGTGACGTAATTAACATTTGGACCAACCTGCTGGGAGCGGAAAAGCAAACACTGAACAGTAAAACAGACACAAGGCCGTCTCTTGTGTACACGCCCACTCAATCAACAACGGCCACGTAAAAAAGAATTCACATTGGAGGCTATTGGAGATGGACACCAGGTCAGGTCAAAGTGACTTCACTGCAGACACATTGCATGTCACACTAGTAATTAAATGGTGAGGTTTACCTGTGAGTACTGATTTCATCGTCTGACAAACAGTTGGTCAGTATTTTAGTTGCTCGTATTAGTAATAGATATCCTAAACAATTTATGTACATGAGCAGGTCACGTCAAGGGAAGGACACGTAATATATGTTAGATATTGCAACTACAGAAGAACTGTTATTTGGAAATAGCCCCGCATTTTTATAAATTTTTGTGTTCATTTGTGAATTTTTGTCCTTATTGCTATTGTCATCTGATCAATAACAAATTACCTCTTGGTATTTGTTTGTTAGTTTTTGTGACTAATGTTCAGTGTCTTTCGTCAATAACAGTTCTTCACTATGCAAGCAAATTTGTGAGATAACAATTTTCAATTCCATCATTTCCAGTCGTAACTCAACTTCAGGTTATGGTAACGTAGTGCGAATTTGTTGCTAAGAAAAATATCTTTCTTAACAAAAAAATTTCTGTTCCAATTTTTCAACTTTTATACTTTTAACACCTTACAGAACTATTCAGTATATTAGTGCACCAATTACTGAGTTTTTCGAAGAAGCAAACATATATATGGAATTCATTTCCTTACTCATCTTCCTCTCTATACTTATAAAAGAGGGAATTTGTTTGCTTCTTCCCTATTGAAAACCAAACGGTTGAACGTATACATTTCAGTTTCATAGAAAGCTCTGGCATCAAAAAACGGACTTGATATTGTATATGCCACATGTTATACCTCCGTACAAAATGAGGAATTATAAAAAAGAAAATGTGAACACAACAAGCAAATAAAACACAACAAAACCAAAACAACAGACTACATTAATAGCACATCAGAAGTTAAAATTCCCTGACGCTTGAAGTTATAGGAGAATCAGTCGATTCTCTTAGCAGTGGAAAAAAAGGTAGTTAAAATTAGTGAGATAGCCATTTAACTCAAAGACAGAAAATTTTTGAAGAGTGAAGTAACACTGGAATATGAATACAACAGGCAAATGAAACAGAAGTACTAAGTCAAAGATTATATCAGTATTACAAATGTATAAAAAAGTTAATCAAACGTGCGCGACAGAACCATTCAACTCACAGATATAATGAAATTTAGTGTACTAGTACTGCACGCACAATTGTATTTTGACAATATTCTGTAGTTGTTGACGGTGACTTTTAAAACAGTGGCTATTCGATTTTGCTATTTGTGTTGTTTGGCAAATGTACACCTCTTTTTATGAAACTTTAATTATTTATTTATTCAGATGTTTGAAACTAAGTCAGTTAAATACGCAGAAAAGGTAAATAAAACCTTTCCAGTGCTTGAGTAACCGCCAAGACAAGAAAGTGGCTAGGAGGGAGGAAAATTTTTAGTTTTCATGACTTTTCTCTTATTAGGTACCAGTCAATTTGAGCGGTCTTGGTTTTAATGCTGCTATTAGTTAACAATAGTTTGGGGGGGGGGGGAAATAACAAAAAAACAATTCGTCCACGCGGGTTCAGCTGCGGACAAAAGGAAGTAACTGATATAACTTCAACAGTGATTTTGAGCTAGAACTGTTCTCGGGACGTGATATTACCATCATACAAAGTATCAATAAATTGACACCAAGTAATAAATGAAATATTTTAGTAAATTTTGGACGTCTTAAAGTCGATTTAAACAAAAAATGCATTGCACAGAGTCTAAAAGTAACAAAAGTATCGAAAAATGAGTTTTGGGGTGTCAATGGCCATGAATGACCTGCATTGGAACCTAATGGTTTTCTTTGCAAAATTTGAAGTACAGTAGAAGTGTAGAACTCCAATTAAGGTCGGGCCACACTAGACCGCACCGTACCCGAGCCGCACCGCACCATCACTTTTCTTATTGTTGTCGCTCACTCCATTGAAGTGAGTTCAAAGGACACCGCGTGTCGGCCGACACACGGCAGTGTGTTGGCCCCGATAAATTTGGTTTATATTTTGACGGTGCGGCCCGGTGTCGGTCTGCTGTCGGGCTGGTCGATATGGAGAACTGTATAGAAAGAGTTCGGAAATTTCCGGTCCTTTACAACTAAATATTGTTTTAACGTTACTGATTGCTTTAGAAGTGTGTCCTTTTTTTTTCAGCCTCACTTGAGGTTCATCAGATATTCGTAAAATGTAGGTAGAGCCCTTGCATGTTCGCATTAACAAATCAAATCTTTGCCAGTGGTGAAAGTCGATTTTAAGGCCTGTAAAAATTGCATCCGAGATCCGGATTTTGAACCGGAGATCTTCCGTACCCAAATCACTCCCCGCAAGCATCTGAATCTAGATGTACTGGAAAATATGTATTCAATCAAATAAAAGTACATTTGTGTTTTGGGATAGTAAAATAAATTATATAGAATAAAAGTTCGTTTATTTTATTATGTTTGAATAATAATTTTTGATTACATCCAGATTTGTCTTCTGACGTTACGGCGTACGATTGGGGAATTGAAAGTCCCTGGTTCAAATCCCTGTTTCAGCTGTAATTTTTATGGGTCTTAAAACTGACCTCTGACAAAGCTTTGATTGTTAATGCTAAGATGCTAGGACTAGGGATTGCAATCCAGCAAAGCGGGATCCCGCAATCCCGCGTGATCCCGCATCATTAGACAGTCTGGCGGATCCCGCACAAAATTAAACGGATCCGCAATCCGCAAAATCCGGCGGAAACGCGTGTCAGTCTGCGTGACTCGCTGCCACACTCGGTCTCTGTTGGATATTTTGCACTGTTTACCTGTACCCTTCCAGTTGGCATTTGACTCATGTGAACAAGCGTTTGTTTTTGTCAACGTTCGTCATTCGTAAGTAAATAAATACACTTTTACGTATTCATCAAAACTTACGTTTGTTTCGAGTACACATTTCTTTAATTTGAGTTATGGTGCGTATTTAGTACGATTTTCTAACTATATTATTAATTTTTAAGTGTCACACACGTTATCTGAACTACAAGGTTACAGCTTTTTATTCACGGTTTCATTATTCCCATTTTCTGTATTTGCAGATAAAGTAATTGTGACAATTTCCTAATTTGCGGGCTGAAAATTTTATTATTCGTTGATATGAAACTAATGTTATCGTAAATTTAACGATCGCGTACCTATTTATTTAACAGCTATCAAAAGGAAATTGTATATCCTTTGACTTATTGTTGTTTTGGCCGCTGCCTCAATGCATTTCTTTGACGAAAGCCACCTGCTTACATGTGCCGCTCAGGCTTTCGATTAATCCCTCTTCTCCTTGTTATTATTTCGACTAAAGGTATAATGAAACTTTCACGGGTGTATCGACGAATTGTGTTGTAGGAACACCATACTTCGACGGCTGCCTCCGCTGTCTTCCTCACGTGTGTAATTTCGTGTGTTTGGAATGAAATCCGGAGATACAACCCATGAGGACTTCACTGCAATCATTCGCCGAGAAAGTCTCCTTTCTTACTGAAAAATAATAATTTCCACTCTAAAAACGACGTTACGCCACATAAGTAAATCTGAAATACTCGACAGTTTACGTGTTGGTGAGTAGTTTCTTTTAATAACATTGAATCAACTGTAATATCAATCAAGGAATCAGGAGATTTAATAATGAATCACGCAAAAAAGGCCAAGTCTCGTGCTTGTGCAGTGACAAAAAGTTATGAGATCTGGTTCTGAGCCAAGTCTACACTTTACAGAGTATATTCATTTCACTTTGTGAAATGGAATGCTTTTCTCGGTGTTACGGAACGTTTATTTTTTTAAAAAAAAAAAAAAAAAAAAAAAAAAACTCTGGTAACTTGGCCACTAAGCAAACCATTTTTTTAAACTTATGTGATGTACATATTGTAAGGCACATAATATTACCTAAGACTCAATATTTTCCATTTTTATTATTTATTTAAAAATTGGTTTAGATTAAAAAACAAAAATGCAAAACCTCGAAATACACTTAAGACACGCTAAAAAGTTTTAATGTTATTTTGCCAATAAAAATATTGTTAACTGTTAATTTTTATCATTTAATATATAAATTATTTATTAATTTAGTTATTATCATCATCATATATATTATTTCTATAAGGTATTTTTTTGTCACAAGCCTATATCTTCCTTCATACTTAACCGAAATCAATGAATGAGGTGTCATTTTAAAGCTTATGGTCTCCACTTTGGTTAAATCGTATTTTAAGCAAGAAAGTTTTCGAAATTCGACCCTTAAAGGGCAAAAATGTAAATTTTTCTAAAATGCTGTTTTTTGTGTTACGAGTCAGTTATCTCCCTGGATACCTATCTGAAACCGTTTTATGAAGTATCGTTTTAAAGATTAAGATCTCCGCTTTAGTGACGTCATATATTATGCCAGAAAGTTTTCGGAATTCGACCCCCATTTTTGCAATGCTTTTTTGTGTCACGAGCGATTAATCTCCCTTAATATCTAACCGATATAGATAAATGAGGTATCATATTAAAGAATAAGGTCTCCGCCATGGTAACATTATATTTTAAGAAAGGAATTTTTCGTAATTCGACCCTAATAGGGCAAAAATGTAACTTTTTCTAAAATGCGTTTTTTGTATCTCGAGCCATTTATCTCCCTGGATATCTAACCACAATCGATAAATGAGGTACGATTATGAGGAGTATTGTCTCAGCTTTGTGACATCATATTTTAAGAAAGATTTTTTTGGAATTCAACCCTTAAAGGAAAAAAGTATAAATTTTTCTATTACCGATTTTTGTGTCACGGGCGATTTATCTCCCTTGATATCTAACCGATATAGATAAATGAGGTATCATATCAAAGAATAAGGTCTCCGCCGTGGTAACATTATATTTTTAGAAAGGAATTTTTCGTAATTCGACCCATAAAATGCAAAAACGTCAATATTTCTAAAATACGTTTTTTGTGTCTCGAGCCACTTATCTCCCTTGATATCTATCCAAAATCGATAAATCAAGTACTATTGTGAGGAATAATGTCTCAGCTTTGCTGACATCATATTGTAAGAAAGAAGTGTTTGGAATTCAACTATTAAAGGGAAAAAGTATAAATTGTTCTACAACGTATTTTTGTGTCACGAGCCTTATATTTCCCTTGATATCTAATCGATGTATATAAATGACATATCGTATTAAAGACTAAGGTTTCCGCTGTGGTAACATTATATTCTAAAAAAGGAATTTTTCGTAATTCGACCCATAAAACGCTAAAATACGTTTTTTGTGTTTTGAGCCATCTATCTCCCTGGATTTCTAACCAAAATCGATAAATGAAGTAGGAGTATGAAGAGTAATGACTGAACTTGGTGACATTATATTCAACCTCACTATTCATCACATTTTATTTGCGAAATTTTCGCACGGGTCGTCTAGTTTAATTTATTAACGTTTTAAGTAACTATGTTCAAAATATATGCGTTAAAAAACTGTTTGTACCAATCCCGCACGGATCCCGCGGGATTGGCGCAAATCCCGCGCGGATCCCGCGGGATTGAAAACACTGCGGGATTGCAATCCTTAGCTAGGACACTCCGTTGTTCGAATTTCTCGTTAATCTGTAGGTCTCCTTTACAAATTAAGTGAGAACAATAGAGGTGTACTGCGCGGCCGATAAGAAACACTGTGACTTGAATTTTTAGATCACATAAAACTATTATTATTTTACAAAATCTTTGCATTATGTATTTAAATTAAAATGTATAATAATCTTATTCTTTTTTGTTAAAAAAATATTGAGTGAATCGAAAATAGCCTCGGACAAAATAAAAATGTTAAATGTGAAGTGAGAGACGCTTGATATTTCTTTGTGACTATGTAGAGATACACGAGAATCTTTCAATTCAGTACAGTGTGACGATCATTTTTTAAAACTGCGCTGGGATACTATTTTTGTGCATTAGAGATCAAACAGTGAGGTTTTAACTGGAGTCAGGGGGGAAAAAAAAATTTACTTACTTTATTACTTTCGTAGATTATTAAGTACAGTACTCAATAATAATGTACGGGTGGTAGCCGCAACTACGATCCCCAAATCACTCTTAAGGTAATTTTTTAACATTAATTGCGTGAAACAACCAAGTGTATACGTTAAAGGAGACTGGAGGCCGCGAAGGAACCCGTCCGTCACACGGCCGTGCTAGGGACCAGTGTGGACGTGAAGGGGGGAGCCGACACACGGCCGAGTGTTGGCTCGGACGCGGCGCGGTGTCGGTGCGGTCTAGTGGGGCCCGACCTTTATCCGAATCAATTGGGACCGGACCACATTCGGATAATCAAAAATTCGGATGATCGGATTTTTGCCGAAAAAGGGTCTTTTGATGAATTATTGTATATATGCTGAAAATGTCTTCTTTTCCAAGAGATTTTTATTGCTTTTCCACTTCAGGAATGAAAATTTCGCCGTACCACTCGGAAAACAAAGCTACAGTCATCCGAAGTATGGGTGGGTTTTTATAAAAGACTGGAAGCCTTTTCGCAGTACGTTTCCGCCTTAGTTAAAAAAAGCTATTCGGATAATCGGCGATTCAGATAATCGGAGTTCGGATAATTGGAGTTCTACTGTATTTCTATTTAGTTGGAAGGTCTTTTGAAGTATTTAACACGATATCACCATATAGCATATGGTAAACGGACGGACACAGCGGAAACTACCATTATCGCTGATAGTCATATTCTAGTAATGTACTACAAGCAACCATTAAGCATTTCGTGAACACAATAAAGCGCTTTGTCTGTTCAGCTGAAGACTGCATTTTAGTTGTCTTTGGTTCAAGAGCTAAACAAGCTGAGTGTTCGCCTAACAGGCTTAATGAGGAGCGATGCCGCTCCGTTTATGTTTCATGCGAGCCACAAGCAGTGAGTGTTCGGCCGCCGCCATATTACATAAGAGAGGGAAGCAGACCTTACGCGATCAATAAAATTGACAATGCTTTCCTATAATGACAAAAATATTGACCGTGTAGGATGAAAAAATAGTATTGATGGTCGATATTGATGGAGTATTGCTGGAAATCCGGATTTTTTCTATTATTCGGCCATCAATATTGGAAAGTGGAAGGAATATTGACAATACTATTGACCGTATAGGGGCGAGCGTCAATATTTCCACCAATACTCAGTTCAGTTTTCATCGCGGTTCGGTGGAAGTGAAGTGGCGGCAATGACCTTCTTACTTTGTGGACGCGCCTCGTATTTTCATTCAATATAAAGTACGGGATTGTATACTGAGGGTTCACATAAAGTGATTTTAGAAGTAAGAACAGAGCAATTAGAATAATAACCAACAGTAAAACACAGTTATCGTTCATATCGTTATATAAATATTCTCCCGTTGGCATATTATTCCATCTCGGAATCTGTCTTTTCATTTACGTACTAAAAAAGGGGGGAAGAAGAAGAGTATCATTAAGGAACATTTCAGCATTTTTATTTTTTTTTATGTTTATCGCGCAGTTTCAATACAGAAAATACGAAAAAAAATTGGTTAAAGGAATTTGAAACAGTAAAATCACTATCAAATTTATTTTAAAATTTAATATCTATCCTAGGTTTGAGGGTGCCCTTTTTTTTCAGGCTTAACTAGTTTTCGACTACATATTTCATTCTTAAATATTTAAAAGACATCCACTATTTTATTCGAGATTTCCCCATCATTCTGTCAATGCCAGGTGAAAAGAAACTTGAAAGCAATTAATATTAATGATATAGTTTTTTTAAAAAAATATAAATGTAATAACATGTTTTATAATAAATCGTCCTCAAATAAGGTCTTCAGAATGTGCCTAAAGTGTTATAATAATTATTAAGAAAAAGATACCATCGCAGTCCGTGACAAATTTCGTGAAGTACTCCGCAACGTCCTCAAAGTTTCCTCAATTCGGTCATTTGAGCTGAGTTACAGTTGATTTTCCTTTGCAAGTAGCAACACGTAACTGTAACTGCTGCAGCTTTTGGCAGCCGTAAGTTGGAAGAAACCAAACCGTGACTTCAATATTTCAAATGTTTTCTGCAACCGGTTATTGAAAATTTGTCTACGTTCACTCAGTAACCTTTGAGAGTAGAGTTTTAATAAATATGCCTTGTCCGGAATAAATACACATGGCAAACGATCAGCTATATTCGGCATAGATGCAAGTGAGGGTAAATTCTATTTTTTTCCCTGGAACAATTCTCCGAGTTTGGAGCAGAACATTACCCTTCCGTCCAAATTTCGATTATTCATTCAGACATAAACCAGCATAAATTCCTTCTTCACATCATCTAGAACCAAAAACACGATACCGAAAAACTCCTTGTAATTTTATCACATGGAACCTGAATTATCTGATTTCATTGCAACTACCTATTTTCCATTCAACGAACCCGCCGCATTCCAAATTCGTGAGCAGTGTCACACCCCAGGGAGTGTGTATAAACTACGTGGCTTGGTCTAGGGGAGGAGGGGTTGGCTGGAAAGCTACGCTGGGCTACGTGGGAGCGGGGGGGGGGGGGTTCACAGGAGGTTAAAATGGAGCTACGTGGATTATGGACACTCCCCCATGGAGATAGGTGGTTTTAAGTGCTTAATCAAAGTTCTTCGTTAACATCGGTTAGATAGTTACAGTTTTTCAATTTTTAAGGTAAATGTTGAATTTGTACTGTCGGTTATAGTCAAAATACGTACTTCTGTTCAAGTAGTTAAGGCATTTCCCTATGTCATTCACTTTATTAACTACATACCAAATATGTACCACCTGCTTACTTTCAGTTAAATAGTGAAGGGAGACAGTGTACTGGATTACTACTGTTCCTCTGAAGGAAGCAGTGTTAACAAACCAATACAAGGTCATTCTTCGACGTAAAAGTGAAAGTCAACAAGTACGTGCATATGGACGTAAGAATCCAAAGTTTCTGTATAATAAATTGATAAAATTAACGGATAAATACAAAGCTATGAAAACTTGCCTTTATATGGCCTTATATAACAAGCGTTTCTACTACAGATTCGCTAATTAGTTACAAGCGCCAATAACAATAGCGGTACGAACTTTTGTACGATTACATATGTTTTGTAAGGACAGGTTCCAGAACTAGCCGCATAAGACCACACAGAGTCACCCTGCTTGTTAGGCAGAAAGAGAGACACCGAGCAAATTTATTTGCCGTATTGATATTGGTTGGCACGAATATTGACGGATGTATTGTCAATACTGATATTGACAATACTATAGATCGTGTAGGGTCCGTTTTATATTGTGTTTGACTGTAAGACTCTACTCAAGCGGCTATGTACCCTGATATCAACTTGACCGCTCTTAATACGTCACCCTCTACGAAATATGTGGTGCATTAGTACTGCAGCGCTGTGCTGTGTCAATACACAGCGGCTTAATGTAACACTCTCTAATCTAAACAATATCGTGTGAGTTCTAAGGAGTTACTGTTCCGTACCAACCTCCCAATCCTTTCCCCAGTGTGAAAGTGTTCATAAGTGCTACGGTTTCTATAGAGGGTTGCAATATGTGTTTAGTATGTTTTCAAGTATGGCGTAGGGCACGAGCGTTTTTAATTCAGTGTTGAGTGATGCCTATCCTGCGTAATAATCTGCGTACCTGAAAAACCATGTAACTGCCTGTGTGGCGTTATAGCAAGAAAAAAAAAAACACCATTAAAAATTCGTGTTTTTTATACTGCACTCAATATCTTCCTATTTCTTTTCGTTTAAGCTGTTCTGTTCTTTTGTTTTTACGCATCGTTGACGAGAAGGTCTCTAGAGGCGGGATGTAAGGAATAGGAAAGAATTCGGCCATGAGCTTTTGTAGCAACCATCATAGCGTTTGCCTGTAGTAACTTCGGAAAACCACGAAAAACCGAACACTGGATGGCCAGACGGGGTTGGGGTTTCGATCCCACCGACTGCGAGGACCAAAGCGTTGCCACTTACCCTCCCAGGTCGGTCATATGGCTAGAGTCGGTGAGGGATAATAAATTTAAAGACTGTTAGATTTGCTTGCAGACATTAATTACCGTGTTTCATAATATGACGATGACGTCGTCCATCATCGTGAACCGACAACTGTTCGCATGAATTTTCGGAAGAACTTATTAGATAGATAGATAGGTAAAATACTTAACGCAAAAGTTAACATGCAAACAGTGACACAGAACTGGTGAGCATTCTTATTCAAGAATGTGGGGATTATTTAACGTTAACTGACGCCAGAAAAGTGTCGATTTGCGGAAAATGACAGGGTAAAAAGGAACAAAATTAATCTTCAATAGAAATAGAAAAGAAAAAAAAACATAATCGAATTGTGATAGCACTAGTAAGGAGCGACAAAAAAATTTGATGTCATTGTCATTTATTAAATGTGATAAACGGCATACAGGCAATATGGTGCAAATGATCGAAACAATTTCAAACTGGGGAATACCACCACATCGATTTTTAAAGGCTGTCGTAATACAATACAGAAATTCTCTCCCTTTTCCATAATTTTGAGCAGACAAATGCAATGACTTTGCTGAACATTTCGTCATCGAATACATGCTGCCGAACGCTCGCGGGGAGACGTAATTAGGTCGAGAGCCAATCGACAGACTCCTGAATCGATAGGCACATCGTCTGCAAAGAGGCGAGGGCGGCGCGGCGGCACGTTCAACCCGGCGGCATTCCACACGGGACCTTGACCTGCCACAATCCAAACGGGTTCCTATCAAACTTAACGCTTAACTACTGACGAAATTAAACAGAAACTCTTCGTGCCACAGACTTTACAAGGCTACTGGAGTGGAGAAATTTTACTCGCCAATTATTGAAGACATTGCAAGTTTCAATTGACAGTAAACGTTCTTTCTAGTCAGATGTATTCGCTTCAAAGGACGAATCCATGAAATTCGCTGAAGAGTGAGACGTGTAGAGGATACAGCTAATCTTAGCAGAGTTGTTAAATAAAACAATTATTGAGGACCTGGTCACATCTAAACTGTATGGCATTTAGTTTGTTGCTTCTTGTTTACTTACGGAAAACAAACAAATAAGAGTCAGACCTTGTTCAAAATCCTTTATTGTTTCTATAATATACCACCGCTAGCTTAATAATTCTGCGTTAACCTTAAGAAAATTTATATTGAGAACAGTGCAGAACGTATCCCTGATCTTTACCTAGACATTGCCTGAGACCAACAAGTGCTTTACACAGCACCTCCATTTACAAAAAATTAAAAAATGCATTGACTCCACAAGCACAATGGTATACCATACGATGTTGAATTACTTGTAAGAGATGGATCAAGAGGCTCACTAAGTTATTGCCGAAGGTCTCACGTGCCGAGACTATATGATAAGCTGTAACATTCGAACCTGGCATTCGATTCCCTGTCGGGACATCCAGATTTCGGCTCGCCATAGTTTTCTGAAATCACTGCAGGCGAATGCCTGGTACCATTCCTATATAAATACAATAGCGCAATTCTTTTCCAGCCCTTGCCAACATTCCTTTTAGATGTATAATGATATAGCTGTCGACAAGCTGTATAGCTATAATAATGACAAAGAAATACGACTACCAAGATTTCGGATTCCAATAATAATAGTACGAAATCATGTGAGCTTTTGTTCGCAGCGAGCTAGCGACTAGCTGGTCAGTGCAGCTGTTGAGGTGGTTGGGCAAGGGGCCAGCGATTACGAAATTATCCACAGCCGATTTCTAAACCTAATCGGGCGTCAGCGCGTTACGAAAGCTTGGTGTACCAATGTTTAATCAACAAGTCTAGTTTGACAGGAGTTCCAGGATTAATTCAATCGATCTGTATGACTCCATGTTAACTCACTGAGCCCGTTCCATCGAGCGTGATGGGTGAGCCGTAACGCATTCGGGAGGATGCAGGTTTGCAGGTTCGAATCCTCGTCCGGCCTTCTAGATTTGGGTTTTCCATGATTTCCCTAAATCACTCCAGGCGAATGCCGATATGTTAACTTCAAAGGCCATGACCGAATTCCTTACCGTTCTTTGCGACCTGCCCTTTCCTGCCACTAATGACCTCGACGTCGACAAGACGCAAAGCCATAAGAAAGGAAAGGTTAGCCCGTTCTGAACACAGACGTTTGTTCAGTTGCCTAAGACCCAGCAAGTCTCCGCATTCATTTCTGTATCTGCGAGACCTGACTGGATCTGTACGTTCAATACAGCACTAAACAAATCGCTGTGACAGGAATTTTATTTAGGACAAATTTAGGCAGTCTTCGTTGTTAAGAAAATAAGTGAGAATTTGTAAAGGAAATCAAGCTGTTACTTAGCTGTTAAGTTCAATTGGGCCGTAATATTTCGTTAAATAATTTTCTAACCTTCCGAAAAAATACGGTATAGATTTATGACATCTATTATTTCTACTTCTGTTAAATCTATTAAAAGTCAACGATATGTAGTGGCTTTCATCTCAACGATTCCACATCAGTGTTATAATATAAAGAGAACTCTATAATTCTCGTTAGATTAAATGTAACGATTTATTTTATAATGGGTTGCATAGATTTTCTTTCCTCTAAAAGTAAAATATCAATAACGTTTACTACTAGTTTAAATAGGTTGGATTACAAATGGAAACCAGCGTATGACCGCCAGACTAGTGAAACCTTTGCGATAGACCGTGTGTTCCGCGCGTGCCTCTCGTCAGATTATTTGCACGGTCGAGGTTGGCAGCGAGCGTAACCCGAGAGCGAAGCTCACACGCCCAGCCACTCAGTGGAAGACATGAAACCTCTTCTTACAGCAGCTAGTTCCTGTTACTGTGTCGATAAGGGACTTCTTTTCTCTCCTCCAATATTCTCTTTCTTTCTTCTTTTTGGCGCAAATTCCCGAATTGTACTTCTAGAAAACTTATCTTAGTCCTTATTAGCAAACAATAAATCGTTACTCTGAAAAAGAAAAAGAAACGGATTACTTTGATGGAACCTTCATCATTTCTGCTGTGCAGTGTTGCTAATTTGCCACCATATGATAACGAAGGTGAAAATGGGTTCATTTTCGGATTCCTTTCAGAAAATAACAGGTTCTATCAAACTTCAGATTACATTTCCCTTTAAAGTTAAATTACGCCGATTTTAGGTACCATTCTTCCAAACATTTCCCCCCTCCTCTTTAACAAGTTGTTCTTGTCGCGTCGATACGAGATCGCGGTGTGATGAATATAAAATATGTTTTATAACAGACGCGATCTTATCGAAACCTGTTGCCACGAAAATTACGTTCGCATTTCTACCCTTTATTTACATCTGAATCGTATATATTAGTTTACAAGGCTTTCAGTGCAACAAATACTGTGAACTGAAATAACAAAATATGTGCTAACCCAGAAAACAATAACGATACGTGAATAGCGATTTAGTAATATGAAAATGGTAATCAGAGTTGATTCGACTGGAAGCATCACAGCATTCACTAATCTGTGTGACTGGAATCCTCTGAATTTCTAGCTTCTCTTGCTTCAAGCGGGACATTTATAACTGATTGGGGTACCTGCTTTAAAGCAGTGGCAGGAATAAATGACAAGAATTTATGCGAAACTACTCCGATAAAGTTACCGTATTCCTCCGCAGTCACTCTCCTACTGAAGGCGGGTCTGTGGACCCAGTCTGACGGCGCTACGTTGCATTACGCAACTGGCTGTAAGGTGCGGCGCCTGGCAAGACAATACCAGCTAATCCAACACGTTGCTTGTCAGCTGATATTCATCACACTAGTTTCAATACCCATCTCCTGACCTTTCCCTCCGACATAGAAAAACAGTATGTTATTCTGATCTTAACACTGGGAGGTACACACTTTGACAATAAATCTGGCTGCCGCTGAAAAATTCTATCACTCTTATTTTGCACAATCTGACATCAATGTCATCCTAAGACACAGTAACGCAACACTGGCTTGCCAATATTGGGAAACAGTGCACTGGAAGATATTCTAATTAAGTGAAATTACGGCAGTCTTGATGTAAGGAAAAGTTACAGGTCTTTGAATTGCTTAGGGTAGTGGCCCTGGAGAACTGTTTCGATATTTATTTTTTTGTTCAGTACTTAAACAGGTTCTGCGAAGCCACAGTGTCCGTACCCTTGCCTAAATTAATCATCTGACTAAAAAGCTTTTTAATTTTTACCCCTTTTATTTGTAATGCCATTTTATTGAACAGTCATATGGGGAAATACTGAGATACCATAGTTAAGCACCTTCAACACTGCCAGGGTTGTTTGTTACGCGGTACAGGGGAATGGATGTAGTGCGGGTTGCAGGCGCAGGTGCAGGGAAATCACAACAAGGTATAGTGATTGTGGAAGGACACGTCTGTGAGGAATTTTATTCCCAGATGTCCTACATTATGGGACAGAAGACAAATAAACTACTAGTGGTGTGGAGTCAGGTGTAGTTCATATAGTCACCAACAGTCCTCTCAATACTGACCGTGCTTCATAAAATGTTAGTGTACACCAGTGGTTCCCAACAGGGGCGGTGGACGGTGAAGCGATCACCGCCCCCTGCTTTCCAATATTTTATTCGGCTTTCAGGACTTCATCAAAGAATTTTTTAATTGCATTCTTATAATCATATTTAGCCAAAAAAGGATTTAACGTAGTCAGCAATTTATAAGCTAAAAAAAATACAGATTGCGAATAGTGGACCGCTGCGATTTAAGATTACAAATGACAAATGAGGCTCAAATATCGAAAAATTAGTGTCATTACACCAAGCTCATTCCTATAATTAATAATTTTTCATAATATGTGTATGTTAATTAAACAATGAACAATACATCAATACTGCTAGTATATTTTCATAGAGTAATTTTAGAGATTTATCTTTGTTTATCTGTATAGGATATATGTTTCACCTAAGAGATGGACCCGAGAAGACTGTTTTAAAAAGTGAGTTACTATCAAAAAAAAAGTGGAGCAGTATGGGTTAAATTATTCATTTCAAGAAGGAGAATCAGGATTCTTTTCGAAAAGGGGGCGGTGACTAATGCTTGTTTCGAAGAGGATAAAAAAATGTAGGGAACCCCTGGTGTAGACCATTCCGCAGTAACAACACGTCTTTCATGGAATGGATGGTCAACGCATCAGCCAAACAGCTTGCTGGGTTATCTGCAACGAGGTTGTTGTGAGAAGTAGATATTATAGAGACAGGCGCCCATGGGAGAATAAAACTTCGTTACGATGTTTATCCTCAACGCAATAAACATATTTTCCCAGTAAAAGAACAACCAGTGATAGTCACTTATGAGACAGCATTGGACTTGTTGCATGGTGCGGTTAGAGAAGGCGCAGCCGCTTGACCGTATCGCTGACTCCATGTGACTCCAGCACGCTCGTCCATCCCAAACGTCTGGTTTGCATAAAACCAACTCAAGCGGAAGAATTACTGCATCGAACTGTCGCACTGTACGGACACGTTCAAGATTAACTTAAGAGCTCAGAATTCTTTCGAATGACTTCGAACAATTACTGAAAATTAATGTCTCTACAGCACGATCATAATAAGGGGAAAAAGAGGGTTGTGATCCTGTAAAACTGTTTGAACGTGAAGTACGATTTTTGTAGGTTGTCGAGTGTACTGGCGTTTTTTCTTAGAACTACAGTGATTTCATTTAACTACCCGTTTCAGGAGTTAAAAATATATATTCTAGTTAATTTTTTGGGGAAAGCTTAACAGCTACTTGGGACTACCACTTCAAAGTTTAATTAGAACACGAAAACAGAAATTGTGTTTGTTTTTTAAACTTTCAGTATACGTTAGTTACTTTTACATCATATGTGATCAATTATACTACGAAAACACAGCATCCAAACATATCTTTACAAGAATTCAATAACATTTTCATGCTTCTATGGAAGAGGAATTACTATAATGCAATATCGCTGTCGCAATTGGTAATCAGGAGAATAAGTTATATACATAAGATAGAACAGAATACTATAATTATTATCGCCTGATTACAAAATTTAATAGTTCTTAGGACAGCAAAGAAGCCTAAAGTAGACATATTGTAACATAGATTCAGGGAAAGCTGCTTTTATATGACTGCATGATTTCTACTTCTATCTGTTATTTGATTGAAATGCAGTGTTCAGGGCCGCATTTAAGCATAGGCTACATAGGCTGTAGCCTAGGGGCCCGCACCACAAAGGGGGGCCCGCACCACAAAGAGGGGCCCCTCACTACCCACAACCCTCGCCTGGGCAGGTAGTAGAGCGAATTTCGAAATTTAAGAATCCAGCTACTGCCGACAGGGGGCCCGCACCACATGTATAGCCTAGGGGCCCACAGAGCCTAAATGCGGCCCTGGCAGTGTTTACGAATAATTATTTGTAGCAGAATACTATTCTGCCGGGAAGCTTATCAAAATATGGCAGCAAGTACTTTTAATTAAATATTTAAAAAAACCTATCACTTGTTTTTTAAAATAAATTATAATTTATTTCAAAGAGAAACATGTAAAGAACATAAAAAGTTTGTGTTTCCTATGTAGAAGTAGGGATTGTGAGCTGTCTGAGAGATGGTGTGCGTGTGGTGCGCTAACTCTCACGCGCTCTTACATAACTTTAACAGCTGGCAAACCCTACTCGCGGCCACTTCTACATGGGCAATCGAAACTTTACAGGTCTCTCTGTGAAATAAATTATAATTTATTCGGAAAACAAGTGAACGATTTTTAAAAAAATTAACTAAAAATACTTGCCGCCATATTTGGATAGGAAATCCGGAAGAATTGTATTTTGCTACTAATAATTATACATAACAATTGCATTTCAATCAAATAACAGAAGGACATAGAAATCATGCAGACGGATCTTGGACTATAACTGCAGTGCGCTGGTCGCGTGTTTATGAACCAATCTGGATTATAGCGGCGCTTCACAACAAGAACAGGTGAATGAAACACATAGCACTCATAAAAGGGAACCAACGCTGTGAAATCTGTGGGAAAAAAAACTGCGATGTAACCTTCAAGTCTTACTAGTAAGAGGAAAGAGAGTTCAGACATGATCTTTGAAAGTTGGTTGTGTGCAAATCGTATAATGCATCTTGTTTCAGCTTATTGTTATCAGTTACACGCCTAAATAATAACTATCTTAAAAAAAAGTTTTGAATTTTTATAACTAATAATTTATTGAAATGTGAATTTGGTGATAGTGCATAGATTTCTTTGATTGTTGAAAAATGTAATTTAAAAATTCAAATTAATTCCAAATTTTATCGGGCCGTATATTTTATTACAGCACATTCAAAGAGGCACAGGAACTTGAGGTAGACATCCTTCCTGTATCAAACGAAAAAAAATCCCTTCTTTTGTACTTAAAATCTGCATGCAGATTAATTTTCTAAAGTTTGTTGCACTTGAGCTTCCGTCTACCATCCAAACTTGAATCAGAAAGACGATATCTCAGTAGATGTACGACAAACAGGTTGTATGCACAAGACGAAGATACCTGTATGGTTCAGAATACCATTTCACAGTATCAAGATTCACTCTTACAACGTACTGAACTAAAATTTCGCAAACTGCTTTTCTTACCAAATTGTTTTTATTTTTTTGCCAGTTGTTGGAAAAGGCTAAGCAGTAAGTTTTGTAACTTTCTTTCAAAGTAAAGAAAGGGAACATTTTACAGGTTAAAATCATTTTAGTTTTTCATTAGTGCTTTTACATTTCATGATAGTTGTAACTACAATTACATATTGTTTACTAATCATCTCAATAAAACACGCGTTTTCTGCTACGTAGAAAAATGTCGAATGCCACATAAATATGAGTACTTGAAAGGTTAATTTATGTTCCAAAGAAATGAAATGCTTTTCTTATTTTGGAGCTTGGTAAGTGACTTTAGATGACAGGACGGTGACTCATAATGTCAGCTCGACCTTTCCTTCGCGTGGAAGACCTTTGACAAGCCGTCGCGTCGTTCCAACTGAGCTTCCCTACGCGCTGACTGGTTCCGAACATTCCATATTCCGCACACAATAACCAAAAATTAATCCTTCATTTGCAGAAGTTTCAAAAAGTAAGTGATAAGGTTATTTCATACTAATAATGGTTTAAAACTCTTTTTCGCTCTTAACCTTTGAACAAACTCAAATTTTCAATTACTTATTTGTATTATTTCTCTACATAAGAGTTGAATAATAATTTCTTGTTATTAACTGATACTTATTTACCATATGTCTCTGATTTTATCACAGCCACCTTAGCTTACATAGACATTTAAAGATATATTTTACTTCTAGTTTCTTCAAAATTTTGTACATCTTGCACCATAGATTTCAGAGTCCTAATCTCTTCTTCCAATATTAATCTGAAAACTAGTAGCCCACTTTTCCTCCCTTTTTCAGTTTTCTTTTTGCTCTTATGTATATGATTTTGAAACAAATGAAGTCATTTTTTTCACATTCACTAGATTTTGCTTTTTTTTCTTATTCTTTTTTTGAGGAAATTAAAGTTTTACGAAAATCTGTTGGAGTCTCTCCTGTTTCATAAATTTGTGACAGCAGTTTTGGTTCTCTCTGAATTGTAAAACCATAAGGAAAAAAAAAACTCTCTCTGAATTCCTTCTTTCCCCAGAGATCTTAGAAGCTCTGAGAAAAATCTATTCGATTCGTAAAGCCTCATTTGAGTTCAGATCTTTGAAACATCATCGCTACCAACACAACAGGCTGCAGGGCCTCCTCGTCGCATGGTATCGCTACGTATTTGTTCTAACGTTTAATTCCCTCTTCTGAGATTAAAACAGATAATCCGCCAGCGCCTTTAATATTTACACACCTTTCCTTCATTTCTCAAAAATTCTGTCAGATCCCCCTATAAAATGCATATACTTTATCTACAACCACATCATTTCCTACATTTGTTCAGGTCTTTTACAGTAGTTTTCCTTGCGTTTCCTTTTTATTTCTTTTCTCCAGTCAAGGTTACTGGCCGATTTCTTACCGCACATCAGAATTTCCTCTAACTGTTTCGATCAGATCTCTATTCAGTGTATTCCATTGCTGTCAGCTATGTTCACTTCCGCCCCACAACATTAAAAATCCAGCTTGTTATCCCTTGTCCATACCGTACTGATGCATTACTGATTTCTTCATCATCATCTACTATCCACTGCTAGGCCTATGATCGAACATAATGACTTGCTATGATGCATACTTTTCAGACACTGAACATTAGAAACTACATTTGTAAAAATTTACGCCCTACCAGTAGAGACGAATAAAAAAGGAAACCAACTTAGTCCACACTCCAAAGGATGGTTGTATCTTCCTGATGGAGGCATACTAAGCTATTATTCCAGTGATAGGAGGGTCAGTTCCTTTCCTCTGATACATACAGCTTAAAGTGGAATCCGAACCATGGAACGTCCCGGCATAGCTCATTTGATCAAACACAGCTCTTAAAAATTCCTGGCCTCACCGGACCACGAACTCTTGAAAGAAAGTGCCTTAATCACTCACCTACCTAGAGACGAATAACACAACTTAATTTCAAAATAGCCTTTGTTATAACTGACACACCCTATCTTGGTTCTGTTGTTGAAGTGAGTATCAACCCGCTCTGCCAGCGGTTTTGGTGTTTTTATTCTGATTTCCTGAAATGTGTGGAATCAGAATTATAAAGTATAAGTGACGTATCAGTTGAGTTTAGAAATGATTAGTTTTTTTTTTTATCTTTCAGTTTTTATGCTGTACTTTTGGACATTGCTTTTTATTCCATGCTCGGTAGTTTCTACGTCTTCTGTAAAAATAGTAATAATTCTCAGTTTGATATTGTTGATTACTAGAAACCGATATCATTATGTACCTACTCTTCCATCTCAGTGATTCGAGGAAATTAACTTCAAACACTCGCTGGATTATTTGAATTTCTACAACTGCAGTTGAATAGTAAATCTGTTGACGTCGTGGCTCAGTAGTTAAGACATCTGTCTGGAGATCGAAAGGTCGACGGTTCGAATCCCTGTCTCGACGGGGATTTTCATAAGCCCTTAACACGACCTTTACCTCTGGCATAGCTTACTGTGCAATGTGAAGTACGCCAGAACGCTTCCGTGGCTCTGATTCCCCTCTAGGACTAGCAACCCTAGTTGCAACACTGATGTGTACACATCCACAGCAAATTCAAACCAAACGAAGGCTTAACGTGGTCCGAGTTGGCCCAAACGAACATACATGCAGTAACTCTGTCGTTGGTGTAACTTCTTCGTCGGTGCAAAGGAAGTCGCATTCGGGAGGACACCGGTTCGAATCCCCGTCCGGGCATCCAGATTTGGGTTTTCCATGGTTTCCCAAATCATTCCAGGCAAATGCCGAGATGCTTCCTTCAAAAGGCCATGGCCCCTTCCCATTCCTTGCCCCCATCCTTTCCCGCCTCTAAAGATCTCGCTGTTAAGAGACGTTAAGCAGTTTAAAAAGAAGGAAGTGCAAAATAGTTCATTACGTCGTATGTGTTCCAGAAATTTCTGGATCTTGCCAACAATCAGAAGTATAACACCGCTATATTACAGATCAAGTTAATGTTTATTTTGGAATTAATTTCGGCATTGCCTTTGATTTAGTTTTCATTGGAGGTAGGAGGACATGCTTGATGCGTGCGGGGATCCTGAAAGTGAACTCTGATAGCTTTGCTACTCTGACAGATAGACCATCAAAAGTGTTGTTTACACTATTCCATACTCCTCAGAAAATTAAATTTCTGGAACTGAGACGAAATGCGTGCGGCGAAAATGCGATCACCGTAGAGTAAAGCGTATGCTAAGAAGTAGCGCTCCGCTATCAAATACAATTCGACGAATCTAGTACCTGTACAACGTGTTTCAAGCGATATCCAAAATACAAATACCGGTAACGTTGGAGAGTATGTTTAGCAGGAAATTATTGCAAGGAATGTTATCACCCGCACATTACATTCTTCCAGCCAACGAGGTCGAGAAGCAGATGTTATTTCTGTGAAGCGTCGGCGATAAACGAAATGTGTTGCGAAGATTGAGTGCGGCTTTAAGTGAGCGAGGCAGAGGAAGCGCGAATCAGGCGCCCACGGCCTCACTGTCGCTAATCAAATCTTCTCCATAAACCCATGTATTTCCATCAGTTTATAAGAAAAAAACGCATATCATATTCGAAAACAAATCCGGAAATCGACTTTGTAAGATGTTGAGTTATGAGTCAGCCTAAGTCTAACAAACAGTCACTAACGCATCAGGAAGTGACTCAATTTACGACAGTTCACTTTCAGGCCACCTTTTCGTAGAAACTTACTGAAGTATTTGTCGCTAGCGTTATTTGCCTAAACATCAAGAGAGAAGGAAAAAGACACATTCAAATCAGTAGGCTCTCACACAACTTCTTCTCCTCATCTATAAATTTCGTCGCAGAATTCAGATTCCAGAGGTGCAGGAAGAATATCTTCTTCTTCCATGAGCGCCTTGCCCATGTCCGAGCGTAGGCGATTATCATGGGGGAGGATTACCCCACCAAGAGAACGTCTTGAGAGGTAAACGGGGTGATCTTCCATTGCTTTCCTCAGTGTGACAGCGTTCATAAGTTTTGTTGACTGTGATAGTGTGGTGTTCAGTGTAGGTTATTGTTTCTGAGATGAAAGAGGGGAGAGGATGAATCCCGTTGCCTGCTCACTCAGCCCTACTCTATGAGCCGCCTACGTTAACGTCCCCAACAGAAAGATGAATCACCATCAACAGTGTCTTATGCACTGCAGACAGGTTTGGTATTTAACCCAGGACTTTGGCTCACAGTGGAACTGCGCACCAGCACCTGCCGGCCAAGTCCTGATGATAAAACTGTCTTCACCACCGGGACTGGAACCAGCTAACCCCGAGACATCATCATGGCACTGCAATCAACTGAGCCAATGGGGCGGTCAGAAAGAAAATACTTAACTGAAAGTTAACTGTGCTGAAACTATACCGGGTGCTCCTGAAATACAATACCAAAATGTACAGCTTCTGGTAGAAACACTTGTGATTTTAGATACTTGTGGTGCGACTGTACTAATTCTCTAACCAGTTGTGGAACACCCCTCTCGGATTAACGCATTTACTGCATGCCTCTGAACCACAAAGACCCATTCATCATTTTACAGACCAGTCGCACTGGATTATACGTCGTTAACTGAACCAGTTAAGGCACAGTAGAATTTGTTGAAATGGCTCTACCAGCTCCGTAATGACGTAATCACAACGTGTCTCTTACTGCTACTCATCAAGCCAAATGGCAATTTACAATCAGATCGGCACCACAGCCCAGCCAGTATCCTAAGTGATGAACGACGTTAATCATTAAAATTTCGATTTTACTTAGCCGCGAAGGTAGCAGCTTATATACACGTTAGTGGTTCATGATAGACCTACTATAAAATAGTGCGTGGGAATACCAATATTTAAAAAGAAACTTTATTAAAACGAACTTAATTTTGTACAGGAACATATAGCAATAAATAGAGACTAGCTACATGTTCTCGCAGTATACGTGGCGCCCTCTCGTGGATAGGTGTTACTGCCCTGAGCAGATCTTGATATGTACAAATGTATGACTGTCAATGTAAAAGAGCTAACGATTTCATTCCTGACCGAAGATCTGAGGCGGCACGAGTGTGAGCACGACTAAGAAGCTAGTAACCACTACTAGATTTCATATGAAACACATTTACAATCGGAGCCAACATTAAAAATTATGCTTGTATATACAGCGTTAGCCTAAATGATTCATAGGGTTTCAAGACACTGTGTATTGAAAAGTACACAACCTACAAAGATGAATGATACATGAAAAGATACATAAACTCATCAAGTTTAATATCCCACTTTTTGTCTGGCGTGCATGCTAGATGGCAGCAGTGGCAGAAAAGCAGGAAAAGAGTTTTTTGTGTGTTAGAATATGCGAAGTGTTCTTCGGTTACGAATGTGCAGTTTGCATTCGTGTAAAAATACGGAAAAGTTGCACCTAGTCACCAGAGCATTTTACGCCAATTTCGTGACACCTGTTGTCTGTGTAAACGGACCAGCACGAGTTGACTGGGTGTCTCAAGAAAACCCGGGAGTGCTTTTTTTTTTTTTTTAATGTTTTTATATATATCGACCATTTAGCCAGCTCCAATTTGTTTACGTTGCAACTGCTGTATCAGAAATTCACTATGATATTGTGGGCACTACAGTGAGGACAACACAAGACGAACATAACACTTATTAAAACGACCCATGCCCGAGGCCGGACTCGAACCGGCGGCCCTTGCAATGCGAGGCCAGCGCGCTAGTCACTACACTGCCAGGACCGGCCCGGCAGTGCTTGGGACAGAGCAATGTGCGCAGTCCACAAAAATCAACCGGTCCTTTCGTGCCAGCCGTGAACTGGGCATTCCATAGAAAACAGTGTGGAATGTTTTGCGTCGGCGTTTGCATTTCAGACCCTAACACGTGAAATTGGTAAAACACCTGATCCCTGATGATTATTGCAGCCGTTTTGATTTTTTTTTTTACCCGAATGCTGGAAGCTATAGAAAATGTTCAGGACTTGGCGGGGAACTTTGTATTCAACGACGAGGTGACTTTTCATCTGTCTGGAAAGGTGAATTGTCACAATATGAGAGCGTGGGATACTAAATGCCGCATACCTTTGTGGAGCTGGAAAGGGATTCGCCAAAAGTGAATGTCTTCTGTACCATATCAAAGGGAAAGCTGGATGGGCACTTTTTCTTCATCGAGCAGACGGTGACAGGCTCCGTGTACCTGGATATGTTGCAGGTGTGTTTGTTTCCACAACTGACAACTGACTCCTCCACCTTCATCCTACAAAAGGACGGGGCTCCACCTCACTGGAGTACAAATGTCTGCGACTTTTTTAACAGAAAACTGCCACATCGCTGGATAGGTCGCGCTGGTCTGATTGATATTCCTCTGATGTAATGGCTCGCCAGGTCGCCAGATCCGACACCATGTAATTTCTTCTTGTATGGTTATGTGTAGGACAAAATTTATGTATCCCCACAGCCAAAAACACTCAAGAATTACAGCTGCTGTGACAGACATTGATAGAAACAGGCTGTCGAACGTATGGACGGGATTGGATTTCCATTTCGATGTGTGCCGGGTGACTAAGGGCGCACACATTGAACATTTATAGTATGAACCAGAAACTTGGTGAGTTTATGTACCTTTTCATGTATTAATCGTCTTTGTAGGCCACATACTTTTCAATATTTTGAAACCAAATGAATCATTTAGTTTAACCCTGTATATTGCCCAATCTCTACGATGTTAAAGGGTTGAAACTCCGAGCGGATTCTTTGTAAATTTTGTACTTACTTGTATGTGATTTAGCTTTAACGCCAACAATAATTTTTTTTTTAAATCTTTCAATTTCTGTAAAGGTATGATAGAGTATTGTTACAACTTGCAACAATAAAATACGTCGAAATTAGAGTGCTCGTGTTCTCACCAGGGCTCCAAAGCGATACTGACCTCAACGCAAAGATTTCTCATAAACGATATACGAATATGTTCAGAACAAGCTCAATCCAAACGTGCTGATGAAACTAGCGGAATTCTTGATCCGTAATGGCTTAAGATGGTTAGCTATCAGAATCTGAACGGTAACAGTGAAAATAAAATAAATAGGGATAACGAATGATTTAAGTCTTTGTACTGGCTTGAGCATCCACATCGAACAGGAAAGGACAAGCCAGCCTAACTGGCAATGACATCTGCTACGCGGCTGATGTTACTATGCTTTCAAGGTAAATCGCATAGATTGTAAAGGCTGGCCATAAATACACTCAAGCACTTTGTGAGCGAGAGGAACCATGATTCACAACATTCAGTAGCGGCTGGAAGACCCGAACGAAGTCAACAAGCCACATTTCAGAGCTGTCATCTTCAGGCAAAGAGCCAACCGCTATGACCTGTCCAACCTTGGCCGCCTAATCGAATAACGAAGGAGGAAGCGTGGGCAACAGATTTCTATCGGCGTGCCGCGTCGTGAAGGACGCTGAAAGCAAAATCCTGTAACACATCACAACAAACGAAGGCGACACATGATAGACGGAAACTCGAAGGCGAAGGGATACGGCGGCAGACCAGCAATCTGTTATACTGCCCACTACGATCTTTTATGTGCCATAGCGCCATTCGAATCTTTTTTCACCGGCTTAACGAAGTCTTTATTCGGGCAGAGGTGAAACTCTCTGATTCCCGAAAGAGTAAAAACTGCTTTAGTTACAGCAGATGCACGAAATTTCGCTCTATTCTTGGCGTGGTATATCTGGGCCCGCCAGACCCTATATGTTGACATAAGTTTCTTCTAGCACTGTAAATATACCCAGTGGTAACATCGACACTGCTGATGTGCCGATTATAGGAGGCTCCAAATTAAAACCTGTATACGCGATTCTAAGCATGCATTCACAGCCGATTCAGAAGCTCTGATGACCAGCTCTTTACCTTGGCAAACATTACATCTTAAGCAGTCCCCGGTAGTCTAGCAGAACTCGAGGACTTTACAACTTCTTTTCATCGTACATATTATCTAGAAGAAAGGGTATAAATACCGAATAAGAACCAGGTATTTTTTTGGAATATACGCGAAGTCGACGTAAACCATATTCACGTAAGACATAGTGTGAGAATTTCCGTGTTTTAAATGCAGTAAGAGCTGCTTAAATGATGGCTTTGATTGTAAATGGTTCTAGAGTTACCTCTAGGTCCATTGAAGCACTTTGGTTTCAATTGCTCTAAAGAAAGGTAATAACTGTGAAAGTGAAGCTGGTTAACTCGATGAAGTCTGTTACCAGCGGTGTCCGGTGTCTACGGAACAAGGGAATCAGGGTGCTTAGCTGTCAAGGCGCAGGATGCTAACGTTTAAACATCACGCTTGCAGTTGTTGACAATTCTTACAACAAATTGACTTCTTGCCTCCGCGAATCTTGTATGTGAAGAGTTACTTTGTCACGCTGATTCCAGATCAGATTGACTGCTATGGGATAGTGAAACTCAGAGTTGCGACATAACGCACCAGGAAATGTTTGACGTGATAAGCAGCGATGACTACACAAGTTTAAAATAAAAATGTAATGTAATTTAGCAATGATGTTTTTTAATATTATCAAGTAGTATGGAGGTAATATTGTTTCCGAAACATGTCGGTTTAACAACTCTCGTGAAACTTGAGACCGTAATGACTTGTAGCAGCTGTTGCTATAACTATGAGAGTTTGTGGATAACACTGATCTCATTCGCACTGCGTGTACTGCTATCATTAGTTTCTACTGTCTATATATGTTTGTTATTATTTTGTGGATAGATTATGTAGGGATAAGAAAATTATTAATTTGAGACTTTTATTTCTGCACTGTTTTAATCAACTAATTTAGTTATTGTCGTAATGAGAAATTACGATATTCGAACAAAATTTGAAGTAATAATTTTTTCATCTGATTCAGCCCACAAAATAATATTTTGCACAGGTTCAGTAACAGTAATTCTATTCTCATTTTCTCCTATCTTCTGAGTATATTCCGTCTCCCAATCTAGAGATTTCCGGTTCTCATTATCTGAGGCTTCGTCGGCTCGCCAGACACTTATTTCGTTATATATAGATGGGGATTAAAGTTGAATGCCGTGCCGTAGTGAGATCTCATCAGTAATTGCGAGTAACCGTGCCGATAATTAGAGAGGGAGAGGACCCTCCCGCCAGAGGTCACGCTGTTGCCCTAACAAGCTGTCTCATATCCACCGCACTTGCGACGTCAGCGCTTTGCTAAAAGCGTCAGCTTATTTTCATTCCGACTAACCTAATTCTCGTCTACACATTACTGTTAAGTTGGCCATACACGATCGATCCATTTGGATGTCATCCAGTCACACATATTCGCGCTAGTCTAGTTTCCAGTCTTATACGAATCATATAGAGTAGCTCTTGACTGCTGCTGCTTGCGTTATTTTAAAGAAAACTAAAAACGGGACCAAATAGTCGAAAGATTGGTTATTGAAGAGGAAGCGGTTCTCTTATGTGTTATACAACAATCTAATTATGTATGCCAAATACTAATTAAAATCAGACTGAATTAATTTTAAGGATTATTCAAAGCTATCAAACACGAAGTGCCAAGGGTTAAATAAACGGCCAATACACTGTGAAATGGCAAAAAATTAGCTCTGTGACATTGCGAAATGAATTTAAAACAGATTTATTGAAATTAAGTAATATAGTAGGCCGAAAATAGTAACAGGTACATCACATGTCGTACAACAACATATATAAACGAGTAGGCTCATATAAAATTGAAAATTCTTACCCTATTATGTTATTTTTACTCTACGTCTCTATTTTTAAATGAAACTATCAATCAACCTATTGCCATATTTTTTTATTTTGTCTTCCAGACCTACCATAGGCACGGTAAGTCTTTATATTTTTCAATAATCTCCAACGCTGAGTCGTGTTGAGACGCATTATTTTTATTTTATATATATATATATATGTATAGACGTGTTTTCCTATATTTCACTTTTCAGCCACCACTACCTAGCACAGACCACTGGTGTTTGTGTGTGGAAGTAGCATGGAGTTTCCTGTAGTGCACAACGTTGGCCGAATGCAGGGCGTTTTCATATTTCGACCAAAAATTTGTGTCTCCTTATACTTCTCTTTCCTGCCACAACTACATAGCACAGACCATTGGTGTTTTTGTGTGGTAGTAGAATCGTGTCTCCTGTCATGCACTATGGTTGTTAGATGTCGGTAGCTATGGGGGTATGTAGAATATGGGGGTTGAAAGTGGTCGACCTGCGGCAATTTCATAATTCTGCCAAAGACGCAGACGCAGACGCAGCGAAAACTATCAATCGCAGATCACTGGCGTTTGTGTGTGGTAGTAACACAGAGCCTTCTTTCGATCACAACGTCGGCCGAATTTCAGAAACTGTGGCACTGTGGTAGATATGGTGGTTGAAAGTGGTCGATCAAGGATATTTTCGTATTTCGACGGAAGACATGTGTCTCCGCATTTGCCATTGTTCTGTCACAACTACATAGCATAGACCATTGGTGTTTTTGTGTGGTAGTAGAATCCTGTCCCACGTCGTGCACTATGGTTGTTAGATGTCGGTAGCTATGGGGGTGTGGGAGATATTGGGGTTGAAAGTGGTCGACCTGCGGCCATTTCATATTTCTGCCAAAGACGCATGTGTCTAGGAGTATCACTTTTCAGCGAAAACTATATATCGCAGATTACTGGCGTTTGTGTGTGGTAGTAACACAGAGTCACCTTTCGTTCACAACGTCGGATGAATTTCTGTAACTTTGGGAGTGTGGCAGATTTGGTGGTTGAAAATGGTCGATCTAGGATTTCTCGTATTTCGTCCAGAGACATGTGTGTCCGTAAATTTTACTTTGCTGCCTGAACTACATAGTGCAGATGACTGGCATTTGTTTGTGGTAATAGCTTCGAGTCTCCCATCGTGCATTATGGTTGTTAGAAGTCGGTAGCTGTCAAACCAAATTCTTTACAAACACGAACGAAGTCGTGGGTACCAGCTAGTATTATTTAAAACAATATTATTTTCAATACCTACTTTCAAAATAAGATTTCACAACTAGCAAAACAAATATTTCTGTACCAAATTCAAACTAAAACAAAATAAAGCAATCTTGCGCGATCTAATCAAAGCACTGATGTTGTCTGTTTGGTGGTCGGTGACAGAATGAGAAATGTTTGGACCGCGGTTTCTCCATACCCCAGCCTAATGGAGTGACGGCTTGATGTCGCTCCACGTGGTTTCCCCCACTCGCCGTCAGTTGGCTTGATGGCGTAATGGACGAAACTGATGGATATCCAAATAATCCTTTCAGTGCACGTCATCCACATCAATTTCTCCACAGAAGACATGATAGTGGAGTGACATCGCTGCATTTGGACGGATGGAGCGATCGTGTACGGACACTTTTACAAGTCCTTACCGATGCATCGAATACTCTAATGTTAGCGTTCTATGTATCTTTGTAATGTGATTCGGAGTGGTCTGGCAAATAAATGGTTATGGCGCTTGCTTCCAAATGTTCCGGACCCTGTAACGGGTTCAAATCCCGGTGGGAAGCAGGAATTTTTAAGAGTTTTGATTGGTCATATGAGCTATGTCATGATGTTACGTGCTTCCTATTTCACATTAAACTGAAGATCCCAGAGAGAAGTAACTGGCCGTCCTACCTCTGGCGCAATGGCTTAGTATGGCTCCTTCGGAAAAAATCCAACAAACCTTCGGGTTGTAGACTAAGTTTTTTAATGTGAGTCTATCAACTATCTCGCACAAACGTTTAGCAGATCTCTAAGTAACTAATTTCGAAACGAATAAACAATGAATGTGATGACTGGAGATGGTGTGCAGTAAGCAGTTCAGAGGACAGACGAAAACAGAGCTGAAGAAGTGTTGGCGATACCTCCCGCAAGCCTTAACACACTCTCCACAGTCAAACACACTCAAGTTGAGATACACATCTCAGAGTGTTTAGATCAGATGGACCTTACGCTAGACAGCTATCACAGGCTCTAACATTTAATCTGAATAAATTAGACGCTTCAAATGTTCATATTTTATGTATTTCGCTGATCCAAAAGCGAATATCGTATTTAAAAGTACTCTTTGGCAGTTTTTCATGGAAATAAACGAGATCGAAAAACATTTTATTTCGATCCCGATATGTGAAGTATAGATGTTTGGAGCCAGTTTTTTCAATTAAAAATAAAGAGGCTGTCAAAGTAATCGATTTTAGACCATTTTTGTTCCCTAGTCTATCTTCGAACTTGAAACTGGCCCCCAATATCTGCCGTCCCTGTACTTAAAAGACAACTACTAAAATAAATACATCTAATGTAGTTTCTAAGTTTAGATTCAAAAAGTTTTAATTTTGAGGTTATTTTGCCCTGTATAAATACTATTTTGTTGAAAAGTGTTCTTAGTTAAAATGTCATGGCATTTCAATATAACTACGAAAATTTTATTTGACCACGAATTTCTTAAGCCGCGCAACTTTGGGAGCCATGGAGTAATTATGTCTCGTCAAAATCATTAGAGGCGAGAAAGGACTGAAGTCAAGGAATTCGGCCAAAGACTTTTGAAGGAACCATACCGTCATTTGCCTGTAGTGATTTGTGGAAACGATGGTAACCCAAATCTGAATGCCCGAACGGGGATTCGCAAACACATCCTACGAAATGAGAGGCGAGAGCGTTACCACTAACTCACCACGCCTGGTCCACTCCCTAATCTGAAAACGTGTCGTGCATTGATTTTTGTTCCAGTCGACTACTTTCTCACCTGCCACGGAACACTAATACTGCGGGACTGGATCCGCTCCTGCGCAGCGCGTTTGCTAACACCACTCAGTTCCTGTTCATTACTCTCAACGAAATCTAGTGATCATGTAGGGATATAAACGTAAGCTTTTCTCCGCCTTCAAATGAAATGTGAATTGCTGTGTAGCTACCTGCAACACAACAGTTTATACAGGTTCAATAGTAATCAAGATCCCTATTCCTTAACGCGAAAATATTAACTGAAATTCTAATTAAGTGTTCTTCTCTAAAGGATTCCACAAAGAACTTGTCATCCACTCGGAATACCGTTTCAAAACAGTTTATTTAACATCACAAAAATCTCCAGGCTGGTACCGAGCAGGTATTACAAGTCTAACAATGAACTTCTCATCCGAAAATTGTAAGTTTGCAACTAGGAACATTCACGTTAAATCGCGCCAATTTATTACGCCTAAAATACAGTCAAACCTCGTTAGTACGAACCTCGGTAAAACGAATTCCTCGATAAGACGAATTTTTTAAAATCCCCTTGAAACTTCCATAAAGGTCAATGCTAAAAACACCTCTATACAAAGCAGTAATTAGGTTAAAAACCTCGATAAGACGAATTTGTTTGTGACATGGGCTAGGACTGATTAACCTCTATACAACGAATATTCTTAGCACAAGACCTCTACAAGACGAATGTTACCTCTTTAAGACGAATTTCTTATGATCTTAACCTCCATAGTGCGTAGTTTTCAAAACAAACAGAAGCGTGTCTTAACATGAAACTCCCCACCCTACCCTCTTCCTTCATCAGTCATTGTTTGGCACGTGCCTTTGCAGTGTTGAGTAACCCTTCCGGCTGTGTTTTTAAGTGTCCCTTCCGGCTGTGTTTTAAGACTGACCGTTGTGCGTATCTTTATTGTATGAACAGTAATGGCAGGGAAAAAGTCAAAAACGGCGCTAACAGTAGAGTTCAAGCGTAAAGTTTTGAAGCATGTGGAAGAAAACCCGTTGAAGAAGAAAATCACCATTGCTAAGGAGTTTAACATCCCTTCAACAACGTTAGCAACGATTATAAAGAATAGAGACAAGTACGATGAAGCAAGTGGACTTTCTAAGTTTTGCAAACGCGCAAAGACCGGTGAATTTCAGGAAGTAGACAAAGCCACTTTAAAGTGGTTAAAGCAGTGCCGCGATAAAAATTTGTCAATCGGAGGCCCTATTCTCCAAGAAAAGGCACAGCAGTTTGCTGTACAATTGGGACACCCTGATTTTCGTGCCAGTAATGGCTGGCTGGAAAAATTTAAAAAAAGGAATGATATTGTTTTTAAAAATGTGTGTGGTGAATGTGCGTCTGTGGACAGTACAGTATGCGATGATTGGAAAGAAAAACTTGCTGACATTACTCAGGGTTACCACCCAGATGATATATATAATGCAGACGAGACCGGACTTTTTTTCAAGTGCCTACCAGATAAAACAATGACGTTTAAAGGAGACCCTTGCAATGGAGGCAAACACAGCAAAGACCGATTAACTGTGTTGCTTGGAGTCAACGCTTCGGGAAAAAATAAGCTCAAGCCTTTGGTTATTGGCAAGTCACAAAAACCTACATGTTTTAAAAATGTGAACAGTTTACCAACACTGTATAAGGCCAACTCAAAAGCGTGGATGAATGGTGATGAGTTCAGTGCATGGCTGAAAACTGTAAACACAGAAATGAAGAAGAAAAAGAAAAAGATCCTGCTGTTTATTGACAATTGTAGTGCACACGGAACTGTTCCAAACTTGTCAAACATCTCAGTCCAATTTCTTCCCCCAAACACCACATCAAAGCTCCAACCACTTGACCAGGGAATTATTAAAAATTTCAAAGTGAACTACAGAAAGGAGGTTGTTCGGCAGTTTTTGACAGATATGGATCAAGACGTACCGACTAAAATCAACGTTTTAAATGCAATGTGGATGATTAACAAGGCCTGGTCAAACGTAACCGACAAAACTGTTTTTAACTGTTTTGCAAAATGTGGATTTCGTGTGACGGACCTCGAAGATGAGGACGATGAACAACCTCGAACTCCAGCACCCCAAAATGCAGAAGTAGGCCCAGATCAAAACTGGAACAAAGTTACCGAAAGACTAGGCGTCCAAGAAATGGAGTTTGAAGAATTTGTTGATTTCGATGATAATGTAGCAGTATGTGGAGAGCTGACGGATGAGGATATCCTGGATTCTGTTCAACCCTCAAATCATAAAGAAGATGACGCAGCTGAAGATGATGAGGAGGATGCAGCCGCGGAGAGTGATCGACCGGAACTGTCAACGAAAGACGCAAGAGAAGCTATTGATGTGCTCAAGTGTTTTTTCTTAAAGAAAAATGCTTTAAGTGATAGTGTAATGAAAGCCATCATCGATTTGGATTCCACATTGGATACTGTATGGTAACCCTTCATGCAAGTAAGCAATCTAAAATTGATGACTTTTTTAAGATTAGTTAGTCCTTATTTATTATATGTACATACTACATATGTATAAGTTTGGTTTCCATTTATATTTACCGTATTTTGGCTTCAGATTTGTTTTCATTTTACTATACAGTACATGGTTTTCAAACAGTTTATTGTTTGTTTTGATACTTGAGTGATTTAAATATAAACGAGTATGTATTTTTAAAATTGCTACATACATGTTTTTTTTTTTTTTCTTTTTAACCTTTTTCCTACATTGAAAAAATAACTTTAGTGTAACGGTAACAATGATTCGTATTATAGAGGTTGGCCATAAAAATCTTCGTTTTGTAGAGGTTATCTCAGAGCGAGGAGAAACCTCTATAAGACGAATAACGGCAGTATTAAACCTCGATAAAACGAACCTCTTTATTAAGAATACCTCGGTAGTACGAATTTTTCCCTTACCCCTTGAAATTCGTCTTATAGAGGTTCGACTGTAATCGTACACAGTCAATTTGTTTTTATGATTCTTCAGTTTGGTTTTGATACGTCGCGGACTATTTTAACGCGGGCACGACATGGTTAACACTCCGCTTGGTTTCACCATGCACGTTTGCACGATCCGGCAATTCTTCGTACTAACATGGCCGCTTGTCATTCCCGACTTTTAGCCAATCGTAACCTCTCTAATCGTCACATGGGTCAATCTGGCCGATCTTGGGTTTCTTCTCGGCTTAGAACAACAAATATTACTTCTTAGCTAAGTCTCTCCAATCTCCACTTTATTTTTGAATCTCACAGATTTCTATTGTTCTATCTTACCGGCTAAAGCTCTCTCTGCTAGCCCGTCACCTGTGCCAAAATAGTTTGTTACATCTCTCCTACTTACTAACACTCGCGCAATAGGAATTAAGTCACTATTTCTGTTAAACCCATTTTCCTTCTCAGCACAGGCTGCTTATTACTACAAGATTTGTAACTATGAAGTTTATTTTTTCAGCTGCTACTGTAACTTCGCTTTGTCTCTTTTCTGGAAATGTCATACTTCAATTAAAATTTAACGAAAAAATGTTATTTCCAAACATATTAACTAGTGAAGGTGGACTGAGTCGCGTGAAGGTGCGTACTGCTGTCTCTGGCTGCGCGTGGGGGAGACGCTTTCGCAATGTTACGAAACAGCCTCAGAAGAAGCACACAATACATTATTCCCTGCGCACCGGGAAGTATACGTAAGATCTCATCCACGGAGTTCCATGGTTCCTTAGGGACTGTAAATATTCGGGCGCGAGTGTACGAGCTTATTCCAATTAAATGTTAATCCCTTCTCTGTGAACTGCATTCTGACAGTAACATATCCGAAATCCTGCTAAAAACAACACGTGTATACGCGAAACAACCTCTACAGGTATGTAGGTCTGCCTCGTTACATGCAGGAAAGGGCTGGGAGCAAGGAAAGGAAGGAATTGTGCCACGCCTTTTGAAGGAACCATCCCAGAATTTGGCAAAACCACGGAAAACCCAAATCTGGATGGCCGGCGGGGATTAAAACCCGTATGCGTCACCACTCACCCAGCACGCTCGGTGATTTAGGTTAAGAAGCTCTGATCTGGATAAAATATGGAATGAACATACGCTAAAAAGAAAACAGATGTTGAGGGAAAAAAAATTGCAATGGATGTTCTAAAATGTGAACTACTTTAATTTTGGCAAGAAGAGTTTCATTCAAAGCAGAAATCTAGTATTGAACTTCGCATATGCCTCAGAAAGAACGTTCGAAAACTGTGTATACAGAGCTTAGAACTTCAAGGAATCCAAGTTTGTCTACCTGGGAGGGGCTAGAAATCATTAGGTGGATCGACAAGTACAATACAATTACTCCTTAATCATGATGGGAAATTTGTAAAAAAAAAATACAAAAAATCTATACTGGACCATTGTTAATATTTTGCAACATGCGAAATTCCTTAGCTTTCTAAATAGAGGTAAACCTGAACATGAAAGATTGGAGAACGTGAAGTAGAAAAAAAAATTGTCTATTTTACTACATTTGACGGTGAAAATCTGGTCAGTGGCTTTCGAACCGAAACTGACTGTCGACGAAATGACGACAACTCACGGTGAAACACAGATTTTTTTCGGAGAGCATTTTCTGAAATGTCTACACAAATTCTTGGATGTTTCAGTCACGTGCATTTTAAAGTACACACACAAGAAGTCATTCCTATAAGCAAATCAGAAATATAGTTTTATTAGTTTCAAGCATTTATATATGAATCAGAAAGTATTTTTTAAGACTTTATGTGTGGAACACAGCACTTCCATTGAAGAATTTGAAATGCGGGACTATAGAATGATGTTGAAAATTATTTGACAGCTAGAGTACGAAACTAACGTGTTTTACGAATGATAGATGTGGAAAGAAGATTGTGGAAGAGTCAGAAAGATGAAAGATAGGATGGTGGGTCACATTTCAAGATTTGCGGGATTGGGTAATTTGCAAACTGATGGAACATTTTAATTAGGATGAAGAGGTTAGATCAAGACAGAAAGAGATGGAGCATTACATCAATCCAGTCGAGAGACGGAAAACAGAAGAAGAAAAAAATAAGAAACCAGTTTACGAAATATTACATTCGACCTGGGAGTCGGGTTGGGTTGTTCGGCGTTATCCGTCCTTTTGAGCAGACGCAGCGAGCTGATGACGAGGCTGTATGCTGATAGCGAGAGACCAGGAATGTCAGCAGGGACGTAACATCAACCGTCAGCGACACAACGCCAGCATTAAAGTAACGCAACTCTCTGTCTGCGTGGACAACGTCCCTACAGCGCATTATTAGAAACTGCCAGCAGTCGATATGCATGTGTCGATACTGGTGGGTGAGTATTTGGCATTCGGCAAGATGCTGGTTCGTGAATCCTGATTCGGTATTCCAAGATTTACCGAAATCAATGTAGTTGAACGCAGGGATGATTCATTCAAAAGGCTATGGCCGAATTTCTTTCATTCCTTGCCCATAATCCTCTCCGGTTTTAATAGCCTCCGTGTCGACGAGCCGTAAGCCCCAATTAGAAGAAAGAAGAATTGAGTGTACCAGATTATAAATATGAACAAACAGTTCAATGAATCTACAATTCGAGCTGTAAGTTAGTTCCTGTTTAACATACCTTACTTGACTTAACCGAAAACTAGATATGTTTATACGTAAAGAGGTGGTTTGATATTTGTAGCTTGTGTCTTTATGTGAAGCTGTTAGGAACCTGTACTTTTGTCGAAGTTGATACACGATTTTACACATTTGAAATCTATTCATACTTGCGATGTTGGCACTTTACAGCGGTTCTTTTCCCATCTAAGAACGCTACTGTCAAAACTGTGATTTCACTGTCCACAGCTAAATTTTTTTGTTTGCCCTGTTATAAGAGGAATTTCTTATCTTTTTCTGTGACTGACTGGGATTAGCGCCAAGAAACCGTTCTGCATCTGAAAGTCATGAAAGGTTATTGTGTTGACTCCTTGAGCAGCACTGATCCATCCGATAAGCGTCCTATGCAAATGACACTGCAAACAGGCAGCAGTAGGCACAAACATGACATATATAGCACTAGTAATGTTAGAGAAACCTCATCTGCGAATGATACCGTAATGTAATAGCTCGGTATGCTAGAAAGAGGCGCTACCAGCAGTCGACGACATCAAAGAGCTCGAGACTCCAGAGCGCTCATTCACTCTGCAAGACGAAGCGCATTACGAAATGAGAGAAACTGCGCCCACCACCTCTCTCCTCAGATTACATTCCTGCTATTGGTTGATTGCTATAAGATTCCGCTGTCTTTGCTCGCAAAATCATTTACTGTTTTGACTTTATTTTCGTTTCAATTGCATAATGCGAGTAAATCTTTCGTCTCGCTTCGTAACTTTCGAAAAGCGTACAGAACTTTTTTACGATTGTGTCCAATGCAATGCAAGCAAGTCGTGAAACATGCTGTGGAGCGACAGACGTGGAACGCGGAACCTGCTGCAGCTGGCGTTCCTACCGCGGCCACTCGACTACACTACTTCTTCTTTCACTCTTTAACGCCGAGTTGAGAAGGCGTCAGTAATTTGACAAACTCTGCTCGAAACTAAGCAAATTGCAACTTACGGTTTGATAGTATTACTAATGACAGTTGATGATTGCCACATCAAGTTCGATGTTTTCTATCCGAAATTCAGATTTGTTAAATTAGTTATACATGGAATTACTTAGAATTTACCTGCCTTTGATGATTTCCTCTAATTACTCTCATTCAGCTTTCCAGCATAAAAGTTCGTTAAAATACACCACTTTAATAATGAATAAGAAAATTATATGTGGAGGAGCACACTAGATTTGCTACTGACTCTTCATTTCGATTCTACCTGAAGAGGGTAAACGTTCTACAAACATGCTTAAGCATTAGTGAGTACAAACACCTAGAAATCAATGCACCAGTCATCAAAGTAGACCTTCAGAACCTCTTGTTGGCACATTCTCTTTGAACTAACAAGGGAATCGTCAAACATGGTAAAAATGAATTTCGATTTCTCGAATGTATGTATTACTCGTCGGACATACATGCCTTCTAATGGACCTTAGGTTTCGTGGTAATCGCATGGTATCTATTTTTCAAACAAATTATTATGTTTCAGATTTTCTTAGTAAATACAATTTTTATGTCATTTTAAAAATATGAATGCTTTTCTTATTATTTTATAGTAATTTTTACATTTTTATTTCATGAAATAACACATTACAACCGAGCGTGGTGGTGTAACGGCTAGCGTTCTGTCCTCGCATTCGGGAGTACGGCGGTTCGAATCCCCGTCCGGGCATCCAGATTTGGGTTTTCCATGGTTTCCCAAATCACTCCAGGCAAATGCCGGGATGCTTCCTTCAACAGGCCATGGCCAAATTCCTTCCCATTCCTTGTCCTCCCCATCCTTTCCCGTCTCTAAAGACCTCGCTGTTAGAGAGATGTTAAGCAGATAAAAAAAAAAAACACATTACATGTAGTAGCTACATTAGGCACAATTTTTTTTTTGCTATCCTGTCACCACTATACAGTAGTGATAGATTCGGTTACTTTTCAGTTTATTTCCTTCAATATTTTTTGAATATAATTAGTAATTAAAAAAACATTGAAAACAAATATTCCGTTGGCACGAAGCGTATTGGACATGTCGGCGCAAGCATACCTTTTTAACAATAAAATTGTATAGCAAATACCACCAACATTTATAAAAAGAAATAATGTCTTCAAAATTTCAAAACATTCGTATCCGATGTTAGTGTTTGGCAATATTTGTAACTATTAGTCACTTCTGGCTTCGTTCCTTGGTAGAGACCAACATTTTCGATTTTTTTTCTTTTTCTTCGTCTTACCGTTGATATCTTCCATCTGCACACTAGCATTGCATGGAATACAACTGACATACCTCCTGTTGTACTTGTTGTATGTAATCCGTTTCCTTTAAAACGTTATTTCACGAAATCCGGATATGAAAATTAGAATAAAAGAAAGAAAGTAAATAAGGTGGCCTTATTGCTAAAATGCTCTGTATTTATTGTATACTAAGAAGAGAAACATAATGACTCGTTGAAAGCCTGTGGATCAATAGTTGAAGTCTTGTTGAGTACATCACGTATTTTCGCATGCTGCACGTCTCTCGTCATACTCTCTCCCGTCGTTGGCGTCATATCCCACGCTGCTGGGTTGGGCTCTCGCGAGGCCTTCACTCGAACTGGTTACCACTTCCCTGCTGAACGGGAACATGCTTGTCGCAGCGCAGACTTACAAACTCTCGACCAACGATCAAACACTATTTTCTTCTCCGGGCGTTATTGTGGATGTCGCAAGCAGTCGAGTAAAGGCTTTGGTGACGATGCGGATAGCTGTGGAGTTACGTCACTGCGGCGGTGAACTAAGGTCACGGTACACAGCGCGCAGATAAGAGTCTGTAGCGTACCCAGCGTAGCGCTTAACTGCTACAGCTCCAACATTAGTTCATCCCTCCCCTTCTCCTAACGCAACACGACGAAAAATAAGTATAGGTACAAAAATCGACGCGCCGATATTTAACAATGTCTACCGCCAGGCAGACGTCACTAGTCTCAAACTGTTTTCTCTAACATTTGTTTCCTGAACAATACACCTTAACTACTAGTAATAATTTGTATGCAGATGCGGCTGACATGAATATCTTCCGTTGTTGCAATATGTCAGCGATATGCCATTTTCAATAATGCTACTTCACTGCAACTAACAAGTCCAACCAACTTACCAATAAAACCCGACCTAAGTGAAGAGTTAAACCTGAGAAACTTACAACCTGTAACGATACGTGAAAGTCTCAACATTTATAGGTGAATGAAAAATTTACTATGCAATGTCATCTCACAGCAATCACACCTAAGAAATACATTTATTCGGCACATTCCTGAGATGGGCCCCCAATGAATGCCGGATTTAGGATTGGGGGGGGGGGGGCAACCAGGGCACCGAATTTATGGGCGGCCTTTTTTTAGGTCCACTACAGCTCCGGCGGCGAAAATGGGAGGGAACAGTTTGTTAAAGAGGGTGACAGGCCCTCTCGGGCCTTGAGCCGGAGCCCTTCCGGGTGTGGATCACCGGGGGCCCCCTCCGGCTGGGGGCCCGTAGCATTTTGCACGTTCTACCACCTTAGCGTTACGACTCTGAGTCGGCATATCCTTTTGTAAGTTCTCGGTAATCGTAAAATGTTCAGGAAAATTTGAACTTTACTCTCCTGTTCTCTGTCCCAATGTGTGAGTGCGTCGTTGCTATGTCTTTGATGTTAGATATTAATTAACAAGATTACATTTAACTGGAGCATTAACAGCGTAACACCAGCGCGTTGGTCTTACTTTATAGTTTGCAAAAACTTTCACTTCAGCTGAACATATAATTCGCGCAACTCTGAACTGCCTTTACGACTGAAGATGTCAATTTTTAAAAAAATATTTTTTGGATGACATGGGAAGTTTGGGTCAAAAAGCGCTCAGCACGCAAGAATAAATAACTCTTTTTCTGTATTTTCTAGCCATGTTCTAATCAGTCGATCTCATCTCACAAAACGTGTAATTACTGTCATCAAGAAAACAGTAAGTAATACTCGTTTACAGTCACTAATACTCGTTCTGCAGAGACTTAATCACGGCTGTTAAAACCGTTTAATGGCAAAACCAGTACAACATCTGTCAAGCAGTCAGTCTAAACAAACGTTCCAAATATATGGCAGTCACTTTAAACACCTCTGATCTGCATACCGCAGTCAGAATATAACTAACATCACTGTTGACAAGTTTTGCAGCAAACAGAAACGATTTACTGTAGGCGAGAAGAGCGGATACGTGACTGATGCCACGCTTGGAGCAAACGTTGTAAAAAGGGCAAGGAGGCAAGATAAGCAAAAGGAAAGAAATCCAATTCAGTAATACAAAAAGCTACAGGAAGGAAAGAACTATAGCACCACATGAAGGAATCAAGTAAATTTTTGGTAAAAGGGCAAATAATATTAATGACGACAAACGATACAAAAAACATTTCTGTTTGTTGACATACACTGCAACAACTGTTTACTCTGAGTGTGAAGTGTTTCATTGCTCACTCAGCTTTCCAGTCCTCTCAGTATGCGTTCTTATAACTTTTCTAACTGATATGCTTAGACAATTCTTTAGGCTAAACATCAGTTATCTTCGTGGCATATACGATAGTGTAAGTTCTCCGTACGTTAGCAATGTTACTCTGTGTAAACAACTGGTACGGGTAGCAGATTCAAATTGCAAGTATCGAAGACTTAACATTGTACATAATCACCATGCACACTGTTACATCGGACCCACGTGTCTTGGCTCAATAAGCTTTCTTGTTGGTTTCTATGAAGGCATTAGATTGACCGTCTGTGAGTAAAATTTCTTGTAGCGTGTAATTTTTGATCTTTGACTGAATGTGAGGCGCGCGACAGAGCACGTGGACCGGAGGTGAGCGAATCAATAGACTCGCCTGGCCTGCGCCTTCACTCTGCTCGCAAATACAATAACCAAACCTACGGCACGGGACACATCGCGGTCAATACACGTGTCACCAAGTAAAACTGCAATCAATCTACCATTCTTCATAAGATTGCTGAATCAACAAACTGATGTTTTTATTTTGTTCAGATCATGTTATTGTCTACATCTACATATATACTCTGCAATTCACAAAATTGTGGGTGGCAGAGGGTGCTCAGCACCAAAGCTAATCTCTTTGCTGTGCATTCCAATCCCTAATGGTACGAGAGAAAAAAGAATTAATATAAGAATCAGTCCGGTACCTTATTTCTCTAATTTTATCTTTCCTGTCCTTCCGACTCAAATAGGTTGGTGGAAGAAATATTTCACTACACTCAAAAGTGAAAGTGGGAGTACGCATGTTTACCAATAAGTTTAAACGAAACGTGTGTCGTCTATCTACCAGAGACTCCCAGCCTAGTCTACTAATCAGTTCTGTTACGCTATCATAAGGACTGTAGCAAGCGAGCAAGCGAGCGGTTCTTCTCTGTACTTTCTCTATACTTTCGATCAACCCCTTACGAAACGGGTCCCAAATGGCACAACAATAATCCAAATGTGGACGCACAAGAGATTTCTACGCTATCTCCTTTTTTTGTTCATTACAATTTTTCAAGATTCGACCTATGAATCGCAGCCTAGAATTATGTGCATATACGTAGCTGTACATGGCTTTCAGAAATAATGGTTTCACCACAGATGTTCGGTTCACAGTGTAGAGTTCAAATGGAATCTTCTTATGCAACACAGTTCGGATGAATCTTCATGAAAGTAAGGTGGCCAGAGATAAACTTTACATGGATATAGTGGCTGGAGTCAAATACTAAGACATGAAGGTAGCCGTCAGTCAGGCCTACAGTGGACGTCTGAACCGAGCAACTGCTACGACCACGGCAGTATCCAGAACCACAATCGAATTACCATAAGACATACGAGTATACAAGTACAACAGAGAACAAACAAAGGCAGCAGAGAAGTGACACCAACAGAGCAAGTACTATAGTAACAGTGCCGAACACATCGCCTTCAAATTTGTATCAGTCATAGGACAGTACGAAGCTGAGCGGCATTCACTCTATCAATCTGTTGATCTGTTTTTATTGATTTATTTATACCTATTATTAAAGGAACATTGCAGATACTTGGCCTAAATTTAACATACTCTAATATAAAATGCAGCAAGCGAACCGTTCATAACTGCATTCTGTAAGAGCAACATCTCTTGCATGATTTGCTTGGTTCAGTGTCAAGTGATAATAATCGCACTACAAAGGTGTAAAAAATGAAAAAACGGAGCAGGTTGAAAGTGAACCAACCATACACCAAATTATTTCATCTTAAATCTGTGATGTAAAAAATGCTGAGTTAAAATTGAGCGGTAACTTAGACTTAGACCTCTGATGTTGACAGGATGAGGTGCTTGTTGTCACAAAGCACACATTGTCTTGCATGCATTGAATAACACAAAATATCAGTTCTTAGCACTAAAATCACAGAAGCCAATCCCTGTCCTTAAGGCGTAAAGCACAGCGGGACTGTCCCGATCTGTCTGTAAGTTGATCATATTTTAATGCAATGATCATATTTTGTTTTGCGTAATATTTGAGTTGAACATTGGCTTAGCTGATTAGCGAATACCGCAGTCTGGACGTCAGACCAGAGATCAGTTATATCTTCTTCCAGTCCAGTTCGTTAAAACGATCGGCGAAATTGGCGGCTGTTAAAATCGATGTGACAAGACAACCAACAGCTCATTTTAGATACATCGAGGTTATGATCATCATTTTTCAGACGTTTATATACGTTTAGAGACTCGTTTTCTTCAAATGTAAGTAGGTCAGTATAATGAAAGACCCGATACTTCTCTGTTTGAACCCGTTGTGTATCACAGGTGTGGCCACTGGTGCCGCGTATATTACTCGCAACACGCATTCTATTTCGAGGACGAAAACAGCTATACTTTCAAACAGTCGACAGCAATGTTATGCTGACTGGAAAAACTAACAAAGACGGATGGGTGTCTTAACATGTTCCACGGTGATGTTCGCTCACTGAAATAACGCATTATTGCGCAGAGCGCTCTGCGATTCAGCTCCTATAAAAAAACTTTTAATAACAAAAAAAAAAAAAAAAAAAAAAAAATTATTCCTGTATGTCTGAAATGTGTAATATAAAAATGTTTCTTTAATTCGGTAAACAATACATCACGATAAAGCCGCGCATGTGTAAACAACTCATGAAACCTACTGCAGCAGAATATGACGGTTTCCACTTTGCAAAACTTTTTACACTTTGTTTACGGTTCTCGCTGGAGATAAAACGAGTAATCTTAAACTAACATCTACAAGATATAGACACGTAAATTCGTTACTTGAAGTCTCATTTAAAAAAATAAGATGCAGCGCAGAACCTGAAATTGAATACTCAAGTTCCAAAACTCATTCATGGAATAGCAGGATGCACCGCGTTAACATAGGGAGATATTTCTCAGTTCTGTGTTCTGTCAAATACAGTAAAAGTCCGGTTATCCGAGTTCCGATTATCCGAGCCGCTGGGTTAACCGAGGTAAATGATGAAATTGTTGATATGTGTGTCAGCGGACAAGGACGAAGAAGATAAAAATGAAACTGTTCCAAAAATTTCTCATGCTGAAGGTTTAAAAATAATAGAAACAGCAACAGGAAGAAAACACAGCAGCCGATATAATGATGCTACAGCGTTGGCACTAGGGATTGCAATCCAGCAAAGCGGGATCCCGCAATCCCGCGTGATCCCGCATCATTAGACAGTCTGGCGGATCCCGCACAAAATTAAACGGATCCGCAATCCGCAAAATCCGGCGGAAACGCGTGTCAGTCTGCGTGACTCGCTGCCACACTCGGTCTCTGTTGGATATTTTGCACTGTTTACCTGTACCCTTCCAGTTGGCATTTGACTCATGTGAACAAGCGTTTGTTTTTGTCAACGTTCGTCATTTGTAAGTAAATAAATACACTTTTACGTATTCATCAAAACTTATGTTTGTTTCGAGTACACATTTCTTTAATCTGAGTTATGGTGCGTATTTAGTACGATTTTCTAACTATATTATTATTTTTTAAGTGTCGTACACGTTATCTGAACTACAAGGTTACAGCTTTTTATTCACGGTTTCATTATTCCCTATTTTCTGTATTTGCAGATAAAGTAATTGTGACAATTTCCTAATTTGCGGCTGAAAATTTTATTATTCGTTGATATTGGCCCTCATTTCAATGTTTTTCGGAAGGACAGAACTGTCTCAATGGGTGGGGGTGTGTTCGTGGCCGTAAGTAAAACCGTTAATTGCTCTGTCGTAACTGAAACGGAAAATTTTTGCGAGTTAATATGGGTCAAGGTAAAAATTGGCAAAAATTTAAAGTTCATACTCGGGTCATTTTATCGACCTCCGGATTCTGATTTAGCTAACGCGGAATACTTCAGGGAGTCGCTTAATAACATTTACAAAAAATTTCAAGGACATATATTGATCGTGGGTGGTGACTTTAACCTACCGTCGGTTAGGTGGGACACATACACGTTCAGGTTGGGTGGAAGAGATAGGTTAATAACCGAAACGTTCCTAGAATCATTTGCAGAAAGATCTCTTGAACAGATGGTCGAAGAGCCAACACGGTGCCACAAAGATTCCTCGTCCATTCTGGATCTTTTTCTAATTAGCAATCCCGATATTGTAGATAAAGTTTGTATAGAAGACGGTATAAGTGATCACAAGGCGGTTGTGGTAACGTTAAACTCCAGTCTGAGTCTGAAGCATGACAAAGAGAAACTCGTGTTTTGCTACGATAAGGCAAACGATGCGGGTATGGTTGACCATTTTGCGAAGAATTTTGAAACGTACACGCTAAATACAAATGTTGAGGAACTTTGGTTTAATTTAAAAGAACTAATATGGACCGGTTTAAACAAGTTTGTTCCTAAGAAGTGTATTAAGGTCAGTAATAACTTCCCTTGGTTCAATAGGGAAGTGAAACGTTTGCTCAGGAGGCAAAGGCGTTTACATGCCGCGGTGAAAAAATCGGGGGACTCATCTAATCGTGCTAAATTAGTCCAGTTGCGTGCGGAAGTGCGTAAGGCAATGCGCGATGCGTTTAAAGAATTCCAAGCCAGGAATTTATCCGAAGATCTGATTACTAATCCAAAAAAGTTCTGGTCGTATATCAAAGTAATAAGAGGCTCTCGTAAGGTTATGCCGTCGCTGATTAAAGAAAATGGTGAATTATCAGAAACAAGCGTAGAGAAAGCAGAAATTTTGAATGATATATTTAAAAAGGCTTTCACGATAGAAAACTCAGAGGAGATACCGATATTTAACAATCGTACCGACAAAATTATGAATGATCTCGTTCTTGATGTCGAGGGAATAACTAAACTGCTTATGAATGTAAAAACCAATAAGGCTCCCGGACCAGACGGTATTCCTACAAGATTCTACTCAAGATACACAAAGGAAATTGCACCGTATTTGATGAAATTGTATACCGTCTCTCTGGATCAAGGAAAAATACCAGCCGAATGGAAGACCGCTATCGTAACTCCAGTGTTTAAAAATGGGAATGTTAATGATCCTCAGAATTATAGGCCGATCTCGTTAACTTCAATATTTTGCAGGATTTTAGAACATATCATCTATTCGAATGTCATGCGGTTCTTGGATGAAGGTGAGCTTTTAAATCCAAATCAACATGGATTCAGAAAAGGCCGATGCTGCGAAACACAACTTGCACTTCTAATTCACGACTTGTGCCGAATTATAGATGAGCAATCCCAGGTTGATTTGGTTCTATTAGACTTTAAAAAAGCTTTCGACACTGTGCCTCACACTAGGTTACTTAGGAAACTTCGCGGTTACGGCATATCTAGACAAATATGCGACTGGGTTGCAGACTTCCTGAAGGGCAGAACACAGTGTGTAGTTCTCGACGGTGAGCGTTCATCACTTACTGAAGTGGGGTCTGGAGTTCCCCAGGGAAGCGTGTTAGGGCCTCTGTTGTTTCTCATATACATCAATGATCTATGCGACATAATAGGGGGAATGAAAAGATTATTTGCCGATGATGCTATAATTTATCGCGAAATCAAAACCCTGGACGACTGCGCTTTGTTACAAGACGATATTACGAAAATAATTGCGTGGTGTAAAGATTGGCAGTTGGAGTTAAACGCTAAAAAGTGCCAAGTCATGCGTGTGAGTAAAAAGGTGACACCATTTAATTATGAATATACGATTAATGACACTGTCCTTAGAACGGTAGATTCCGCTAAATACCTAGGGGTAACAATTCGTAATAATTTGTCGTGGAATGAGCATATTGAGAATGTAATGGGGAAAGCAAATTGTATACTCCGATTTCTAGGTCGTAATTTAAATCAATGCACTCAGGAAGTTAAATCGATTGTATACAAGTCACTAGTACGTCCTCACTTAGAGTATTGTTGTTCTGTATGGGGTCCCCATCAAAAGGGGTTAATGGAGGCTTTAGAGAAGGTCCAAAGAAGAGCCGCCCGATTCGTGACAGGTATATATAGTTGGAGGGAAAGCGTAAGTGCGATGTTGAAGGAGTTAGGTTGGGAAGACCTGGAACACCGAAGGCGTTGCTCTCGACGGAAGCTAATTGAAAAATTCATGACAGATGTATTTCGGAATGACAGTCAGCAAATATTGCTACCAGCAACATTCATATCTCGAAATGACCGTGAAAATAAGATAAGAGAAATCAGGGCCAGAACCGATTCATTTCTGTACTCATTTTTCCCACGAGCGATTAGGGAATGGAATAGAAAGGATTTACCGGGCGAGTAAACTTAAAATCCGACAGGAGTAGCTTTCGATAAAGCACTCCAGCCATCCTGATCTGGGTTTTCCATGGTTTTCCCAGATCACTCCACGCGAATGCGGGGATGGTTCCTCACAATAGCCCATGGGCGCCTCCTGCCATATCCCTTATAACCGTTCCAAACCATAACCCTTCTCGATAGGTGCTATGCACCCTCCGCCACACACTTATAGTGAATCGCGGAGTAATAATAATAATAATAATATGAAACTAATGTTATCGTAAATTTAACGATCGCGTACCTATTTATTTAACAGCTATCAAAAGGAAATTGTATATCCTTTGACTTATTGTTGTTTTGGCCGCTGCCTCAATGCATTTCTTTGACGAAAGCCACCTGCTTACATGTGCCGCTCAGGCTTTCGATTAATCCCTCTTCTCCTTGTTATTATTTCGACTAAAGGTATAATGAAACTTTCACGGGTGTATCGACGAATTGTGTTGTAGGAACACCATACTTCGACGGCTGCCTCCGCTGTCTTCCTCACGTGTGTAATTTCGTGTGTTTGGAATGAAATCCGGAGATACAACCCATGAGGACTTCACTGCAATCATTCGCCGAGAAAGTCTCCTTTCTAACTGAAAAATAATAATTTCCACTCTAAAAACGACGTTACGCCACATAAGTAAATCTGAAATACTTGACAGTTTACGTGTTGGTGAGTAGTTTCTTTTAATAACATTGAATCAACTGTAATATCAATCAAGGAATCAGGAGATATAATAATGAATCACGCAAAAAAAGGCCAAGTCTCGTGCTTGTGCAGTGACAAAAAGTTATGAGATCTGGTCCTGAGCCAAGTCTACACTTTACAGAGTATATTCATTTCACTTTGTGAAATGGAATGCTTTTCTCGGTGTTAGGGAACATTTATTTTAAAAAAAAAAAAAAAAAAAAAAAAAACTCTGGTAACTTGGCCACTAAGCAAACCATTTTTTTAAACTTATGTGATGTACATATTGTAAGGCACATAATATTACCTAAGACTCAATATTTTCCATTTTTATTATTTATTTAAAAATTGGTTTAGATTAAAAAACAAAAATGTAAAACCTCGAAATACACTTAAGACACGCTAAAAAGTTTTAATGTTATTTTGCCAATAAAAATATTGTTAACTGTTAATTTTTATCATTTAATATATAAATTATTTAATAATTTAGTTATTATCATCATCATATATATTATTTCTATAAGGTATTTTTTTGTCACAAGCCTATATCTTCCTTCATACTTAACCGAAATCAATGAATGAGGTGTCATTTTAAAGCTTATGGTCTCCACTTTGGTTAAATCGTATTTTAAGCAAGAAAGTTTTCGAAATTCGACCCTTAAAGGGCAAAAATGTAAATTTTTCTAAAATGCTGTTTTTTGTGTTACGAGTCAGTTATCTCCCTGGATACCTATCTGAAACCGTTTTATGAAGTATCGTTTTAAAGATTAAGATCTCCGCTTTAGTGACGTCATATATTAAGCCAGAAAGTTTTCGGAATTCGACCCCCATTTTTGCAATGCGTTTTTGTGTCACGAGCGATTTATCTCCCTTAATATCTAACCGATATAGATAAATGAGGTATCATATTAAAGAATAAGGTCTCCGCCATGGTAACATTATATTTTAAGAAAGGAATTTTTCGTAATTCGACCCTAATAGGGCAAAAATGTAACTTTTTCTAAAATGCGTTTTTTGTTTCTCGAGCCATTTATCTCCCTGGATATCTAACCAAAATCGATAAATGAGGTAGGATTATGAGGAGTAATGTCTCAGCTTTGTGACATCATATTTTAAGAAAGAATGTTTTTGGAATTCAACCCTTAAAGGAAAAAAGTATAAATTTTTCTATTACCGATTTTTGTGTCACGGGCGATTTATCTCCCTTGATATCTAACCGATATACATAAATGAGGTATCATATTAAAGAATAAGGTCTCCGCCGTGGTAACATTATATTTTAAGAAAGTAATTTTTCGTAATTCGACCCTTAAAGGGCAAAAATGTCACTTTTTCTAAAATGCGTTTTTTGTATCTCGAGCCATTTATCTCCCTGGATATCTAACCAAAATCGATAAATGAGGTAGGATTATGAGGAGTAATGTCTCAGCTTTGTGACATCATATTTTAAGAAAGAATGTTTTTGGAATTCAACCCTTAAAGGAAAAAAGTATAAATTTTTCTATTACCGATTTTTGCGTCACGGGCGATTTATCTCCCTTGATATCTAACCGATATAGATAAATGAGGTATCATATTAAAGAATAAGGTCTCCGCCGTGGTAACATTATATTTTAAGAAAGGAATTTTTCGTAATTCGACCCATAAAATGCAATAACGTCAATATTTCTAAAATACGTTTTTTGTGTCTCGAGCCACTTATCTCCCTTGATATCTATCCAAAATCGATAAATCAAGTACTATTGTGAGGAATAATGTCTCAGCTTTGCTGACATCATATTTTAAGAAAGAAGTGTTTGGAATTCAACTATTAAAGGGAAAAAGTATAAATTGTTCTACAACGTATTTTTGTGTCACGAGCCTTATATTTCCCTTGATATCTAATCGATGTAGATAAATGACATATCGTATTAAAGATTAAGGTTTCCGCTGTGGTAACATTATATTCTAAAAAAGGAATTTTTCGTAATTCGACCCATAAAACGCTAAAATACGTTTTTTGTGTTTTGAGCCATCTATCTCCCTGGATTTCTAACCAAAATCGATAAATGAAGTAGGAGTATGAAGAGTAATGACTGAACTTGGTGACATTATATTCAACCTCACTATTCATCACATTTTATTTGCGAAATTTTCGCACGGGTCGTCTAGTTTAATTTATTAACGTTTTAAGTAACTATGTTCAAAATATATGCGTTAAAAAACTGTTTGTGCCAATCCCGCACGGATCCCGCGGGATTGGCGCAAATCCCGCGCGGATCCCGCGGGATTGAAAACACTGCGGGATTGCAATCCTTAGTTGGCACTATATTTCCGCTAACAAGAGAAACGAAATTATGACATAGAAGACAATTAAAGACTTTTTTGGCAAGTGATCATAATTAATGTACAAAAAACAACTTTCTTGCTTCAAAAATTAGTTTTACACTATAAATAAATTGCATTATTTCAGTTTCAATACGTTTTTTGATTGATTGTAACCTCTTTCCTTGACCTCCGGTTATCCGAGTTTTTCGTTATCCGAGGTGGTCCCGGTCCCGTTTACCTCGGATGATCGGACTTCTACTGTATTTACTAATGCGATGATGGCTACCAGAGTCTGAACGCGGAATGTTGCTTGGAGTATCGAGCATAGTACTTCGGAAGAGGTTGCTAATGGAAGGAGTCCACAGTGAGATAGGTATACTGAGAGTACGTCATGGACGTGGACTCTGGAAGAAGATAGCTTGGTCACGTTTCCAATGCGCGCCAATGGCCGGATTCGGAAGTGGCCGTGGATCAGACTCGACACTAAGGTATGATCGCATCAGTTGTTGTTGGTTCTGTTACGGTGCATTCCATGGATTGGGTCGTCTAGTCAGACTAAATCGGTACATGGTAGGTCACAACAAGGCTCACTTCCTATGCCAAATTACCATGAAAAAATCGAGAAAAACGAACTTTCTGTGCAATTCTGACACGTGATATGGCCACTAGATCTCCGCACATGAACCTCAAACCAGCATTCTGTACAATTCTAGCACACGATTTGGCCAATAGATCTCCATACATGAACCCCAGGAAACATATTTTGATATGCTCGTCAGAACCGTTAATACACAAGGTCCCTGCATTTACTACAACAACACGATTATGGGCACCCATCGAAACAGCATGGACGCAGATGTCTCGGGCGGACTTATGGCGACTATTTGAGTAGATGCCACGTAAAACTGCTGCACTTCACCGAGCTAACGAATGGTTCCATGATGCCTGGTATTTCAGTGTAAACTAACGCAGAACGCACACGTTGACGATTCCAAAGTTAAATATCTTCATCCTTCAGTCATCCTAGAACAAGAAAGTTATTTCGAATTTTGGAGGCGCCAGAAACTTCTGCATTTAACTTTAGCAGCTTCATTAAATTGTAGATGAACGAAGTGATGGCAGTTTCTTGAGGTGGCTGGATTCAAGGGTGCCCGGTTCGAATAGCGGTTTAGAATGGAATTTTAGAATGCCTTAATCCGTCCTTCACCTCTGACAGACTGATTTGAGCGTTAAGTGCGCCAGAACGCTTCCTTTTACCAGTTAGGACCTCCAGATTAGGTTACGGATAAGACGAAAGCGATTGGTTAGTAAGAATAAACTCAAGATGTAATCAAGTTAAATGAACCTCCGAAGATTTAAGACGAACGAAAAAAGTTACATTTTTTGATTCCGAACTGTGATATGCTACCGTTCGCAAGAATACAATCTCTACCTCGTCAGAGAGTTGAACAGATACTCACAAGTAAGCTAAGCTGTATCACAGTTCCAGGATCCAGTGTTCCCATACTACTATCAGAGGAAAATCACAGACATTCTTTTAGTAGACATCGGACCTTCAAGATGGCTGTACTGAACACCCACGCGTGTCTTAGTAACTGCTGGTGCAGCTGTGATATACAGAAAAGGATTGCATTCCAAACTGCCAATCAGAAGGTGATACGCATCTAGTAGCTGAGAGGTGTTTGTCATCTGTCACGCATTATGTAAAAAATAATGTTTCATTTGCATGATTAATAGCATTAATTAGACATCTGAACAACAGTCGCATCGTTTTGTTAGGTGAGACGAGGCAAGGCTTCCCGTAACTAATTGTCCCAGCAAATAAGAACCTGAGGGTGAGTAATTACATCAGCTTCCGATAGTTGTTTGTACAAACAGGTTTGTTTGTGTCTAATAGTTTTTTTAATGATTCAGATCTCGCATACTGCAATTTTCTTAGCGGTCAAGATAAAATAATTTACAAGCTGTTATCTTCTGTTTCTAGAAGGTGCTACGGATATGCAAACAAGATAACATTTGCGTCAGGGAAACGGAAACCGGAAGTTCCTTGAAAAGTTTGTTTTAAGTAAAGGAAGCATTTATTAAGAATTTTTAACGTGTGTTGTGTACAGCAGCGCACTTTGAGTGGCTGGTTCACTGGTCTGGACGCTATATATAGCGGAACTGGGCTGTTGTGGCGGGCGCCCTATATATACTGAGCAGAGTATTCCTGTCGTCTCCATCCAGAGATCCGCCCTCCACGTCTCACACAATTCACCATCCAACACTGCATCGATCAGGTAAACTAACTTCATTCTTAGCGTTACTGTTCGCTGCCACGTTTGGCATTAAAACTATTTCAAACATTTATGAAACGTTCTCGAGACTTTTTTAAGTCAGTTTGTTCCTCCACCACCTGGCTAAGAATTAATGACATGTATGCAAGAATAGAATACAGAAGACAAAAATAAGGAAGCATTAAAAATGTAATTTAGGCGGGATTTTATGGGTTGAAATTAATTAAAATCAATTTCAGTTTAAATCTATAAATGTACTGTAATCATACAGGATAAAAACGTCTTTCTTAACTCAATGAGTATGAATATTTATCGAAAATCGAACTTCCATTTTTCTTTTAAAGGAAGGTTTATTGGTCACCCAAGCCGCGAGCGGAACCGGAAGGACTGAAGTAATTTTGAGAAATTGTGGCCTCTGGAAATATAGATGGCGACACCGCAGGATGACAGAGACGGATTTGCTTGACGGGTACCTTCGTGTTAGTCAATGCGTGTTGTCTTTCACAGTCGAGCGACAGGTCGATCGTACTGTCCTTTTGAAGACTTTCTGCTCAGAAAATGGAGAAAAACATTAGAGAACTAGAAAATTACCAGAGTTTTTCCATCCGAAGTAGTTGCCACAGCAAAACGAATTGCTTTCTAGTCTGCTCTCTTGTTTTATCTCTGACCGCATGGATAGATCACTAGCGTCAGTTACTGCACCGCTCTCTCACAGCATTATTTTGTTCAAAGTAGACTTAGGGCTCCATTCTCCAACAAATGTCTGTGAATAAATTTTCAGAAAAATTTATTTCTTTTTTTGGGGGGGCGGGGCGGGGGGCGGGGGAGGGAGACAAGATGTCTCAATTTTTCAGATTTGTAATCACAAGGATTTTTTTGTGGCGCCTGTACAGCTTGGTTCCCTGCTATTATGCGCCCGCATTTCCTCAAGGAGAGGGGCGAGAAGTACCCAGGAAAACACCGCTCCCGTTTCAAACCAGGACCGCCTACACAACGCTCATACGTACTTGCTGATTTACTACAATAAGCGATCTAATGACACTGTGCTTAAATTTTCAGATATGGGTTTGACTTTCTATTAATAATTTTTATATATTATAGATGAGGATCGCTTTGATTCACTTGCTTGCCGTGTGCCTCACTATACTAATCTATTCCCGATGTGCACTTGCGGCACTTCATGACATAAGCCACTCCGTCCACTTTGCGTTTGCTCCTCCTCGTTCAGTTTCGTATAATTCTTTAATTATATTCCTATTATTTTTAGTATTTTTACCAAGGTCTATGACTTATTAATTTTTGTATGTCAAAAATTTTCAACATGTTTAACGTTTCCTCTTCCAAATATTACAATCTCACGAAAATTAAAGAGGCCTAAGCATTAAAATTCAAACTGTTTCTAACTTCTGTCATTACTGATACTTTCAGCCAACTCAAGACAAGAATCAATGTGAAAATTACGCAGTTCAGTAAGATGTTTAAATCAGATACAAGTTCTGAATGCTCAAAATCAACCCAAATGTAGAGACGGTGTTCCCTTACGTACGAGGTAGACCTACTGATATTTCAATCAACTCAGTTCAAGTCTTCCCCGGCGTGCAGATGCTAAAAATTCTTCTCGGATTATGTCTGCCATGCACGATGTTTCCACGTCTATCTTCGCAGTTTTCATCAGGTAAAATGGTAGACCTACCATCACTCAATAATAATGAAATAATTATAAAGGAATTTTGAATATATCAGAAGTTTGCAAGTTATATATATTGTAGCACTGTAGGTCTGTTAAATGTATGTGAACTTTGGTACTGGTGTTTGTGTTTACGTGGGTGCAGTTTGTTGCGTGGTGCGGGTCGATGAACTCATGCGCGCGCAGCTAAATGCTTCCTGGCACATGGACAACATTCGTTGTGGGCTGCTTACACCCTCGCAGAATCCTCAACCGATCTACAGTCCAGCAGCGCAATAATCAGTCACAGCCCTCTCTCAACTCGAAAAAAAAATAATAAATCAACTGTCGCTTCGAAAAGCATTAGTACGATACCTCATTTCTTTAATCTTATCTCTCCTGCCATTTTTTATTTATTTCATCGCGTGGATGTGCGCATATCTTTATAGGTTATGTAAAATTCTAAGAGTGCGTAAACCGCATCATCACCACAAACCACCCGGCCAATTCATGCCATATGCACACAAAATGTTACTGAGATGGCGCGAAAGGTAATTTTTTATATATAACTCATTACGAAGTATAAATCTTATGTTTACAGTTAGGTTATGTTGACCGCGATTAATGAGCAAACACAAGGAACAAAGCAGCAAAGATTATGATCACGAATATCTTTGGTTCGAATCTATATTGCTAAGTTAAATTAATATTTGGAATTATTTTCGACTTGAAGTAACAAAATAAGTATTTTTAATTACCAAAGGAATTATAACTGCGGTTCAGAACCTAAAAGAAATATTTTCGAAAGTGGTAGTTATGAGATAACAGTTATGGTCACTGGTACAGAGATTACCGTAGCGCATACTCAACGGAACTTGCTGTTTTAAACATATGATATTAGTGGTAAGATTTTCTGTATCTTGAATGCTAGATAAAAATTGAATGCTGTTGTTGTTTATTATAGTGAGGTTATAATTTATTTAATAAGAGCATTAGAATAGAAGAAAACATTAGCATCGTGCATGTTGGGCCTGAGCCAATGAACGAATATCATTACAATTACACATGTGTTTTGTCATTTGATATTTTTACTTATTCTAGCATCAAAAACACCCTAAATCATTTAATAAGCGGCTTTGATGGATGCTTAGTATTAAGGATAATTAGAATTAGGATTGGAGACCATATTTACACTATATGTTATTGAGGATTGTGCGGTTTTTGGATACGTTTAATTCCGATACGTAGTGTTTTCTTTTTCCAGCCATCTATGGACTACGATTACGCAACTTCATTTCCTCTTCTGAGTTTCCTTCCTCCGTCGCCAGCACTCTTTCATTCTATGGCTCACTCTTGCTTTTTCTTCCTCTGAAAATAACCTCTTTTTCCTCACTGGTTTTTCGTCAATACGTAGTGTTATAGTATAACTTATATTTTTCTGACCGTGATTCTGTCGAGCCGATTTTGCTCACATTTGCAGTAAATGTTTGTTGGTCGAGAACATATTGTTTTGGGGTCTTTAGCATTCGGTAAGTAAAATAAGGTATTTTTCATTTCGATGTGAAGTAGGGAAGCTGAGAAATAAAAGATAAATGTTTCAACAAATTATTAAACATTGTTTGTTGAACGCGATTTATGCATCGAATTAGTTTCATTGCCTCACTGGCGTTGTGTGACATAATTGGTTTAAGAGGGAGGTCCGAATCTTAACACCCTAAATCCAAATATCCTAAATTTCTTTGATAGTTTATCTGTGAATTAACAGCAAAAATCTCAAATTCGCGGGTACAGCTAATTCACAAACAAAGTCAAACGAAACCTACATCATCTGTATGCCAGACATAGTCCAGTCATTATAGGAAGTTCACCTCGGAATTCGAGATACCCAGCTGTAAGTCTGTAAATACTTGTATATTGACACCCTAAAAGTTGTCTCAAAACCTACATATGGTAGGGTGTACGCAACTATTAAATTTCAAGGTCAAAGGTCACAAAAATCGTTTTTTTGCGCTTTTTTTTGTAAATATCTCATTTCCTATGGGTTTTTTGCTATTTGTATTTATTATCAATATTGTAGAATACAAAATTCTCTACAAATTTTGTTTAAAAATTTTTTTTATACGGTGAACCGTTTTCGAGATAGAGGGCGGAGAGCGCGCGGTCACAGCATCACTTCAGGTTAACCGTTGCCTCCGGTCGAAAACGCGCCATATACAGTTGATGAACTATCGATAAATCATTGTAAATGATTGTGAAACCTCCAACTTTCTTCCTAATTACGATATCGGTTAAGTACTTCTGTTGTAGTCTTGTAATGATAGTTTTATCATCTGGCACATACCCTGTCAAGACATCTTTAAGCTCTTTTAGTGTGAATTGAGAATCATTATTATTTTCGATGTAATTGAAAATCTCTAACATAGCTTCTGTAACTTGATTATCTTGACGAGGTTCTCAAGAGGCTATGATGATGATTTATTTGAAAAGTTTGTAAAGCAAGCAGCATGGTACTTCGCTTCAGCAGGGATCAAATCATACTGTAAAATTATACGACTTTTCACCAATTCTCCGAAATCATCCCCACGTTCTTCTGCTTTTTTGATAACAGTATCTTTGAACTCAAGAGTATTCACATTTTTTATCTTCCGCCTGTATTTTTCTCTTTTCTTTTTCTCTGCAGCCTCATCAGCAACTTCGCCACAAAATAAACATTGATTCTTAAAATCAAACACTTTACCTCGTTTTTTACGGAGTACTAATGGAGAAGTTATAGTTTCTCCTTCTGCTTGTTTCCGTTTTGCTGCTTGGATACAGTTTTTACTAATGTAAACACTTCGGCACTTTTCATGCACTTTAACAGAGGTTACTGATTTTAAATAATCAATTTTTCCGTCGTTTCGTTCGACACTTGCAGTTCCTAGAGATTTCATACCGCGCACTACTTCAATAAGCTATTCACCTCCCGAATCTGACTTATTACATAGAAAACACAAATCAGCCATAGTTCTTGAAATTGTACTTCAGTAGTTACCAAGATACGATTCAAACTGAAAGAAAGAGAAGACGGTCGTAACTATACAATACAATTGAACATCTGTCCCTACTGGCTACAAATAGAAAGGTCCGTAGTGTATAATAGGGGCCCGTATAATTCCCATGTACAATTTTTGACGTAGTGGAAGGATTTTAAAATTTACAGATTTTAAAGAATATGCACTTAATTATTTTCTATTTAAAATGTCATTAGCGTAAATGGGAATATAATTATATTATGATTTAAGTTTTTCCCTTAATTATTTTTTAATTTTAGGAAACGGTTATCAGTATTATTGAATAGATATAGATTTAATGCATGAAGAAAATGATAAAATATAATATAATAGTTAATAAAAAATGACAAATATTTATAATCATTGATTTATCGATAGTTCATCAACTATGTATGGCGCGTTTTCGACCGGAGGCACCGGTTGACCTGAAGTGATGCTGTGACCGCGTGCTCTCCGCCCTCTATCTCGAAAACGGTTCACCGTATAAAAATTTTTTTAGACAAAATTTGTAGAGAATTTTGTATTCTACAATATTGATAATAAATACAAATAGCAAAAAACCCATAGAAAATGAGATATTTACAAAAAAAAACGCAAAAAAACGATTTTTGTGACCTTTGACCTTGAAATTTAATAGTTGCGTACACCCTACCATGTGTAGGTTTGAGACAACTTTTAGGGTGTCGATGTACAAGTATTTACAGACTTACAGCTGGGTATCTCGAATTCCGAGATTTTTACCTAATTTAAGCTTAAATGACTGGACTAACAATACCAGCCATACCAAACACCAATTCTGTGACGTTATCGTAAGGGCAATGGCAAGCAGCAAGAGTGGCTTTTGGACTGCTTTTACTTTGTACATGAGACAAAGACATAAAGTCGATAAAAAGCACATAAAATTAGAACAAAAAGATGAAGGTAACAAAACTGGTCCAGTTTAACGGTCGGATTTAGCGGCCATTAACCGATGGAGGTCACGTCGCTAATGAATTGCCGAACGAAACTTGGTGTGGGGCCAAACCACCACGGACTCTCAACATCGACATCAAAACTTCAGACAATATGGACATATCAAAAGAAGTGTGCTTAACAGACTGGTATACTGCATTGATTTTCATGTTTCTATTAAGTGCGACAGTCAAAAGAACTAATTCATTACTGCCTGTCCAGCCTTTCATTCCATAGATGGCAGAGAAAAGTATAGACCCCAGCAATCGCTAGAGATGTGGGCAGAGACTACCGACAATTTTGAGGTTCTTACTTCAGTTGTGTGCGATAGGGTGGGCAGAACCGGATCTGAGGGAGGGGGGAGGGGGCAAACCGGGGTGCTTGCCCCGGGCGGCAACATCAGGGGGCGGAAAACTTTATCATTTTTTTTTTTAGCTCCACTACTGCCTCGGGCGGCTACATTGGGTGATAATCGGGTTGGTGGCAACGGCGACACTTCTGATAGCAACATTGTGGGTGGCAACACTCGGGGTAGCAACAGGACCGCCGTAAGCGGGCGTGCAAGGCGTGCACCGCACGCGGGCGGCACGTCCAGGGGGGCAGAAAAAATCGATTGATCGACTGCCGCCTCACCGATAGCTGCCACTCCATTGCCGTTATAAGCCAGCAAATTTATGTAGCGGCTATACTCGGGGTGGTAACAACATGGGAGCGACAAAATAATGTTCGAAGGGGCAGCAATTTCATGAATCTCATGATCCGGTTCGCGTAAAATTCCTGGCTGAAGTTAGACGGGGGTGGCATAATCGGTATTGCACAAGGGCGTTCAAATAGCTCGCGGCGGGCCTGGGTATCAATAATGGGGGCGGCAAAATAATGTCCGAAGGGGAGGCATTCCCGGTTCGGAAAATTCCTATATCCGCCACTGAGGGCGGGTGTTAAAGGTTTCTTCTCTGACTTACGGTTGCTCTGTGCAGATATTAATCAATTCCTTGATTAGTCTGCTACTGTGTAACATCATTCATGGTAACAAGACACGAAACGTCATGAAGTCGGCACCGATTCTTAAGCACGTCATTATCCTACCTCCTCACCGCTGTAAAGATGTTTATGCTTCCTTATTTATTGACAGCAAGACTCAATTTAAGACAAATATAATATGCAATACGTATTAATACATTTTTAAACGTTTGTGGAATCAGTCACGACTCCAGTAACAAAAAATTATAATTTCTTTAAATTTTCCAGAAATCGTTTCGGATTTGGATCTATCCATGCGCAGGAGCTACTTTACAGCATTTCAATAATTTCGGATCAAGTGATTGTTTTTAAACGACGCATGCTGGAAGGTTTGTTGCAAGCGGAATCAAAAACACTTTATGGAACAAAAGCTCATTAATTTTTTTACCAAGGAATTTGTTAAATGCTTTGCAGTTTCTTATTCAAATTTAACGCTTCCTCAGATCGGGTAACTGACTACTCAATCAGACGATCAAACGATTGTTAAATACATTAGAAAACAAGGGGAAAAAGTAACAGGTGACTCTACAACTTTTTAATAACGTTAACACTCTTTAAACTGTTATACTTAATATCTAGAGTTGGATGAACGTGTGCAGCTGAACGAGTGTTGTGATGTGATTGATCGTCTGCTGGCACGTGCCACCCCCACCCCCTGGCACTTGTCCCCTCCAACACCACCGACCGTCGCACGTGGAGCCACCGGAGGCAGAATACATCGCCGTTTCTTAATAAGATGGTAATTTTTTAAGCATGAATATTCTATTCGCTTTTCATCCCAACTTCATGAAGGAAGAAGTTTAAATAATCACGAAAAGCACTGAAATCTTAAAACTACAAGAATTTAAATTTATAATCGTTAAATAAACGGATGAAGCTTGTTTACAGGAAATACACTTTAAATTCCGTTTTGTGTGATAGAGAAGAAGAATTTTCACTTCTTTACGTTTTGAACGAGAGAAGTTTTAAGTACAGATGAGAAAAAGACAGTCTTTAATGTTCCTGTGTAAAGTATATAATCTAAAAGATATTGTACACCGACCAGTTTTAAGTTAATAATAAAGAATTACTGTCATAGCTCGAGTAATGTTAATCGTATTTCATGAAGTGTTTTAAAACATCTTAAAGTGACTAGAAAGTTTCCAAACATAGGTAACATTGAAAATGTTCCGATGTCTTCAGCGTTCTTCTCTGCTTATTTTGAAGTTTGATTTGTTAAAACTAATCTGACATGATATCATCCTATTCGAAAATGTTTCGATAGAATCCTCCGTTTGAATGTGCGTGGGGAATGTTTACTGCATCAAAATTTTTGTGAAATTGTAGTACTGAATGTGCAGTACCTTTAAGAGATAAATATAAAAATTCGTTGGCAACAAACTGATGTTTTACTCTCCATATTGTTATGTCACGAGTCCATTAAGCGAGTGCAAAATTGAATATATATGTATGTATAATTCATTTTAAGCAAGGGTGGATTTTTGCTGTTCTATATAAAGGAAGTAGATTTAAGTGGAAACAACAACGAGCGTTTCAGGCCAGAATATTATCAGTAATGTCAAGACAGAACATCAAAACTCTAAATCTATCATTATAGATCAATCAGAATCTTACAAACTTCACATTTGTGCAACACTACGACACAATGAGAATGCACACTAAACTTAATTGAGCATTTTCCCATATGGAAGGGGGGGGGGGGCAAGCTCTTTTGATCAGGAGTTCGACGTTGTAACAATATTCATCTTAAATATTGCTTCAGCAGACCATATTATTTGCCTTCACTTCTAAGTCCGCAAGATATTTATATAGACTAAACGAACGCATTATTACTGTTAAAATCTTAACGAAACAAGTATTTTGATTTCCCTATTCACCAACCCCTGAAAAAATAGTAAAATAGAACAGATACTGATTAGTAAAATTGAAAAACTCGGTACAAACCCATAAGTTCTACTTTGGAGTATAAATTGTAAATACCTTTAAAATCTCTTAGAATCCATTACCATCAATAGCACACCTTTATTAACAACAGATGCTGTGAGAAACGTAGGTGTTTTGTATTTTCCTCCATTCCTACCGACGACTGACGCGCTAATTATTAACATTTTGTCATCCGGCGTCTGCTAAAAAACAGAGTGCCCTGTATCATAGCACGGGTTCAACTCTCGTTTCTTGCAACTCAGAATCACAAAATTGTACGTTGTATAAAAATAGTAAACACTATAACATTACTAAGAAGCATCTACATTCATTAAATAGTGAGCGGGACAGGTTTCACATATCACAGCATGCGGGTCAGTATTGCTGAACTACGGTTTGTTTGGATGGAAAAATTCGCAGAGGTAATAGGTTTGCACATTTTTCAGCACACGACACAAGATACTCACTATGGTCACCGCCTGTACAGCAACACAAGCTGACTGAGCGCCCCAACTCACGTGTCTGAGTGACAGCAGCTCGTCGCAGCCAGAGCCGCCTCGCGGGGGCGAGCGCATAGACCCCGGCCGCCGGCGCGGGATCTGGGACCACCCGACCCCCCACCAACAGAGGAAACCGTTTCCGTGCCGCTCCATAACCAAAATGGCAAAAATTGAACCATTATAATCTCGTTATGTCACAGAATCATAATTCCACCTATTTGGAACCGACTGTGATGAAATTTCACAGCCAGGTACAGTATATTATTGGCCGAAAAACAGATCTTTAGACAAGTAGTAAAAATGAAAATAATTTTTTTTTTTTTTTTTTTTAGGATTCCTCGTATTCTGTTAAAGAGTAAAGGAATAATTTCTTTTTCACGTACTCCAACGAGTATGTTACCGCTGAAAATGTATTCGAAAGCGTAATCAGTACTGACTTGTAGTACTTTTTTTATTTAACTCCAACTGTAAGATAATAGGAGCAATAGTTCGTCATAAGCATCATTTAGGAAGCTACAAAACCAGAAAGAAAGTTAGCATTGTAGTCACTAATATACATCTGACCCTCTTTGTCATACCGTGGCGCTTAATGACTGTTGCTATACTAACCACGTTTCCGTATATTCAATGATTAAACTGATGCCAGCAGAAACGAATTTGCAAATCAAAGTGAAGATAGTCTGGCATTTAATTAGGAAACGGAAATTTTTCAAAATGCTTGGGCTGCTCTGCGCAACTATCGCTTGAATCAATAAACCCCCACGTACGTTGGTTATGGTTTAGCACTGCTGAGAAAAAACTAGTAATCCTGTTGTTTTACAATCATCAGGGTTCGATATCTAATTAGAGATTATTTCGTAACGATAAAGTCATACCAACAGGGAAAATATGAAACTAAACCACCAGGGGCGGCCCTAGCAATTTTTCAGGTGGTGCGATATCTCATTGTGGCGCCCCAGGTGTGCAATTGCTTATTCGTGATTAAGGTGTCCATATAGACGAACTGAAGATAACATACAGTTTTTACATCTTACGAATATTATAAATGTAAAAATTTGTTTGTTTGGATTTATGTTACTGTTTCTTGTCGCAGCGGCTGAACAACTTAGTGTAAAATTTGGAATAGTATTTTGGATATCTACTGTTATCCCGATCGAAAAATTATATGGATGCTTTATGAATTCAATTCAAGCAAAATCACCGGCAGAAAATAATCTTTATATGTTAACAATAACTCAAATTTCAGAACGATTAGTATAGGATAACAGCGGCATGAATGAGAAGCAAACAATAAAACGGAACATTGTATGTCTGTTATTTAAAACAAACATATGAGGAAATAAAATCATAACTAAAAGGCCTAGATTGCCACCTTCCTCGCTTTTGCCCTTGGGAAATATTATTTTCCATGGAAAAAATTGCAATTTTTTTTGGCGATAGTCCTTCTATGTGCTTGGCTACTATTTCCCATCGTTTTGTCGATTGAGGGAATAGAACAAATATGCTTTAAAGAAATCCAGACAAGGAAACCGGTTCAACTGATGTTTTTGGCGACACCTGCTATTATCAAGTTTAATGACAGCTACATGGACTAAAAAATGCTCGAAGGTAATGGTTCAGAATTCGGATTTGGACACCTTTGTTTCCACCTATCACATTGGATCCATTGTCGTATATTTGGCCTCGATAATCGTTCATATCCAAATCTAAATTTTACCAAGTATCATCGATAAACAGGCCAGTGAGTCTAGCTTCCAGGTCCCGAAGAGTCACTTACCGACTTGTAAGCAACGAAACACTCACGCACTTTGACTTCGTCTTCCTTAGTGTCAACAAAAGTAATGTAAAAAATAATTGTTCGACGTGAAGGACAGTATGATGGAAAAGTATTTAGATGAGTTAACCATAATCAAAATTGTATTGCGAACTTCATTCATTTTTAATACATTTGCCAAAATAATAGACATTAGTCTCCTTATTAACAACACGGCGGAGATGCTCCATCATTAAAGGGTAATATTTTCGTAGCAGTTGCAATATACCCTATACCTTTATTAGAAGTATTTAGTGTTTCATAATCAAAGATTCCTCTAAACAAGAAATTATTGAATGTTAAAAAGAATACTTTGGATATCATTAATTCGAGGATAGCAGTCCACCATCAATCTGTATTTACAAATGCTTTTCTATTACACTGAAAATCTTTAATCTAATCCAACTGAGCTTAGTGTGCAGGTGATTTGAGGAAGTTTCGTGAGTTTGAGATGCTCTGATAATTAGCACCAATCATTAAATCCTTCTTTATCCCAAATAAGACTGAGACCTTCTATTGAATCAACAATAAAACAATATCTGCAGATTTGGAGTAAACAAGCCATCTTCTTTTATCATTTGGCATTACTCTTTAAAAATGAGTGTTTGAAAAATGACGTCCATGTACTTTTGAAGAGCGATACCGACCGTGGTGCGTGAGTGGTAACGCCCTCGCCTCGCATTCGGGACGACGCCGGTACGAATCCCCGTCCACACATCCAGTTTGGGTTTTTCATGGTTTCCTCAAATCATTCCAGGCGAATACCTGGATGCTTCCATTAAAAGGCAATGGCCGAATTCGTTCCCGTTCCTTGACCCCAGTCCCATCCCGCTTCTGGTATGTCTGGTATACCCCATACTGTAATATTTTGAAATGCAGACGGCGTTCCAGACATGCTGCTCTTTATCACCATGAGCATCGTCTGAAAAACTTCTATTAAATAAGTTTTCTTCCGTCGCGTGTTGAAAGTTTTGGTGACGACGATTCAGATGACTACTCTAAAAAATTTTGCAAACAATTTTGAAGCCTTCTCAATTTCTCCTTGGTTTTGTTTTCTTTTTAAGTATTGTACCCCAGATAGTACGCGAATAAACTCCAAGACTACAGCTGTAAAGGCAGGAAACAGGTGCGGGAGGAGCGGCGCAGCACCGGAGAATGCTAATTATGGAACAAGCTGTGATTTTCTTGATTCCATTTCCTTGAGCTGAATCGAGTCACTACTCGAGTTGAGTTGACTCGATTGTATGACGACGTACGTCTATGCATTAAGCTGAAGCTCCTACCTTTTTAAACTCTTCTGGATATTAATGTGTTAAAATAATGTGTGAATAGCAAGCTGGGTTATTATAGAATTTATTTTTTTAATTTTTTTTCGCAAACTTTCTATCGGTGCATTTTCGGCGCCCGGGTCGAACGCACCGCTGGACCGCCTGGTCCCGCCCCTGTATACCACACACGCGAACTCTTAATTGCGAGAAGATAGAAAACAATAATCATTGACACACTGAGCTAGATTAAGTGGATTTCAAATTTCAATTGGTAAAAACATTCAATAGAAGTTCTAAACATGTTTTTCAAAAATAAATAAATAATCGTCTGTTTATTTTGCAATTTATAACGGAAGAAATCCCCTCCTATTTCTCAATTTATAGCTTCCTTATATTGCATTTTATAAAGGAATTAATAGTCTGGTTTTAAGCATCCAAATTAAACTACGTGGCTCCATTTTGGCCTCCTGTGAACCCCACTTCGCCCCACGTTGTCCGAAGTGGCTTTTACCTGTAGCAATTCCCTTCCCCCTACCCCCTCATGGCACGTAGCGTTTTCTCTATCAATTCCAGAGGACATTTTGTACTGTTTTCTCTTGTCAGGCTATCATAAATTAGATACAGACTAGATGACCCGTGCGAAAATTTCGCTAATAAAATACAATGAATGGAAAGTTTGAATGCATGTAATATAATGAAAAGTAGAACCGCACTTTGTAACAAATATTTATTTGTTTAGTGTGTTTAGTGTAATAGGCATGTGTCAAAACATATTACGAAACAGTTATGAAAATTTACAACACACTGTATGTACGACAAACTATGTGCTGATGTGCGAATAAAATGTTTATACTGGAATTGCATAGCAAAACAAAAATGTTTCCGTAACAGAAAAAAATATCCGAAAAGCTACTTATTGTAAAAAAAAAACTGAACTGTTTGATACTCGTGACCACTTTAAACATCAAATTCCGAAAAATTCTTTCTTAATTTATGATTTTACCTACTAGGAGACCTTAATCTCTAAATCGATATGTCATTATGTATGTTAATGTGTGCACATGAACATACATAAACAAGAACACTCACAAAACAGCAAACATTCTGAAAAAGCAAGGACTCACGATAGCATTTAGAACAGACAACTCACTACAGAAAAACATCAAAAACTACACACCAAACAACAAATTTCACAATTCAGTTATATATAGATTAACTTGCAATGACTGCAATGCAGAATATATAGGCCAAACACGCAGGAAGTTTGAAACCATATATACGGAACATTTAAGAGCACAAAAATACAATAACCACTCAACATTCGCAGAACACCTATTAGAACATAATCACCAGCCCACAAACATAGAGTCAGACATGCAAATACTAACAATTAATAACAGCAAACCACAACTACTAACTTTTCAGGAAAACTACCACATCCACAAATCACTGGCAGAAGAAAAGAACATAATAAACGAATACACGAACCTGACGGACCAGACACTATACACAGTACTAAAAACCAAATAATAAACACAACCAGGGCCGGCGTTTCGTGTTAGGCCCGGGTGGGTAGTCAGGCACGAAAAGAGGGGGGGGGGGGGTAGTTTCCTAAAAAATCTTACTTAAAATAATAATAGTGATAACTATGGAATCAAATTCTTAAGGGAAATTTATAGGAGAAAAACTAGAAAATGAATTTAAAAATTCATCATATAATTTATTCATTAATATATTTATTAATTATATTTTAGCTATGTACGAAACATTGTTATTTTTTAAAAATTATTATTAATCAGTATCAATTGCGCAATGTAAAAATTGTAATGCGTTTCTCGCATTCGAGAGTACGCGGGTTCGAATGCCCGTCCGGGTATCCAGATTTCGGTTTTCCATGTTTTCCCCAAGTCACTCCAGGCGAATCCCGGGATACTTACTTCAAAAAAAAAAAAAATAATAATAATAATAATAATAAAAAACCAGGGCCGTATTCCTTCCCGTTCCTTGTCCCCAGTCCCATCCCGCCTCTAATGACCTTACCCGTCGGCGAGGTGTAAGGCCTTAAGCCTAAGTAAAAACAAAATGTAATGCGCTTTGCTTCTTTGGAAATGAAACGATTCAATAATTTTTCCAAATCAAGTTCTTCAGTAAGGTTGCTCGATCTTATGTAACTCTTGAGTCGGCGTAAGGCCGAAAAACTTCTTTTGAACAGGACGACCCAAGAATTGTGATGAGTAGTCGAACGAAGCGTACAAACTCTGGTATGAGGCCTCTAGTCCATTTGTACCTCTGTAAAAAATCTTCAACCACTCTTAAATTTTTTGCCTCATGTTGCCTTTTCAAAAGTTGCAAAAACATGTCTCTATCACTGAGCAATCTTTCTTGGTCAAAATCATGATAGTAGAAATTTATAATCGAATCGTTCCAAAGCGAATCGTTCTAACGATTTGAACAAGTGGGTGGAAACGTTGTCGAATCGACTCTTTAACTGGTCATAAAAATAAGATTTGCGGAGAAAATCTTGAGGTGTTTCGAATCGGAGATTTTCACTCTTACCTTGATCGAAATTTTGCGTTGATGTGGGATTTGAGGTTCGCTGGTTTCAAAGTTAGTACCTGACTGCACACTTTCCCGCAAAATTTCTTCGAATTTTGACTCTCGAGCACAGTACAAAACATCAGTGATTGCTTCTATCTTCGCATACGATTCAATAACAGGTAGATTAGATTTCTGTAGATCTGCATTCAAAATTTCGACGGGATCAAAACTTTCTATCATCATTGTTAAATATAAAACACACGCAAATGATTCCATGTGGGAGTAAAATCCAGAAGCCTTAGCAGCGACAGCGTTGTATACTTCTCTGGTTACAGAATTTTCGTACAAAAATTGAAGAATAAATATGTTTATACATATAAAACCAAAAAAAAAAAAAAAATGATTTAAACTTATAATTTTTTTATAAATACCTTGTCGGACAATAGGCTGTAAGAGAAGGCAAATCATCATTAGTTTCTGTTTGTATTCCAATTTGTAGTTTCTTAAACTGTCCAAGCCGTTTCGGCGAGTCTCGCACGACGTTTATCAAATCTTTTACTGTTCCAATAAATTTTCTCGCTATTATAATTCTCTCAATTACATCTTGTACTACAAGATAGAGGTTATGAGCATTACAGTGCACAAATAATGCTAGAGGCTCTTCTTTGCGTATTCGTGACTGTAATCCCGTTATTTTTCCAGAAACCTTAGAATCCCCATCGTATCGCTGAGTTTTGAGAGGCTTATTAAGTTGAGGCCATGGATTGTCTTTCGCCCAGTTTTTAAAAATAAATGGTACTGGAGAACTACTCGAAGTAGTTTCTAGGGGAAAAAATGAATTCATACGAGGGGCAGTCAAAAACTTCCCGGAATTTCATTGTAACTCTTTATTAACAAGAGATAAGTACACATTTAACTAATCTCATTTAAAGAAGGCTCCTTCCGAACACACACACTTGCTCCCCCACTCCTGCCATTGCTGGAAACAACGATGAAAATCCTGTTTTGGTATCTTCCAAAGTTCAGCTGTCGCTTTGGTTTAGATGTCTTCTACGTTGGCAAAACGGTTATCTTTGAGGCCCATTTTCATCTTGGGAAAGAGCCAGAAATCCGATGGCGCTAAATCCGGTGAGTAGGGAGGCTGGTGGAGGACTGGAATGTTATTTTCTGCAAGCCATGTCTGCACAACAATCGATGTGTGGGAGGGAGCATTGTCGTGATGCAGTAACCATCCTCCTTTCCATTTGCCCGGACGCCATCGGATTCTAGTGTTAGGTCAAGTAACAAATACACTAGCGGAAAATGGATAACTCGAAAAAAAATCGTAAATCAGGAAAAACGAAAGTACTGCTACGTTTGTTTATTAGTCCATGCGCATTATTACAATTTCAAGAAATAATGCAGGCAAATATATTTTTACTAAATAATTGGTAAAAAAACACCCTTGTAAATTCATTTAAAAAATAAACCCAACAGTTTTTATCCAACTTCTATATGGGTTGTAAAAAATACAGCAACCAGTCACAATATTACCGGTTTCGAGCTATACCTGCTCATCTTCAGATGGTTTGTAAATTTTACATCAACAAATGTAATATACAGGAATGTATGGTAGCTCGAAACCGGTAATGGTTTAATAAACAACATCATATTGTGACTGGTTGCTGTATTTTTTACAACCCATATTTGACATCACAGTCGCGGAAGTTCCACCAATCCATCATGGATAAAATATTCTTAACTTCTATATTTAAATGTGGAAACTGTACAGAAAAAAAATTCGTTCACAGCAATAAAATCCTCATGTTGGTGTCCTTTTAAATAAACTTTCGCAATTTGTCCTACAATTCATAATAGGTTTTATTGGCCAGTCAGGTTTAATGACGTGTATCTCCCTAGTAGATGCAATACCTTCCCGTGAGCTCGTACCCCGGACCAAAACACCCACGTGGCTAATTGATTTTAATTAATGTTAATTGATTTTAATTGATGTTTAATTAATGTTAATTGATTTTAATTAATGTTGATTGATTTTAATTGATTTTAATTAATTTTAATTGATTTTAATTGATTTTAATTGATTTTAATTAATTTTAATTGATTTTAATTGAGGCTAATTGATTTGCGGAGGGGGGAGCCTTAATTGATTTTAATTAATGCTAATTGACTCACGCCTTGGAGCGGAGGGGAGCCGAGGAACTAGGGTCGCTCCCCACGCAGCTGCAGGATGCGGGTCCGTAATTGAATGCGCCACACCCGGAAGCCATCAATTATCGCACCCCACGCAGCTGCAGGATGCGGGTTCGTAATTGAATGCGCACAGCTGCGCCACACCCGGAATTATCGCTCCCCTCGCAGCTGGATGCGGGTTCGTAATTGAATGCACACAGCTGCGCCACACCCGGAAGCCATCAATTATCGCTCCCCTCGCAGCTGCTGGATGCGGGTTCGTAATTGAATGCCACAGCTGCGCCACACTCGAATTATCGCTCCCCTCAGCTGACTGTGTGTGACTCATGTCTCCCACTATGACAGCTGCAACCGGAACACCCGGTATATTGACCGCCCATTTATGCGCTTCAGTATTTTTAGATCACAACAAATTAACGATATCTCTAACTACCTCCATTTTTACACCCACCATCTGAGACATTGGCGTTTTCATGCTTATTCATAATTGCTTCTGTCTTGCTACTAAATAAGATATTAGATTTGAACTGATATAAATGTCACCACGGAGGTTGGTGGTGTAACGGTTAGCGTTCTGACCCGCCCGGGTATCCAGATTTGGGTTTTCCATGGTTTCCCAAGTCACTCCATGAAAACGCCTGGATGCTTCCTTCAAAAGGCCGTGGCTGAATTCCTTCCCACTCCTTGCCCCCCCATCATTTCCCGTCTATAAAGACATCGCTGTTAAGAGACATTAAAAAATAAAAAAAACACAAGTTATCATTGTGTTATAGTCTAAATTACGAGATACCACTTCCTGAACTATCAACGGAAAATAACCTTCTGGTTTTTCCAATACCTTTCTTTTCTTCCACAATACCTTGCAAAATGTGTTCTACAACAGCCGATTTTGTTGGTTGGCCTGGTCTTGCCTATCACTGATGTTCTTTATTTATTACTAGCTGAGGTACCCGGCTTCGCTCAGAGAGTTGATGTGAGATAGTGTAGTAATTGTAATAAAATGATAAACATTAAAATGTAAGAGGTAATTTTTTTTTTATTGAAATCATTTTCTAACTTTTCGAATACTTGTTTATGAACACCATTTTTCATTTTGTTATCCGGGGTATATATGTACAAATTTGTATAATTTTCTACTCGATAGTATAGACCGCGAGAGAAGCAGGAGTCTTTGGGGTTGATGCCGCAATGTTTTAAAGTTTGTCTTTGCGCTGTGTTAATTGTAAAACTATAGGATAATTTGATTGGAAATTGCAGTCTTTTCAGTAAATATCAGAGTTATTCTGAGGATTAATACTATGTGTTTCGATTCTGGAGTTTCCCCCGGTCATGTAATGTAGAACTTCCTGTGGAGGTGCTTCCAGTGGTGGTGATCGAATTTTTCCATTCATGCAACAGAATCCTGGTGTTTCTCCACTGAATTTTTTCGCGTTGCAAAATTGTTAGATGTTATCCATTTTTTCCGATTACGAAGTGGTTGTTTTTGTTATTTTGTTTTGTCGGGTCGTAGTGGAGTGCTTCATTTTTCAGGTTATACTGTTTACTTGTACTTGTCCGCGCTTCTCGTAGGGTGATATTTTCATGGGTGGCTTGCGTCCGCAGTCTTCTATTATAAGATTGTGTCGCAATTCTTGATTCTTTAATTCGTTCATTTCGTTGTGCTTCTCACGGTGCTCATTCACGTTCGCTGAGAACATAAACGTGCCTCGCGCTTCTTCGACTGTTTCGTTGATTCGCTGTTCTTTTTGTTTCGTTCGTTGGCAACGTAAACGTGCCTCGCGCTCTTCGATTGTTTCGTTTTTTCGCTGTTCTAGAGGGCGAAACTTCCACCCCCTTCTATCTTCAAAATCACGCCCTTGAGGTAAAAATCAGAAACCTTCTTCATGTATAAAGGTTGAAGGTTACCACGCCATTTAACCCCCTTGATCGTACCGGGACTCGTTTTTTAGTTTTAGCGGCACGCACATTGTACGCTTACTTTTATAATATATATTGATTTCGATATTATTTCGACCTGCCGAATTGTTTCCACTACGTACATCTTTCCACATTACCATAGAATTTTGTATACTCCCGGGCACAGTGGTCTTTGACATAGCAGATTATTTCATATTTTATTTCTACTGGCTTTTTTTTGTTTTCGTTGACAGTCAAATTGAGTCTTTTTGGCGTACAGATGACAAAAATTCTTCGGTTGTTCTGCCATGAGCGACGTTTAGACAACAGGCTCTGTTGTCTTCATCAGGCGAAAAGGTCGAAGTTGGCACTGCGACAGCAAGTCAAAATCGCCTGAATCCTTTAACGAACTACTTAGTTTCTCAGTCGTAACAGCCTTACCTCGTGAGATGCAATGTTGTGGATTCACATTCGGGAGGACGTGGGTTTGAATCCCTGTCCCGACCATCGAGATTTCGGCTTTCCATGCTTTTTGTGAAATTACTGCATTCGGTGCTTAAGCCATCTGACGGGAAAGTGAAAAGTCCAGGATTCGAATCCCGGTCTCAGCTGCGATTTTCAAAAGCCCTCAACTGACTTCACATCTTTCACAACTTGGGTCGTCATGTAGTTACGCCTTAACACTTCCGTTGTTCGGTTTCAAGTTTAAACTGTAGGTTCTCTACACCCTGTTAAGTTCAAGTAGGCTAGGATAGAGGCGGTATGCGCAGGCAATAAAAAACCCTGGTCATAATGACCAAACGAGCCATTACTCCGTACTTCAGGTGAATGTTGGGTTGGTTCCTCCAAAAGACCATGCCTGAATTCCATCCCGATCCTTGCACCAGTCCTATCACACCTCGTGATCGGTAAAGATCGGGCCTAGCATTTGGGAGGGTGTGGGCTCGAATCCCCGTCCGGGCATCCAGATTTGAGTTTTCCATGGTTTCCCCAAATAACGCGAGGCGAATGCCGGGATAATTTCTTCATTTTCCATGGCAGAATTCCTTCCCGTTCTCAGCCGTAAACAGGACTGAACACGTGAAATGACTACGGCAATAACGAGCATGGTGGGGTGAGATGCAATGTTGTCGCTTCACATTCGGGAGGACGTGGGTTGGAATCCCTGTCCGAACATCGAAATTTCGGCATTCCATGCTTTTTTTTTGCGAAATTACTGCATTTGGTGCTTAAGCAATTTGACGGGAAAGTGAAAAGTCCAGGATTCTAATCCCGGTCTCAGCTGCGATTTTCAAAAAGCCCTTAACCTGACATTCACATCTGACACAACTTGCGTTGTAATGTAGTTACACCAGAACACTTCCGTTGTTTGGTTTCCAGTTTAAACTGTAGGTTCTCTACACCCGGCTAAGTTCACGTAGGCTAGGATAGGTGCGGAATGCGCAGGCAATAAAAACCCTGGTCATAATGACCAGACTAGCCATTACTCCGTACTTCAGTTGAATATCGGGTTGGTTCCTTCAAAAGGCCATGTCTGAATTCCACCCCGTTCCCCTGCACCAGTCCTATCACGCATCGTGATCGGTAAAGATCTGACCTAGCATTTGGGAGGGTGCGGTTTCGAATCCCCGTCCAGGCATTCAGATTTGGGTTTTCCATGGTTTCCCCAAATAACGCGAGACGAATGCCGGGGATAATTTCATCATTTTTCCATGGCAGAATTCCTTCCCGTTCCTCGTCCACTGTCCTTTCCCCCGCCTCTAAAGGCGTAGAACCATAAAAAAGAATCGCATGTGCTTTTATCCAATTCAATATAACTTTATAGGCAGGTAGGTGATTTCACTGCAGGTCTATATATTCGTCCTCCTTTCAGAGGTACTTTTTTTCTTCCTGGTGGGTGGGTTTGTTAACGTTCGGGACTACCATGTGGGAGATGGAGGGTTCGATTCCCGGTCCGCATGTTAATTAGTATCTGTTGTAGTTTAGACATACAAATAGCCGTTTATCGCCAAGAGTCACTGTGGACACTCCGACAATGACAAAAATAAAACGCGTTTAGTGGTGTTTGTTCCTGTAGCCAGGGATGGTAACGCGATGTATGTGGTGGGAGTTCTACAGGTTTATCTGCTCGAATACCTGTGTCAGTGATGTATACTCATAGACCCTCCTAAGTTACCACTTCCCATTCTTGTTGAGGGGTGACTGTAAAATTCTTGAAATACAGATATTTGCGCGGGTACAGCGAATGCGTGCCACAACTTCACAATAATTGTTTGTGCATTGAAATACGGAAAAAAAGTTTCTACTGTAATGGCAGTCTCTAGGTAAAGTGAAAAACGTGGCCATTTTTTTATCAAAATTGCTAAGTTTTTCGCCTGGAACCATTTGAGGAGACCGAAACGCGTTTGTGAATAAAGTTGGTTGCACACGAGTCAAATGTCTCAATGGAGTTATTTGAGGAAACTATGGAAAAAACCGAAATTAGTTGTTTTTTTTTGCGTATTCCGCGAATTTCCTAAAATAGTAGTAATTTGTCACACACACAAAGTGAATACCGAAACCATGCCACTAGTTCACAATAATTGTTTTCAGATTCCCCATGCGGCGTCATCATAAATTGCATTGCTCCATACATACAATTTGCAAATATTGACAAGTTGACTAAGCCACTGGTGGATCGCATAACTCACTTGCACAGCCAGTCTGCTATAGGTAGTTGTAAATTTCACAACTTATACTACGACACTGAAGTTCTATCTTCTACCTGAATGTAAATGATGTATTTGGAGATGATTTTTTTTCCTCATATCAGGTTTTTTTTTTCGATGATGTCATGGCTGTTCTTATATCTCTGTGTGACTGAATTACATCTGGTGCATAGGCCTGATATAGACTGAATGTGACTGTGATTCGGTATGATATGCTGGGTCCACATATCAACATCGGTTCTGCTGGTTTGAACGGTTTCATAATGTTTGCTTGCACCTACAGAAATTCGGTCTACGAGATAAATATATAAAATTCTTTAACTCTACGAATCCCTACAGGTTAAAAGAGTATGGTAGGTTTAAAATGCGCTTTAAATAGTTGCATAAAACGGAGTAGAGAAGTATCTCGTTGACCTTTCTACACTGAGGCTATACTGATTTCATTATGAATTCCCATTCCTCAGTTTAGATACCCAAAATTACAAGAATTATAACCCTGGATACTACATGGATGTGAAAAGTGTGAATAATACACTCATAGAAAATTATTCACTTTGTTTTATTTTATCCACCTTCCATTAATAAATTCCTTTTTTTTTCGAGTTATTTGTTAATGAGTTCGTGTGGTGGTATGATGCTTCATTACTTGCACACTAGCCTTAATACCGAAACGTAATAGACCTTGACACTCGAAAAGACATAAATTTGTTGAATATAAGTACGTATGCGACACTTTTCTATGATTTTCATTAAAAAGTATAAAAAAATGTATAAAATCATGAAACATAGCCATATATAACAAAAATCAGTAAAAAAAAAATATGTTAATTTCCTCATTGAATGAAGTCACTGGTCAACATAACAATTACACCTGCATGTATCACAATACTATTCATATATAACTTTGGTGGATTAAGATCGTGAAAACAGGTAAAACTTCACCCCAATTATGTAATTTCACTATACGAAAGATGTCATCGGTTTACATGGTTAGAAGTTGTGCATCATACCATACAATGTGTATTGAATTCCTCCACCAAAATAGAAAAACCCACGGCATGATGCGGTGTATCATCATAAATGAAACTCATTCTGTTCACGGTCCCTATATGACATCGGACAACTCGAGTAGTACATCAGATATACCTGTCGAAAGTCACACTAAAGTATTTGAAGCTGAACTAAGCAAATCATGCTGAAGATGACGATATCACAAGTTTCATTAACTACAGAAATGTATATCATTTGGGCAAAAAGACGGAAAGTGTATGTTTCTGCTGTCATGACAATCTCCAGATTAACCCGCAGAACTCCCACCACACACGCACACACACACACACACACACACACACACACACACACACACACACACACATCACCTTACCATCATGAAGGTGTGTAAAGTATAATACCAATAGATGCTTGCGTCATACAGCCCAAATATTATCGATGAAAGGTGTTGACAGTGTGTGTGTACAAACGCCGAAATCACCATAACATAGGAAGGCAGAACTTATGTTAAGTCAGGTTAATACAGAATGTTAAAGTGTTTGTTATAGTTGGTTAGAGTAAATTCAGTTTAGGTTATTTCAACTCACATTCACATGGTGTCACTGATGCATGGCAATCCAAAAGTGTTTGCTGAGGTGGCTTGGGCCCCACAGTAAGCGGCTGCTGCGTAGAAAAAATACAAACGCGTTGTATCCGGATAACCGGCGCGCAAAATACCGGTCTTCTTAGGTCGTGCAAAATACCGGTCTCTTAGGCCGCGGTGGGGCTGTGCAAGTGAGTTATGCGATCCACCAGTGGCTTAGTCAACTTGTCAATATTTGCAAATTGTATGTATGGAGCAATGCAATTTATGATGACGCCGCATGGGAATCTGAAAAACAATTATTGTGAACTAGTTGCATGGTTTCGGTATTCACTTTGTGTGTGTGACAAATTACTACTATTTTAGGAAATTCGCGGAATACGCAAAAAAAAAACTAATTTCGGTTTTTTCCATAGTTTCCTCAAATAACTCCATTGAGACATTGACTCGTGTGCAACCAACTTTATTCACAAACGCGTTTCGGTCTCCTCAAATGGTTCCAGGCGAAAAACTTAGCAATTTTGATAAAAAAATGGCCACGTTTTTCACTTTACCTAGAGACTGCCATTACAGTAGAAACTTTTTTTTCCGTATTTCAATGCACAAACAATTATTGTTAAGTTGTGGCACGCATTCGCTGTACCCGCGCAAATATCTGTATTTCAAGAATTTTACAGTCACCCCTCAACAAGAATGGGAAGTGGTAACTTAGGAGGGTCTATGAGTATACATCACTGACACAGGTATTCGAGCAGATAAACCTGTAGAACTCCCACCACATACATCGCGTTACCATCCCTGGCTACAGAACAAACACCACTAAACGCGTTTTATTTTTATTTTTGTCATTGTCGGAGTGTCCACAGTGACTCTTGGCGAATAAACGGCTATTTGTATGTCTAAACTACAACAGATACTAATTAACATACGGACCGGGAATCGAACCCTCCATCTCCCACATGGTAGTCCCGAACGTTAACAAATCCACCCACCAGGAAGAAAAAAAGTACCTCTGAAAGGAGGACGAATATATAGACCTGCAGTGAAATCACCTACCTGCCTATAAAGTTATATTGAATTGGATAAAAGCACATGCGATTCTTTTTTATGGTTCTACGCCTTTAGAGGCGGGGGAAAGGACAGTGGACGAGGAACGGGAAGGAATTCTGCCATGGAAAAATGATGAAATTATCCCCGGCATTCGTCTCGCGTTATTTGGGGAAACCATGGAAAACCCAAATCTGAATGCCTGGACGGGGATTCGAAACCGCACCCTCCCAAATGCTAGGTCAGATCTTTACCGATCACGATGCGTGATAGGACTGGTGCAGGGGAACGGGGTGGAATTCAGACATGGCCTTTTGAAGGAACCAACCCGATATTCAACTGAAGTACGGAGTAATGGCTAGTCTGGTCATTATGACCAGGGTTTTTATTGCCTGCGCATTCCGCACCTATCCTAGCCTACGTGAACTTAGCCGGGTGTAGAGAACCTACAGTTTAAACTGGAAACCAAACAACGGAAGTGTTCTGGTGTAACTACATTACAACGCAAGTTGTGTCAGATGTGAATGTCAGGTTAAGGGCTTTTTGAAAATCGCAGCTGAGACCGGGATTAGAATCCTGGACTTTTTTACTTTCCCGTCAAATTGCTTAAGCACCAAATGCAGTAATTTCGCAAAAAAAAGCATGGAATGCCGAAATTTCGATGTTCGGACAGGGATCCAACCCACGTCCTCCCGAATGTGAAGCGACAACATTGCATCTCACCCCACCATGCACGTTATTGCCGTAGTCATTTCACGTGTTCAGTCCTGTTACGGCTGAGAACGGGAAGGAATTCTGCCATGGAAAATGAAGAAATTATCCGGGCATTCGCCTCGCGTTATTTGGGGAAACCATGGAAAACTCAAATCTGGATGCCCGGACGGGATCGAGCCCACACCCTCCCAAATGCTAGGCCAGATCTTTACCGATCACGAGGTGTGATAGGACTGGTGCAAGGATCGGGATGGAATTCAGGCATGGTCTTTTGGAGGAACCAACCCAACATTCACCTGAAGTACGGAGTAATGGCTCGTTTGGTCATTATGACCAGGGTTTTTTATTGCCTGCGCATACCTCCTCTATCCTAGGCCTACTTGAACTTAACCTGGTGTAGAGAACCTACAGTTTAAACTTGAAACCGAACAACGGAAGTGTTAAGGCGTAACTACATGACGACCCAAGTTGTGAAAGATGTGAAGGTCAGGTTGAGGGCTTTTGAAAATCGCAGCTGAGACCGGGATTCGAATCCTGGACTTTTCACTTTCCCGTCAGATGGCTTAAGCACCGAATGCAGTAATTTCACAAAAAGCATGGAAAGCCGAAATCTCGATGGTCGGGACAGGGATTCAAACCCACGTCCTCCCGAATGTGAATCCACAACATTGCATCTCACGAGGTAAGGCTGTTACGACTGAGAAACTAAGTAGTTCGTTAAAGGATTCAGGCCATTTTGACTTGCTGTCGCAGTGCCAACTTCGACCTTTTCGCCTGATGAAGACAACAGAGCCTGTTGTCTAAACGTCGCTCATGGCGGAACAACCGAAGAATTTTTGTCATCTGTACGCCAAAAAGACTCAATTTGACTGTCAACGAAAACAAAAAAAAAGCCAGTAGAAATAAAATATGAAATAATCTGCTATGTCAAAGACCACTGTGCCCGGGAGTATACAAAATTCTATGGTAATGTGGAAAGTATGTACACTCTTTGGCAAAAAAATTGACTGTCCGCGCCTGAGTTTAAGTCCCTTATTTCGCACAATGTGGCATCATTGCCCGTATTCAACTCAGCGCCATCTGTTATTCATTTCCTTAAGTCAAGCCTCGAACAAAGCAGGAAGACTCCGCCCGCCCATTGACGAGTCTTCTTGGTAGTCCATTTATCATTCCCCACATTTCAGTAAAAAGCTATTGACCGATCTCGAAACAGGTAACGCATTTTCCTGTCCCTGCATTGACTATAATATTAGCCAAGATATCGCCGACCATACCTCAATCGGACGAAATTCGGTTCCAGCTACACTTCTCTTAAATTCTGATCGTGAAACATATCGTTAAAGTTGTAATTAACAAGATTGCAATAAAGCGCAGTAAAAATGAGGTTCAGTTATACATTTTATTCCAAATAATTAGCGTAAAATTATAACGATATTTATTTATATATGATGTGGCTAATTAGTTGCAATAATGCAACACATAATGGGGTGTGTGGTCCGAGAAGGGGTGTAAATGTTCAAAGATCCAGAGTTTTTAGTTCTACAAAACTATTGAAACGATTATAAAGAGATTATTTCGGATAATTGTCTAATGCCAGTTGAATGTAACTGACTTCCGAGGCAGGGTAAGGTTGTTTACCCACTGCACGAGCCGTCTGTGAACATGAGCTCCGTTTGCTTGTGGCTAACCATCTAGTGTTGTAAACGCGTGTCCTCGGTTCGTCTAGTTTTTCCAATTATTTTTTTGCATTTATTTTAAACAAGTCGAACCTACAACTGCGTTATGCGTAAAATATAACATCGACTCTTACCTGCTTGCGTCAGGACATAACATACTTAAGGAAAGACTCGTAACTGAGTGCTTCTTAATAAACTGCACACGTAACTATGAAAGCTTTCACAGAGGTAACACTGAAAGAAATCTTCTCGGGCTTCAACATCGTAGAAATAGTGTCGTGTGGTTACGTTAGGTGGACTATAACGAGTTCGCACCATCTTCAAGGAGACGAAAAACTAAATAATATTACTATACCAATTTCTTATTATGCGTCTGGATTTACGATTCGTACTTCTAAGTCATTAAAGGTGGAAAGGGAATGGAGACAAGGAATGGGAAGGAATCGGACATGGGGTTTGGAAGAAATAATCCCGCCATTCACACGAAGTGACTTGGAGAAAC
>JARYHS010008075.1:162768302-163114714 GCA_031002005.1 Vandiemenella viatica
GAAGATACGTGGATACAATGCAACAATCAACCTTGGAACTGGCGAAGAGCTGGGAACGGCTCTTCTCATAAAAGAAGGAATTAAGGTCACACAAATAGAAAAACTGACAAATAGTAGAGGAATTTCTGTAACTGTCAATAACGTCCGAATCATTAATGTATATGCACCATCCGGAAATAATATAAGGCGCGCTAGATCAGAATTCTTTAAAAGTGAAATTGTTCCTCTATTCGGTAATAGTCAAGACCACATAATCCTAGCCGGTGACTTTAACTGTGTTCTCAGCGCAAAAGATCAGACGCCAAACTACAACAAGTCTATAGAGCTGGAACAAATAGTTCAACAACTGCAGTTAACAGACACGTGGGAACATATCCATGGAGATAAGCCAGGCTTCACATATAATACCAGCCACTCAGCAAGCAGGCTAGACAGGATTTCGTCTCGTCCAATTTAAAGAACCATGTACTACAGTCTGAAGTGTGGCCAAATATCGTTTCTGACCACGCTGCGTACATTACCACATCAAACATGAACAAACAGGAGACCTACCGAGCAAGAGGACAATGGAAGCTCAACATTACTCACCTACAAGATGAGGAATGTCACGTGGCATTTCAGAACGTATGGGAAAAATGTGAAAACAGATTCAAACAATATACTTCAGCTATAGCTTGGTGGCTGCAATATGCCAAACCTAAAATAAGAATATTCAAGACAGAAGAACTTTTGGATTAAAAAGACGACTGAGTTTTACTTCTGCTACCTCAGAGAGCTGTACACCCAGGACGAGAGATTAATAGAAAACTACGGACAGATTCAGAAAATTAAAGCAAAAATACTAGCACTGAAGCGGAGGCAAACAGATGGTTACAAAATACGAGCAAGGATGCGAAATATCGTAGAGGAAGAAGAAGCATCTATGTACCATGTGATGCGTGAGAAGAAGAGAGGTAACAGGAAAAATTTTGACTGAGGTCAAGTTACCTGACGGGTCAACGAAAACAAAACAGAAGGACATCCAGGACACGGTCCACAATCATATTTCGGCGATAGTATCCAACAAAAGTACAGAGGGGAACGCGCAGCAAGAACTTATTAGGAACATATCACGAAAAATCAGCACAGAGGAAGCAATAACTCTCGTAGCTGATATAGAAGAAGATGAATTGGAAGATATAATAACCCACGGCCCAAAAAATAAATCTCCGGGACCTGATGGGATTCCAATAGAATTTTATCAGGTTTTCTGGCCAAAGATGAAAAGCAAGCTGCTGTGCATGTACAACGAACTGATGAAGGGAAACGCAGACGTTCCAAAAGAATTTCCAGAAGGAACAATAATCCTAATCCCTAAAAATACTGCTAGTAAAGGAATTGAAAACCTGCGTCCGTTGACTTTACTCAACAGTGATTATAAAATCATGGCTCGTGTAGTAGCAAGAAGAATGAAGTCAGTAATGAACTCCATAATTGGCCCGTACCAAACATGTGTAGGCAAAGACAAGAATATCCAGCAAAATATATGCGAATATAGAGATATAATATCCGCCGCAGATGTATGCCGTATGAAATGTGCAATAGTGTCATTAGATTTTGAGAAGGCGTTTGACAGGGTAGACCATGGATATCTTCTCAAAATCATGGAAGTGATGGGATTCCCACCACCTATTATGCGGATCACGCAACAAATATTAAGTAACAGCACAGCCCGGCTTATGATCAACGGAAAGCTAAGCAAACCCATTGAAATGACCACATCCCTACAACAAGGTTATCCATTGTCAATGAGTCCTATTTGCAATAGCAATAGAACCTCTACTCTTGGCACTCACGCAACAACTACAGGGAGTATACATCAATGACAGACAAATAGTATGCAACGTGTATGCAGACGACGTGGGATTCCTGGTTACAAAGGAGGATGAAGTCCTGGAAGCTCTTCAGATAGTTCACACATACGAACTTGCATCTGGCGCCAAGACCAATAAAAGGAAATCTTGCATCATGAACATAGGAAGAGGAATACGAATGCAAAACCAGAGACCACTACCAGAAGTATCCAAATTGAAATGTTTAGGCATTGAATTCAGAAGCAATATTCGGCAAACCGTTACTGCTAATTATAAAAAACTACTAACAAGCATACGAGCATCCATACAGGAAAATAACCTTAGGAAACTGGACGAGATACAGAAAACCAACCTAGCTAATGTATATATAACATCCAAGTTGAACTATACCGCACAAGCCCTGCCAGCGCCTTTAGAAATAGTCAAAAGAATTATGGCAGCAGTAGGAAACTTTGTGAGCCGAGGCAATATCTTCAAAGTGAATTTTGACACACTGACACTTCCAACAAGGAAAGGAGGACTAAACCTCATGGACGTAAAGTACAAGCTACGAGCGCTATACGTGTGCCGAATGTACAAACAGTGGAAACAGTCGCCCAATACCCTGACGGCCCAACGAAATTGCTCCGGCCAGTTTGGAGCCGCCCATAGACGTGCACCACATACCGACTGGATTATGCCATCTAAAAAACTTTCTTGTCGAGTACAGCTACGTCTCATTGAAGTTCCCAGAGCAACAGCCACCGAAAGTTAGGGACATATATGTTTACCTAATGGAAACCAAGGAACCAAACAGCATTGAAGGAAAGTACCCTAATTATAACTGGCCTGCAGTATGGAAAAACATCCACGACCGGAAGTTACCCTCAAAGGTAAAAGCAACGTGGTATAATGCAATAAATAGGAAAATTATAACAAACTAAAAACTGCACGCAATACACCTCGCAGAACAGTCTACGTGCGCCAATTGTAAACTACAAGACACGGAGGAGCACAGGTTTGTGTGAGGAAGAGCTAAGGACATCTGGAATATAGTCACACAGAAGTTGGCCGTAAAAAATAGAACCTCGCCGAACACCTTCAGTGCCGTGGATTTCCTGATTCCCGATGCCGTGCCTTACCCCGTTATGAAAAGAAACGCCACCAATTGGATAAAAGGTCACACGGTATATTATATTATGAAAGAAGAAAATAAGAACAAAGAAGATTACTGGGTATATCTGACGTCCCAACACCACCACCTGACACGCATCAAAAACTACAACAAACATTATGCCTGCTTTCTGCAAAGAATGATAATGTAAATTAATATTTCTGTTTACAGCGTTTCTATGGAGAAAATGCTAAATATTTTGAGTTGTTAATTTATTTATTAAACAATAGTCTATGTGAAGTATTTTTAAAGACTGTTGTATTAAAGACTTTATGTAATAAAAGGTGTATTTGACTTTTTTTTTTTTTTTTAAATGGTTGGTAGAGCGAAGAAAAAAATAAATCGCGGAAATAGCGGTGAAGGTTGTCGACTACTATCGGTGCGGTCGCTGGTTCGAAACTGTGGTGGGAGCTTATTTAAAAAAAAAAAAAAAAAAAAAAAGTGGCTAAAGCGCTGGCTTACGAACGTCGTGGTCTCCGGTTCAAATCTTTCATCGTAAGAGTCAGGCCTGGGCCGTAGGTTATTCGGATTGAATGTTAAACCATAGATATTAGAAAGTTATGGGTGCAATGCGAGGCAAATCGTAGGTATTCTTGCAATGTTGTAGGTGTATACTTTTACGTTATAATGATCCCTCAGGTTTTGTTCGCAGTCAGTTTGTATGTGTGAACCACAGTAATCTTTATATATAAAGATGGATGTATGTTTGTTTGTTGGTTTGTTCTTCATAAAAATCCACAGTTTAATCGGTTCTGGAAGAAACTTTGCACACTTATCCTTTGAAACAAGGAGAAAAATACTGTCTATATCTGGTTGAAAAATTATCTGTGTAAATAACACATTTGTCTCATAACTTCGAAATACGGCGGTAGACAGACACGTTGGATGTGGACGACTCCGTACCAAGTTTCCCCGTAGTGGCCTTGCAGCTGAGTGGCTAAAGCGCTGGCTTACGAACGTCGTGGTGTCCGGTTCAAATCTCCGTCGGGAATAAGATTTTTAAAAGTTTTTTTTCATCGTAAGAGTCAGGCCTGGGCCGTAGGTAATTCGGATTGAATGTTAAACCGTAGATGTTAGAAAGTTAGGGGTACAATGCGAGGCAAATCGTAAGTATTCTTGCAATGTTGTAGGTGTATACTTTTTTACGTTATAATGATCCCTCAGGTGTTGTTCACAGTCAGTGTGTGAGTGTGAACCACAGTAATATTATTATAAATACGGAAGTAAGTCTCTGTCTTTTTGATACGTTATGACGTCCAAATGGCTATATCGTTGTGATGGAATTTTATAAGGAAATCTGTATGAAGGGCACAGGATATTTTTTCCAGTATGATTAACAGTTGTAGTCACGAAATTTTGAGACCTAATCGAATGGTGACGGAAATATGTTGGCAATTGATTCTCATAACTTGGAAATACGGCGATAGACAGACACGTTGGATATGCACGTCTTCAGACCGTGTTTCCGTGTAGTGAGCTGGAAGCTCAGTGGCTAAAGAGCTTGCTTACGAACGTCATGGTCTCCGGTTGAAATCTCCATGGAGGCAAAGATTTTTAAAAATTGTTTTTCATCGTAAGAGTCAGGCCTGGGTCGTAGGTTATTCGGATTGAATGTTAAACTGTAGATATTAGAAAGTTAGAGGCGCAATGCGAGGCAAATCGTAGGTAGTCTTGCAATGTTGTAGGTGTATACTTTTTTTACGTTATAATGATCCCTCAGGTTTTGTTCGCAGTCAGTGTGTAAGTGTGAACCACTGTAATCTTTATATATAAAGATGAATGTATGTATGTTTGTTTGTTTGTTTGTTGGTTTGTTCTTTTGTTTGTTCTTCATAAAAATCCACAGTTTTTATCCGTTCTGGATGAAACTTTGCACACTTATACTTTGAAACAAGGAGAAAAATACTGTCAACATCTGGTTGAAAAATTATCTATATAAATAACACATTTGTCTCATAACTTCGAAATACGGCGGTAGACAGACACGTTGGATGTGGACGACTCCGTACCGAGTTTCCCCCGTAGTAGTCTGGCAGCTGAGTGGCTAAAGCGCTGGCTTACGAACATCGTGGTGTCCGGTTCAAATCTCCGTCGGGGATAAGATTTTTTAAAATTGTTTTTCATCGTAAGATTCAGGCCTGGGCCGTAAGTTATTCGGATTGAATGTTAAACCGTAGATATTAGAAAGTTAGGGGTGCAATGCGAGGCAAATCGTAGGTAGTCATGCAATGTTGTAGGTGTATACTTTTTTACGTTATAATGATCCCTCAGGTGTTGTTCACAGTCAGTGTGTGAGTGTGAACCACAGTAATATTATTATAAATACGGAAGTAAGTCTCTGTCTTTTTGTTACGTTTTGACGACTATATCGTTGTGATGTAATTTTATAAGGAAATGTGTATGAAGGGCACAGGATATTTTTTCCAGTATGATTAACAGTTGTAGTCACGAAATTTTGAGATCTTATCGAATAGTGACAGAAATATGTTGGAAATTAATTCTCTTCAAGAGGCAGGTTCGACGGTAGAATGATATAGTGATAGCTTTCCTGTCATATTATGCCGACTCGATATTGTTTGGGACTAATCCTTCGTTACCAACAACTTACTATATTTAATTCTGCAAAAAAATTCTTAATCCACGCGTACGAAGTCGCGGTTACGAGGCTAGTATTTGATATAAACGAAATACATATTTTTCTTTCAGTGTTCTGGCAATAAATTTGTTCGCTATTGCTTAGCTAAATATAATTCTTATTGACAAACGCTCGTTAAATAAAGTTAATAATCTCTGTTTTGTACTAAGATCTCTGGTCGTTGTTAGTTCGCCAACGAAGGCTGAGCGCTCACGTTGTTGTCAGCGGTCTTTCGAAAATATTTTTGAAATTACAATTTTCCTCAACAATTAGTGTTTCATTTCTGAATTTACTATGGTATGTTTGTTTGGATAAAATGGCATACACAGCAATTTTTTGGTTGACACATTTGTTATCAAGATTGATGTAAATATTGAGTACAAATTACTTTGATACTTGCTGCTCACCAGAGGATTGGAAATGTGCGATAGTGGTACTGGTACATAAAGGAGGGGTGAGAAATAGAGTTGAAAATAATAGGGCAATTAGCATGACGTCAGTGGTGATATGCAACCACATCAGAAATATATGTGAGGAGCGTAAGTGGTTTTCAAGTAAGCAACATTGCTGTAGGCAAGGATATTCATGTTAATCTCAGTTGGTGGGATATATGCAAGATATTTCGGATGAAATGGACAAGGGAGGGCAAATTGATAGTGTAGCACTACATTTTTCAAAGGCTTTTGACAGAGTGAGCCATAAAATGGTAAGGTAAAATCTATTGGAGTGGATCAGAAAGTGATTTGGTTGATAGAAGAATTTTTGAAAATTAGAAAACAGAAAGTTAGGGTAGGAAATGCAGTATCAAAAGAAGTGGAAGAAGAGTGATGATGGGATGCACGAGAGAAGTAAAGGAATTGGGTTACAAAACTTTGGTCAGACCATTGCTTGAATATGGTAGTGTAGTATGGGACCCACATTTTGAGTATCAAATACCGGAGTTGGAGAAGGTGCAAAGAAGGGCTGCTAGATTTGTTTGGAAATTATCGCAGAATACAATCAGTCACAGATATGATAAAAGAGCTGGAATGGGACTCATTGGAAGACAGAAGGAGGGTGTAGAGGGTCATGGAAATGTACAAGGCTTATATTGGTGATGAGGCATGGAAAGATATTGGTGTAAGAATTGAAAGTAATGCACGGAAGGGAAAAGATTACCGTGACCACAAGCTGGCTCGATTTCAGGCACAAAAGTGTGGGAAGATTCTCTCTTTTTTAGGTAAGGGTGTCAGGGATTGGAATAAGATACCAAGAGATGATGAATTATTTGTCAAAAACCTTGAAAGAATTTAAGGATAAAATTTGTAAAGGATAAATGTAGTTGGATGCAGATAAGGGGGAAGATGGGTGTTTAGGGAAATTTCCACCAGAGCATGCGCTCCATTGCAATTTAATTTAATTTTTATTTATTCGTATGTTTATTTCGGCCTTTTTAATTAAATTCCTGGCAAGTTTTCCGCAAAGCAAGAGCGCAAAATGTGAAGAGGACATGTTAGTACCAGCTTCTCGTAGGTTCCGAAAGTGGCACAGCCCCCCATTTTTTTCATTCGAGACATGGCCAGCAGGATAGAAGAGGCAGTGGTTGTAACATTTCCACTCCCTACCAATCATTTTTTTATTTTTCTTAATTAATTGTGTTTGTTTCTAAATAATTGTACTAACGTATGTAAATTAATTTGTTGTATCGCAGGATTCAACAAGCTATACTCATGGAGGAAAGAAATACATGTAGACGAAATACCGCTTATTCTGCGACGCCGCCTTTAAACTCTCGGCTGATACTGCGCATGCGCGGCGGCTGCCATATTACGTATCCATACAATTGCTATGTTCAAATTGTATTTGATGCTGTGATTATTTAATTTTGTAATGTGTCTAAGTTTTTTTATAATGCCATCTTGTGCTGCATACGATTGCACAAATAGGCCAGATAGGAAAGAACCTGGAATATCATTTCATAAGTAAGTTGCATTGTAATTATTGTTCTTGAAGTGTCCAGTACGTACTGGCAAGTTTGGTGCCTGTCTATTAATATTTAGTCATACCTCTCAACAGGATAACTTCGTTCTCAAATTTTTGTTCGTGTAGTGTAGAAAATCAGCATACCTTGCTATTTTGCACATAATAGACTAGCGTTACTTTTTAACGAGTGTTGAAAATGAGATTTAAAGGGGTGATTTTTACATCTCGATTCAGTGAATTTAGTATTGCGTTTTCTGTCATCACGTTGCAGTTTATACTGACAGTGTAAAATGAAATTAAATGTGTTAAATTATGCTATGCAATCTAGGAATCTTGATGAAGCAAACGATGTTGTTACCCCAAATGCAGTTTGCTATTCTAATACGCGCGTGTGGGTATGTCTACATAGTTTGAGTCTGTAGCGGCAATTTAATGGAGATGGTGGTTAGGTCTAAATGCAGTCTGTACCGGAATGGTTTTGTTGTTGCATAAGGGACAATGAATTTATCTATTATTGTTAGTAATTTCATGAGAATCATGTTAGTGACAAAACGTGTATCGCGATGTAAACTACTTCCAGCTATTCCCAATTAAGCTTACAATGTATGGTAACAAGATAAATTTACTGACGTTGCTGGCTTATTTATGGAGGTCACCAACAGTAAAATATCTTTTGAGGGCATTTCTATCATTACCATGGCGCCACAATCTAATGATGAATTCTTTTGTATCTGCATGAAAGTAAAGAATAAATTTTTTTGATATCTCGCTTAGTTCTCTAGATATCGAGTGTGATATTTGACACTACAGGTATAGTTCATTGTGCTTTAGATGAGTTCTTCTAATCCAGACCATATTTCATCTTGACAACAACTGCTAGGAAGAAAATAAAACACCTATTGTGTATATCCAGCGTGTAGTTCCTTGTGAATTTGGTGATTTTTTCTGGTCCAGATCGCATATCAGCCTAACGACCTCTCTTTGGGACAGTATATCTCGAAAACTAAGCGAGATATCAAAAACATTTATTTTTTATTCGTCTCGCCTTTTTAAATAAGAATCCATCATAAAATTTGACTTTGGCCAATTTTTATTTTGAATTTCAACCAAAACATCTCACATTTGAGACAGAATATCTCGAAAAATAAGCAGTATATCAAAAAAAATCATATATATTATTTCTATAAGGTATTTTTTTGTCACAAGCCTATATCTTCCTTCATACTTAACCGAAATCAATGAATGAGGGGTCCTTTTAAAGCTAATGATCTTCACTTTGGTTACATAATATTTTAAGAAATAAAGTTTTTGAAATTCGACCTTAAAGGGCGAAAATATCAATATTTCTAAAATGCTGTTTTCTGTTTTACGAGTCATTTATCTCCCTGGATACCTATCTGAAATCGTTTAATGAAGTATCATTTTAAAGATTAAGATCTCCGCTTTACGGACCTCATATATTAAGACAGAAATTTTTCGGAATTCGACCCTTAAAGGGCAAAAGTATAAATATTTTTGCAATTCGTTTTTGTGTCACGAGTGATTTATCTCCCTTAATATCTAACCGATAGAGATAAATGAGGTATCATATTAAAGAATAAGGTCTCTGCCGTGGTAACATTATATTTTAAGAAAGGAATTTTTCTTAATTCGACCCTTAAAGGGCAAAAATGTTAGTTTTTCTAAAATGCGTTTTTTGTGTCTCGAGCCATTTATCTCCCAGGATATCTAACTAAAATCGAGAAATGAAGTAGGATTATCAGGAGTAATGTCTCAGCTTTGCGAAATCATATTTTAAGAAAGAATGTTTTTGGAATTCAACCCCTAAAGGGAAAAAGTATAAATTTTTCTATAACGCATTATTGTGTCACGAGCAATTTATCTCCCTTGATATCTAGCTGATATAGATAATTGAGGTATCATATTAAAGAATAAGGTCTCCGCCATGGTAACATTATATATTAAGAAAGGAATTCTTCGTAGTTCGACCCTTAAAGGGCAAAAATGTTAATTTTTCTAAAATGCGTTTTTTGTATCTCGAGCTATTTATCTCCCTGGATATTTAACCAAAATCGATAAATGAAGTTGGAATATAAGGAGTAATGTCTCAGCTTGGTGAAATCATAATTTGAGAAAGAAAGTTTTTGGAATTCAACCCTTAAAGGGAAAAATTATAAATTTTTCTATAACGCATTTTTATGTCATGAGTGATTTATCTCCCTTGATATCTAACCGTTATAAATAAATGAGATATTATATTAAAGACTAAGGTCTCCGCCGTGGTAACAATATATTTTTAGAAAAGAATTTTTCGTAATTCGACCCTTAAAGGGCAAAAATGTCAATTTTTTTAAAATGCGTTTTTTGTGTCTCGAGCCACTTATCTCCTTCGATATTTATCCAAAATCTATAAATTCACACAATCAAAAAACGAGCCAAAGAAAAATGGCAAGAAGAATGGAGAACATCTCTAACCACCAAAGCATCGCACTATGGAAGCATCCAACCAATTATTCCACCTCAACCTTGGTTTTATAAATGGATCACAAGCAGACGACTAACAACAATGATTTCCAGGCTGCGGTTCAACCACGGAAGATTCCCCAGCCACCTCTATCGACTAGGTCTGAGAGAATCTCCTCTCTGTGATTGTTCAGATCAGACTATAGGAGACACCAACCACATTATATTTTCCTGTAGAAAATTTAAACGGGCCCAGGATACCATGATCAAGGATTTAGTCAACATAGGAATCCCTCTTCCTACCTACCTAATCCTACTCCTAGTTAGCGATGACAAAGCAGTGTACAACAGCCTTATTAGATTCCTAAAAAATGGAAATATAGAAATCTAAGACCTCATCATCAAAAAATAAAAATGTCAATAAGCATAAAATGAATTGTATAAACGACTACAACGATTCTGTTTTATTCCTTAAAGATTACGAGTAGAAAAGTATGACTTAAAATTGTCATCAGTATAATAAAAATTGTAAGTAGCCTAAGTACAACTATAATTAGCATAAGCAAGATTGTAAATAGTATAATCAAACCTGTCAATAATTAAGCATAATGTATTATCTTACAATTCACGGTTGTATGGTCATATAACCGAACGTGAACAAAAGAAAATAATAATTTAGACGCATGAATACCAATGTCGGTATTGCCTCACGTATACCTGCAATATGACTTGAAAACGAATTGTATCAACTGCTACTGCGATTCGGCTTTATACCTGAAAGTCTTTAATTACGTTTAGATAAATTCTATTTAAAATTGTAACCAATATAATCAAAATTGTAAGTAGCATAAGTATAACGATAATTAACAGATGCAATATAATAATGAGTACAATCAAACATGTTATTAGTTAACGATAATGAATCATGTTACAAGTGATGGCTGTATGGTTACATAACCGAATGTGAATAAATAAATAAATAAATAAAACCCTTAAAGGGAAAAAGTATAAATGGTTCTACAACGCATTTTTGTGTCACGAGCTATTTATATCCCTTGATATTTAGCCGATATAGGTAAATGAGATATCATGTTAAAGACTAAGGTTTCCGCCATGGTAAGATTATATTCTAAGAAAGGAATTTTTCGTAATTTGGCCCTTAAAGGGCAAAAATGTCAATATTTCTAAAATACATTTTATGTCTTTCGAGCCTTTTATCTCCCTGGATTTCTAACCAAAATCGATAAATGAAGTAGGAGTATGAAGAGTAATGACTCAGCTTTGGTGACATCATATTCAACCTCACTATTCATCGCATTTTTTTCGCGAAATTTTCGCACGGGTCGTCTAGTTATTCTTTACTTTTTATTTGACTGACCGATTTACATAATAATGCATCATCAGAATGCGGCTTTACGTTTCTCCTAGAGTCCCCTTGAGGTTTTTGTACATATTCCCCGTGTCTGTACGGATAGGTAATATGGCGGCCACGCCTCCCCACTCCTCTCCGCCCGGCGTCACTTCTATGCGTGGTGAAGGTCCCTTGCGTCGTCTCCATGTATTTCTTTCCTCCATGGCTATAGTATGTATGTTCTGTGGGAAAAGAAAAAGCTAGTATTGTGTTAAGATCTTTGGTGGTAAAGATGTTTTAAATTTGTGTTTATAGTTAATTAAAAAAAACTGATACGACTATTACATCGATTTTGGTTATAGATGCTGTGTAGAATAAATCGATTGTTTTAGGAACAATCATTTTCATTTCTTTATAATAGTAGTTCCCGCATTTTTTGGCGGATTTAACTTAACAGTATTCGAATTTCAAAATTAATAAGCATCAACTGAAATGTGTTCGTGATTGGATGAGCCTTCTATCCATAACGCACTGTAATTTTTTGTAAATGCTAATGTACAGTTCGATTCTTCGTTAGCTGGCCTGGTTGTTGGCGTCAGCCAATAACTACTATAATTAAGGAAAAGCTCAAAATTTGCAAATCTCCTCAGGACATTTAGTGGTATGTTACCAGGTAACATATCACCTTACAACGATGTCGAAATCATCTGATCGACGGCGGTTAGGCTACAACTTCAGGAATATATCGTCGCGGTTGGCTAGTACCGAATTCATTTACTTCTTCGGTGCTTTAATTTATCATCGAGATCAACAGAACGAAGAAGTTGGTGTTTTTTTGGACTTGTAAATTACAATTTGGAAAATAAAAAAATTGGTGGGTGGAAGAGGATATTCTCCACCGGCCCGAAACTGGTCAGTAAATGCACTATTTAAATTAGCAAAAGTTTTGTTGAATAGTCAAATTGTAAGTAAATATTTGAAGAATTTCATTTTCAAAATTTCGACGGCAGTAGTATGCATAAAATTGATTTTTAAAGGTTGTGGAATCCTTAACTAACAAAAAATAAATACATTTTATTAAAAAATATGTAGAAAACTATTTATCACTAGTTAAGAGAGCATTTGGTAGATTTATGTTTATGTATGTATGCATCGTTTGTTTATCAACAGTGCAGCCAGGAGGATATTATTTCGTGTTTTAAATGTAGTATAGCACCTGAAAATACTTGGTAAGTAAATTGGTTTTCTGTATTGGTTTCTAAATTCAGTTGAATATATTATCAGCTTTAAGGAACAGCTTCGCTCCATTGTTAGTTTGGGCTGCTGGTTGAAGCAGTTATTGTTGTCTTGGCGAGCTGCGTTTGCCGCGAAATATGAAATAAATTTACATTTTCTTCGTGATCTTAAATTGTAATTTTATAATAATGGAGGGCAATTGTAGGGAATTATTTAAAAATGAACGCTTTAAGTTGTTTGGAGGAAGATGAAATTAATAATTCCGGTTGGGAACTTATAGTTCAAGGATCGTTTGTTTTGATTTGAAACATGTGAGCTGGATCGAAGCCAGCAATGATAATTGTCATGATCAAAATAAAGTCAGTAGTAGCATGAATGATAATACTTAGGAAAACGGAATAGGAAATTATTTTGCAAATAATAGAATTTGGTTCTGAAACTATTGATAATGAGGGAAGAAATGATTAAGTAGAAAATGTGTTTTCACTAGTACCAAGTCAAACAAACAGAACTCGAGAAAGGGGTACAGTCTTTCATCAAATACTAAACGCCATAATGCAACAGTCAGAAGAAATGGGAAAGAAAATAACAAAAAAATTGTATCAAGTGAACGGAAGTAGAAGATATAAAAGAGGACGATAGAAAAGTTGAGAAACTATGGAGGAAAGAAAATCAAGAAATGGTGAAGAAAAAAATTGAAGTGGCCCAATCAAGGCCGCATTTAGGCTTTGTGGGACCAAAAAATTTATGGGTGATCCTTTTTTTTCAGCTCTACTACTGGCCGAGGCAGGGGGGCCGGGGCTGTGGTGCGGGCCCCCTTTGTGGTGCGGGCCCCCCTTTGTGGTGCTGGCCCCTAGGCTACAGCCTATGTAGCCTATGCTTAATGTGGCCCTGGGCGCAAAAGAAGACAGAAGAAATTAAAAAAGAAATAAAAGCTGACAGAAGACGGTAGGGATGATGCGGGAAAATATAGAAAGAATTACGCAGAGCGAGAGAAAAACAGGAGATGTGCTGCAAACAATGAGAAGTGAAGAAATAAAATTAAGAAGATTGAAAACAGGATGTACAAACAGACTTAAATAACGCAATATAGTTTTCACATATGGACTTAAATAATTTAAAAAAAAAGACAATGGAGAGACAACAGATAAAAGTGACGAAGATGATGTGGGATTTTTTGGTAATTTGTTTGTTTATCATATAATGATTATGAAGATATACACGAGGCGTTAACAAAAGTGCAAATCACAAGCCGTACAATATTATCTCTGTAGATTTAGTATTTTGATCCATACAATTACATTGATCGATGCAGCATGCATATCTGCTATTGTTCCTTTCTAGGCTCGAAGAGGACAGTAGGAAATTATGTGTAAAGGTGGCTCCACAGTCATAATTTGCAGAGCTGACGTAGCCCAATTTGTGAAATAAGCAATCGCATCTGCCTAGTGCTGTTCAAATCCCATTTATGATTCTCCATTGCCGTCTGGATAGATCGAATCCTTGTAACCGCACTGCAGGGTCTTCAACTAGATATTTATTGGCTACCGATGACTGCTCCCACTGAGTTATCCACAGCTTGTCCAAGTTATAAGAAGACACTGTAAGGTTGACTGCTGTGCGCCACGGCGAATTCCTTGATTTCAAGTGTCGGCGTTTTGCTTGTATAATGTCTCTATATACAGGTATGTGGGGGTTCTTTTGGATGTTTTCACAAACCTTTAGGAGAGCTTCTGATTTTCTTAGAGCGGGAAGTGAGAGAGAATCCTGTTTAAACTAAAAACGATTCAAGCAATGCGGTTTACATAAACAAAAATTACTAGCTTTTGGTTTAATTTATATATTTTTTTTTAAAAAAAAACTTAACCAAATGTAATGAAATTTAAATGGCAGCAATTCGAGGTCATTCTCTTTCACTTAAAAAAACATTCACAGCGTACTTTAGGATTCAGTGCACATACGTTAAAAAATGGGGTGAGAACTGTTGATAGCATAATAGTGGAAGAGAGAAAGGAATACACACCTGCAAGGGTTGGAGAGACTAGTCGCAGAGTAGACGACAGGCTAAGAGAACATATCCGCCACTACACGTTAAACAAGGCGGTCACAAACAAGCGACTCAAAGACCAAATGGCCCCGCGCCGATCCAAAACTTACCATGTGTGGTGAAACTCGGATGGATCGTCGTGGCCCGTCAGGAATTTCGCCTCGTTCAAACTCCGCAACTGAGCCGAGACGTGATTTCGAAAACTACAGATATTATCCATGTCTCTGACAAGTAACGAATGAAGACAAAGCTACAAGAAATATTGTTTTAGTCATTTTTTCGTTATATTCTGAGTCACTTATCCTGATCTAAGCATTCTAGACCAGGATTTAAACTAATATTACTTGACATAACGTAAGTTGTTGAGATTTATTTTTAAATTGCTTTGCTTTCACTGCTTCCATATTACTAATGTGATTATTTCAGCCGCATGTAAGTAGTTTCAACTGTATCGGCCGTTCAAACTTTGTTATATAAATCTGAATCATGGGCATGGACAAAGAAAAATGTGTTTTAATTTACTTTGCTTTCACTGATGACAATTTCTGATATTATTTGAGACGCATGTAAGCAGTTCTAACTATACTGCGATGTAAACTACAACCGAAATATGTGCAACATTACGAAAACAAAGATATGAGTATCATTTAATAACAATTTTATTTAATTAAGAAACTCCATAGAAAGTACTCGCCAGTAGTCTTGTGTAGTTCGCGAACGAACTAGTTCAGAAGAGCGCTTCCACAAGCGAACTATCGCTCCTTAGTTCGTTAGTTCGCTCTATTCTTTTCCGAAAACCGACTTTTGTTTAGGTTATTTGTTCCTATGTCATCTAAAAGGAAACAGTTCACTGTGGACACATTTCACTGAAATAAAAAAAAATAATAAAAAAAATACTGTTCAACATTAATAATTAATGAAGTCACAAACGGAAATCTAACAAGCAATGTGAAAACAAAACACGCTTTGATCACATTAACAATTAAAAGACAACCACAACTACCATAACAAACAAAAGATCGCATCCAGTAGCGGTGGCAAAGCGAGAGAACTATCTGTCTTCCTGGAATCCGAAAGGGGAGTGATCTAGTTCGCTAAGGAGCTGTGAACTAAACTGAGTGCTCCTGGTCGCGAACAATTATGTGCGAGTCTACTAGTTAGTCCATCACCATTCGCCGCTAGGGTTACCAACATTTTTTCAGCTGAGAATAGAATTTTTTTTAGAATAAGCTATAAAAATATGGTACACTTCAAAAATATAATATTTTAAGAAGGAGTAGAAAAGGACGAAAGGTTATATTATTTTATTTTTAAGCTATATTTTGTGCACTATTTGCATCTTTAACAATTCTTTGTCTACTGTAAAATTGTTATATGCTTTAACACTTTCATGTCGATCAAAAGCTCATTTTTTTAAAATGAAATACTTCTTTTACTTTTACCTAAATTTCGTGTAATATTTTTATTTCAGAGTAAATGATACTCATTTTTTCTTGTAAATTTAGAACTTCTAATATTTTCTCAAGTCATCAAATGAAACCTCGTGTTTTAATTTTAATTTTTGGATTTTGTATAGCCAGATGCTTTCATTAAAATCTAACCATTTATTAAAATACTCCAGACATTTGTCAACGAATACTAGAAAATTATTTTTAATATTGTCACTGTCTGTGGAGAATTTGGCTTCTAAGGACTTTTTCTTGTTTTCTTGACCAAAGAAACAGTCTCTTTTACATTTTTCTAGCACTGATTTTAAAGTTGACGTAATATAATACTTATCTCAGATTAAGACGTTATTACCTTCCAGTTGTTTAACAGCTTTGTGAAAGTTATGTAAAAGAATGGGTCAGGAAATTCAAAAAGATTTTAACTTTTATGTCTTCATGTTTCATTCGTCGTCAAAATATTTTGAATGTATGTTGGATAACCCTCCCCTACACTAATAAAATAAACTCTCAATGACTTCCAATTTACTGGAAATTGACGCACTTCCCATAACTAATTTAATTTAATTAAATATTAAAAGAAAGAACAGCTTCCAACTGAAAATAATTAATAAAAACGAAGCAAAGACAGATGCAGGAGCAAACATTTGTTTGACTTTGTCAATTATGACATTACATAACATTTCTGAAGTGGCGTTTAGGTAAACGCACATCACATCTTTCAAAAGATAAATCGTAATGTACCTTCACAGATTGTACAAACGGAGGAATTTGTTTAGGCTCTGTATTGCAATAATAATAATAATAATAATAATAATAATAATAATAATAATAATAATAATAATAAATCAATTTAAAAATTAATACTCTACGAATCTGTGTAAAGTAAAAACAGAACAGTTGAATGCCCCATTTTACCTATTTATGCTAAGGACAATGAGCACTTTAGTTTATCGGCGTCCCCTGATCATACTTATGTCATTTGAAAAGGCTAATATTATGTAACAACTTTTGTTAAGGTCACATTAAATCCATTTGGAAACGACAAAAATGATTAAGTAATATCCTAATAAAACTGTCGTAGCAAACAAAATAGCGCATGCAGTAGCGGAAGCATGGTGAACAAACGATCAGTTCCTCTGAATTAGAGACGGGAACTAACGAATTAAATTAAGTCCTAGTTCGCGAGGGAGCTGTGAACTAAATTGAACGCTACCATTCGCGAACTATTATGCGCAAGTCTACTTGCCATAATACTGTGTTCAACCTATCATTTTTGACGTGCTTAGAAGCTAGTATGTACTTATAAAACGCAAGTTTTGGTCATCTGTCACATCATCTATACGCCATGACGTCACACTATGACGTCGCGCTATGACGTCACGCTTATTGTCTTCTTAGCCGTACTTAGGGAGCGTGCACAAACCACGTAGCTCCATTTTGGCCTCCTGTGAACCCCCCCCCCCTCCCTCTCACGTAGCCCTACGTGGCTTTTGCCTCTAACCCCCCCCCCTCCTCCCACGTAGCACGTAGCTTTTTTCCCTTTTGATTCCAGAAGACATTTTGTACTGTTTTCTCTTGTCAGACTATTGTAAATTACATACTGAGATAGTTAAATGACGGAAATAAATATTCACATGCTATTGTGGGTTCTGTTCCTCATTTTAACTTTGAAAAATGTTATGAAAGGAAAGCTACGTGGCCTGGCTCGGAACCCCCCCCCCTCCCCCCACGTAGCCCAGCGTAGCCTTCCAGCCAACCCCTCCCCCCCCTGGACCGAGCCACGTAGTTTGTGCACTTACGACCAGAGATGTAATTTAATTTAATTTGCACAATATTCAATAAATAATAACACTTCTAAACATGCGCGAATAAATTAACTGTCAGAACACTGAAAGAATAGTATGTATTGCGTTTAAATCGACATGTCAATTGTTAGATGCTTATATTTACGTAATATTCGTTTGATATATAGAATTATTCCTTAATTCTTTGTCCATAGATATATAAGATAAAAACTTTAATTTTCCAGCATCAATGTTAGCGAATGTTTTGATTAGATTATTATTTATCATGGGTCAGAATTACAACTGGCATTTAATGTACAGCAGCAGATGGCATGAATAATTTAGTTTTAAAAATAATAATATTATAAACTGTGCCCTGTTATTGAAATTATTAATTCGATTGAAGGGAAATAGTTGCACACTGATCACGATTATGTAGCCTAGACTACAATTAAAACAAATATTACTTGGTATAATGGAAGTTTATAAGATTTATTTTAATTTCCTTTGCTTTCACTGGGCAATAATATTAAGTCTATTATGTAACTGTATCAGCCATTCAAACGTTGCAATATCGACCTGAATCACGGATAACAAAAAAGAAAGTGTAAAAACCTATGAAGATTTTTGAACAAATTGATATCACGATGCATTATTGCCACTAAAATACGATACAGTACATCTATTAATATGCTTGAGATTTAAGTATTGTTTTTCTGGCAGCAAATTTAGCGTAGTGTGTGGTTAGGTTCCGTAAGCTGTTAAGATATATTTTTAGCTTCCTTCGTTTTAACTGGGGTCATTATTTCAGCCGATGTAAGCTGTGTCAGCCTTTAAAACATTGATCTTCTTCACAGGTATTAAGAAAGAAAAGAGTAAGAATCTGTGAAGATTTGGGATCAAGTTTATATCGCGATGTATGATGAAACTGACATGCGATACAGGGAATGTATTAATCCGCGCGTGATTGAAGCTTTGCTTTTCTAGTACATAGCAATATTAGTGGAGATTGTGGTTAGGCTGAAATGCAACATAGACCAAGTTGACAACTGAAGCTTTACAATGAGCTTTATTTTATAACAATTGTATTTCGTTAAGCATTTGAAGAGAAATAAATCACCATAAAACACCATTAAACCCGTCATTTTTGACGAGCTTTGAGGCTAGTTTAAGATAATTGGTATAAGAATTCATGTACGATGCATTTAGTGTCACACAGAAAATTGGCCTGGGTGGATTCATGTGGTCGTCAATGACCACCCAGACTGGACTGCGTTCAAATGGCCTTAGGCAAGATGGATCGCTCGTGTATGGCATTGCTACTATATCTTACTCCCCAACCACCAACATATAGCCCAAGCATGAACCTCGTGACAGAACCACTGTCTTGATTGACTAGAATCTTCCAGAACGCCGAACATTCCAGATGATAGAGCATGCGGAACACGTCGTAGTTAAGGATTGCAATCCCGCAGAGTTTTCAATCCCGCGGGATCCGCGCGGGATTTGCATCAATCCCGCGGGATCCGTGCGGGATTGGTACAAACAGTTTTTTAACGCATATATTTAAAACATAGTTACTTAAAACGTTAATAAATTAAATAATATTTAAATTAATAAATAATGTTTAATGTTAAATGATAAAAATTAACAGTTAAAAATATTTTGATTGGCAAAATGACAATAAAACTTTTTAGCGTGTCTTAAGTGTATTTCGAGGTTTTATATTTTTGTTTTTTAATTTAAACCAATTTTTAAATAAATAATAAAAATTGAAAATATTGAGTTTTAGGTCATATTATGTGCCTTACAATACATCACATAAGTTTAAAAATATGGTTTGCTTAATGGCCAAGTTACCAGAGCTTTTTTTTTTTTTTTTAAATTCTAAATAAACGTTCCATAACACTGAGAAAAGCATTCCATTTCACCAAGTGAAGTGAATATACTCTGTAAAGAGTAGACTTGGCTCAGAACAAGATCTCATAACTGTTTGGCACTGCATAAGCACAAGACTTGGCCTTTTTTTGCATGATTCATTATTATATCTCCTGATTCCTTGATTGATATTACAGTCGATTCAATGTTATTAAAAGAAACTACTCACCAACACGTAAACTGTCAAGTATTTCAGATTTACTTGTGTGGCGTAACGACGTTTTTAGAGTGGAAATTATTATTTTTTAGTAAGAGATGAGACTTTCTAAGTGAATGATTGCAGTGAAGTCCTCATAGGTTGTATCTCCGGATTTCATTGCAAACACACGAAACTACACACGTGAGGAAGACTGCGGAGGCAGCCGTCGAAGTATGGTGTTCCTACAACACAATTCGTCGATACACCCGTGAAAATTTCATTATAACTTTTTTTTACCTTTAGTCGAAATAATAACATGAAGAAGAGGGATTAATCGAAAGCCTGAGCGGCACATGTAAGCAGGTGGCTTTCGTCAAAGAAAGGCATTGAGGCAGCGGCCAAAACAACAATAAGTCAAAGGATATTAATTTCCTTTTGATATCTGTTAAATTAATAGGTACGCGATCGTTAAAATTACGATAACATTAGTTTCATATCAACGAATTGTCAAATTTTCAGCCGCAAAATAGGAAATTGTCATAATTACTTTATCCGCAAATACAGGAAATGGGAATAATGAAACCGTGAATAAAAAGCTGTAACCGTGTAGTTCACATAACGTGTGAGACACTTAAAAAATAATTATATACGTAGTTAGAAAATCGTATTAAATATGCACCATAACTCAAATTACATAAATGTGTACTCGAAACAAACGTAAATTTTGATGAATACGTAAAAGTGTATTTATTTACTTACGAATGACGAAGGTTGACAAATCAAACGCTTGTTCACATGAGTCAAATTCCAACTGGAAGGGTACAGGCAAACAGTGCAAAATATCCGACAGAGACCGAGTGGGGCAGCGAGTCACGCAGACTAACACGCGTTTCCGCCGGATTTTGCGGATTGCGGATCCGCTTAATTTTGTGCGGGATCCGCCAGACTGTCTAATGATGCGGGATCCCGCGGGATTGCGGGATCCCGCTTTGCTGGATTGCAATCCCTAGTCGTAGTGCTGTACTACCCAAGAAGAGGACAGAACCATGTAGGCCGAAAAATCGGTATTTCACACTAGATCACGGAGCCAGCCGCTGCGGACAGCGTAGGAAAGATCTTAGTTTTGCATATTAGTTAGCTCAAGTCGCACTGAACCTTCTAACGGCTTAACCCGCGTTTGATGCAAGACAGACGAAGGTATCTCCAAAGCTTATAAATACTTTACAATTGAACATCCTTTCCTACCACCTGTAGAATGACTTATTCGAGAACAAATAAAACTAAATATCAATCGTTTCCTAAATGTCGCTTGGCAGAAAAAGTGGTCTGCAACTCACCTTGGCGGCATGCTTCAGCTCGTGAGTCAGTGGCAGGCCCACGTTCACCCGAGCCACGATGACCACGGAGTAAGAGACGGGTGGCCGTCGCAGGAGCCACCCATCCTGGGGCTGCGGCCGCGGTACGTGCACGTGCGGTACCAGGCACGTGCAGCGCACGTGACACAGCAGCCCGCACACTAGCGGCGGCAGCAGCGGTGACAGCTGCACGTCATCGTCCAGCTCCTCCACCGAACTGCAAGCCAACAGGTGGCATGGCTTCAACATCAGGCGGTAAAGCGCTTAACTCCAAATGAATGGTCCCAGTTTCGAATACCTTTGCAGTCGTGAATTATTACGTACAATCTTTTATTCGTGTCATATACCCATATTCCAGGATACGTGTTTCGGATTCCATGTTAAACTTTAATTCCGCCTACAACAGAGGCTTAATGCGTGGCAAACCAGAACTCTGCCATTCAGCAGCCGATTTTTCGTTCTTGTTTCTCGGCGAGACACCCATACGCTTATCTTTACTTGTTTTTCTCGACCTTAATTCACACATTAAATGCCGGACTTTAGGTAAATATTGAGACAATAATTCACATAGTTATAGTCAGCTTTAGGTAAATGTTAAGACAAATTTATGTGTCGTTTTGCCTGAGTCGCTCCGGACAGGAAAAAGAAACGCAGATTACAAATGGATAAGACATAGGGTCAAATATCCAAGCTGCGACAAGAGATCAGCAAACAAATGCTACTGTAGCAACTGAAACATTTTTCCCAGATCGAAGAGGACCAAAACGTAGTCTATGAGTAAAGAAAGGAATATTGCAAAATCATTTTCAGATCGAAGAATCTACAAGAGTGGCAAAAATACAAAATGATATGTCTTCGCTAGTTACTACATCCAGAAGTTCTCGTCTATAGATCTGTCTTTTACCATCACCAAAATCTGGGGTGGTACAGGAATCTCGTATTTTTAAAAGTATTTATTGAAGTAAAAGGAAATGTTCGAGATCTTTCCTAGCACGAAAATATTGAACAAATTTAAGGGTTCCATCTATATACTAAGAAATTGAATATAATTGTCTTGTCATAGCGAGCAGAGCGGAGAAATCGTGTACACTAGTTTCGGATCCGCTTCGGCCTGATTCACACCAAAGTAAGTGATTCTTACCTTTATTCCTGCTTAGTGCTAGCAAAGTGAACAGGAATCGCTATTAGCAAATGAAAGCACGAAGTAAGGTTCATATAGCTTTAGTGAAATCAAATTAACTGTACAGAACACACATACATAAGTTCCTAAATCACTCTCTGAAAATGGCTCTGAAGCAGTTCATGAATATGACTAATGAAATCTACCTAACTGGAGTATCTTCCCCACCCGACAAAGTGTATGCAAAATGTATTAGTCAGTACCTACTATTACCACAGGAAATCGTTATTCATATTCGAAAGTCTGGAGTAGTCTCCTCGAATACAGCGCGAAGAGCACGTTCCGTGAGAGTCCTTAGATACAGAGAATCTCTATGGTGGTTGGCTGAAGGCCACGTGCTAATAATATGGCCCATTAGAGCATACTAAGGGCTTCTAAGATGCAAAGAAGGGACACTGGTTCCCAGGCCCTGGTGAGACTAATCTAATCTTGAAGTTTGCTGCATAATATCACACTGGAAGTGTCGTATGATATGAAGACGTGAGAAAAGAACTCCTGTTGTATGATTTACCGTCTAATAATATAGGATATACCCATACGCAACAGCTCCGTCTCTGGGGAGAGCCGGGCGAAGGCTCCTTTACGAGTCCAGCGAGAATCTTACCCGACGAGACAGTAAGATATGGATTCATTTTAGCTTTAAACAAAATAAACGTATTACTGGATGCATAGAACTTAAGTGAGTACATGCAGAGATACATTTTTAGCTACCAGTGTAAACATTGGCTACATAAATTTCTCTTAAAACTTAATTGGTACTTGAACCTTGCCAAGTCGACTACAGACTAATAATTTTATTGGTTACATCTCCTGTTGACAAATTAATACAGCTATACAATCTTGTCATTTGTAAAATGGCGCTTTGTGTTATCAGTAGATTATGTTAGTCATCTAATTTCAAAAGACGGAGTAAAACCGCATCCGAGGCTAGTATCTGTAATAGAAGAATTCCCTGAACCCTTCAATGTGAAGGAACCGCAATCAATTCTAGGATTGGCTAATTATTACCAAAAATTTGTTACAGTTTACGCTCAGATTGCAAAACCGTTGGCTAAATATTCCTGATGGTGCTAAATTTGAGTGTGACAAAGCTACGCAATCATTAAAAGAAATTCTGACCTCCCAACCATTATTATATCATTCTGACTTCACTAGGAAATTTATTTTGACGACTAATTGTTCCGCAATTCCTGAAGGCGAGGTTTTAACTCAGGTATTTGAAGGTGTAGAGTACCCAATATCCTATGCATCGTGCCTGCAAAACACAGCAGAATCTAAGTACAATATCACACACAGAGAGAGAGCTTTTGAGTCTTGTGGGGGATAAAGTACTATCGCTTGTACATGTGGGGGAGACAATTTGAAGTGATAACTGACCACAGGGCGAACCGTTGATTTTTAAATATAAAGGGCTCATGCAGTCGCCTGATGCTGTGGGCATTGTTATTCTCAGAATATGATTTTATAGCCACGTGCAAACGAGGGAAGGATATTGCACACGTGGACGACTGAAGCAGGAAGCTTAGAGCACTGGAACTGTAACAACCTGCCGCTTGAGCAATCAAAGGATGCTCAGTATTTACACTGGCATCAGCATTCTCGGTTTGTGACGCGCGATGACGTTTTGTACCGGCAGACGAAGGAAGGCGAAAGGGTCGTTGAACCTCAGTCGTTACGCGAGGTGGTGTTAAAATTTCACGACGATTCATTTTACCGGTACTACGCCGAATATAAAAACCACCACCGCTTGATAGCTAAGGCGTACTGGTGGCCTTCCCGTCATAGAGTTACGCTTGAATATGTTAAAAGTTGTCTTCCATGTAATCAACGAGTGGGTGAAACAAAAAACAGCGAGAAACTTCAACACCTACCTGAAACTACGCCACCGTTTCAACGTGTACACTAGGATATTATAGAGCCACTTACGAGGAGTGATACAGATCGTGCGTATATTCTAACCAGTATCGACGCGTGCTCAAGATATCTCGTAGTGGTACCATTGCCGGATCAAGGAGCAAAAACAGTTGCTATAGCTTTGTTGCATTGGGTCTTGGTCTATGTTATCCCAGATATTTGGGTGCCTCGATTTTTTTATCTACTCTATATAGAAGTGTAAATTGCTGAGGATCGGAAAGCTGAGAACTACCCCAGTACATCCAGCTGGAAATGGCAGGGCAAAACGAATACATAGGACAATGATGAAAGCTCTGTTTTACTACATGAATAGATCACAGAAAAACTGAATGTCAGTCTTGCCGTTCGTAGTAAGTGCATATAACTGCAGGGTCCACTCGTCGACAAACCAAACACGTTATGAAATACTGTACGGTCGGGAAATGAACTCTCTATTTGCTATTTACCCATTCTCAAAAGAAATCACAAGCCCTGAAGTGCGGTGCACATAAGTTATGCAGAATCTGGAGTAGTGTTCGGAAAGACAATTTCAGATCCTTTTCCGCACTGCTTCCACAGTATAGTAAACATGCGAAGCCACAGAAAATTCCTGTTGTGTCATTCGTATTACTGAACAAACCATATAGAAAAAGTGGATCTTGCTCTAAGCTCAATCTATCATGGCTGGGGACATTTGAAGTGATTTCGTTGCCTTCTTAGGTTACGGTAAGAATCAGGCAACCTGATAAGAGGTTTAGCAGTACATAAGAATCGAGTCATGACCTACATCTGGCGGAAAATCTATCAGAAGCCACAAAGAACAGGCAATGACAAGCCCCAAAGCCTCCAGGTCAGCGAACGAAGACAATAACCACATCAAGCACGATTCCAAGTAAACTAAAAGAAACGCGATATAACCTACGGAATTGTCTAGTCGGCGGAACAAAGAATGCCGCACAAAAACAGCGGACGCAAAGAAAACAGAATAAAGCTGATGAGAGTCCAATAGTAGTTAAAAATTCTAGTCAGCCGTATAATCTCAAAAATAAAGTTATTGCAACCATTAAATAAGTGCCAACTTACTTAGAATAATTTAATTTTCCATCCACCCAGAGCGTAACACGGTTTAAATCATGGACTTAAGCTATTAGGAATTAACTTAATCTAGTCAATCATTTAAAGCTTAAGTTATAATCTGAGTAAACTGAATGAAGTCTAACTGGGTTGAATTCTACTCAATCGAATTTAGCTTAACTTACTCTTTAATCACTAAGGGTTTTGTATACTTCTCTGAGTAACGAATATCAAAATTTGGTTGAACTCTTTCCAAAGAGGGCAAAAGTCCTGCACATTGAATAATTAGGTATCTGAATTTACTTGCTTGAAACATATTGCCAAGTCGCGTTTTAATATGTTATAAGTTATAACTGACCATTTTAAGAGAAATCACAGGTTTACTTTTCTGTCAACATGAACGGCGGCCTTTTTATATTATACTGCTGAATCAGAAACAGGAGGGTCTAATTCGGAGAACGAGCTTAACAACACAATTAGAAATGACGATAGTAAAAAATTTGATATCCATCCTGAGAAAATCATGAAGGAAATAAGAAAGCTGAAGAAACATAAAGGGGCTGGTGAAGATAATATTACTACAGATATCTTAAAGATAGCCGGATGTGACATTGTACCTTATCTTGAAATATTATTTAAATTGAGTCTAGACACTTGCTGCTTACCACAGGACTGGAAAAGTGCAATAGTAGTACCGGTACATAAGGGAGGGGTGAGAAATAGAGTTGAGAATTACAGGCCAATCAGTTTGACATCAGTGGTAGGTAAATTAATGGAAAGATTGATATGCAACCACATCAGAAATATATGTGAGGAACGTAATTGGTTTTCAAGCAGGCAACATGGTTTCAGGCAAGGATATTCATGCGAATCTCAGTTGGTGGGATATATGCAAGATATTTCAGATGAAATGGACAAGGGAGGCCAAATTGATAGTGTAGCACTAGATCTGTCTAAGGCGTTTGACAAAGTAAGTCTTAAAATGGTAGTAAATAAGGTAAAAACCATTGGAGTGGATAAGAAAGTCATTTGCTGGGTAGAAGAATTTTTAAAAGGTAGAAAACAGAAAGTTAGGGTAGGAAATGTAGTATCAAAAGAAGTGGAAGTAAAAATGGGTGTGCCACAGGGTAGCGTATTGGGACCATTACTATTCATTATTCTAATGAATAATTGTGTTGATTGTTTACTATCTGAAATTAGATTGTTTGCAGATGACATAATGCTGTATAAAAGAATCAAAACGATAGAGGATTGTAAACAGTTGCAGGGTGATCTGGACAGGATATCTAATTGGGTTGGTAAACATGGAATGAAGATAAATGCAAAGAAGAGTCAGCTTATTAGATACACAAATAAAAAACAAAAGGTTAATTATGAATATAAGGTGGGGAAAGAATTGCTTGCTGAAGACTTGAAATGCAAATATCTGGGAATTACTTTTGATAACAAACTTAACTGGGCAGGACACATTGGACAGGTGGTAGGAAAAGGTTTCAAAATTCTGCACTTGTTGGAGAGAGTGATGAGGGGATGTACGAGAGAAGTCAAGGAATTGGGTTACAAAACTTTGGTCAGACCATTGCTCGAATATGGTAGTGTAGTATGGGACCCTCATTTTATGTATCAAATACAGGAGTTGGAGAGGGTGCAAAGAAGGGCTGCTAGATTTGTTTCTGGAAATTATCGCAGAATGCAATCAGTGACGGATATGATAAAGGAGCTGGAATGGGATTCATTGCAAGACAGGAGGAGGATGAGGAGGGTAATGGGAGTGTACAGGGCATATACTGGTGATGAGGCATGGAAAGATATTGCAATAGGTATGAAAAGTAGTGGATGGACGGGAAAAGATGACCATGACCACAAGCTGGCACTCGATTTCAGGCACAAGGGTGTGGGAAGATTCTCTTTTTTAGGTAAGGGTGTCAGGGATTGGAATGAGTTACCAAGAGAAATGATGAATAATTTACCGAAAACTTTGAAGGAATTTAAAGATAAAATTTGTAGAGGGCAAATGTAGGTGGGTGCAGGATAGGGGGAAGATGGGTGTGTAGGGATATTGCCACCGGAGCCTGTGCTCCATTGCAATTAAATTTAAATAAAAAAAGGTATAAGCAGCCACATGGCGGGCACAAATACAGTCCCGCCACATCAATAATCGCGTCATAAGATCGTTATATGGCAACTAGTACAGTAAGTACACCGTTACTGTAATTGGGTCCAACGAACAATTATTTATCACCTACGGCGACACGCGCGCGGCAACAATTGCAGACACAATACAGCACTTCCAGGACATCAAAGATTTACTGCTACACTCCTCATAATCACATCTACCGGAGACGTAACGTCTCCCAAATAGCGATTCCATATCACTACCAGCAGTAGAAGACAAAAGGTGGCGCTATTGCCACACCACACAGCTACATGCTAAGCAACGCAGCATATTGCAGCTATGCAACATAATGCAGCAATCCCATTTAATCAAGTAAACATTATATAATTAACCAGTGATAAATTTTGGGTAGGTTTCAGATTCTAGTAGCGAATGTACTCCTGAGCGAGCACAAATTTTGTGTACTGTAACTACTCAGACTCTGGTTAATCAAGCCGACCTTGCAGTTTTTTTTCAATGCTCTCATTAATTAAATGAAACAACACAAAGCTGACATGAAAGGAGAAATAGTCACAATAAATCAAAACATGAACCACAAATTTGATAATCAATCCTAAGAATTTAAGACCATTGATCACAAAATTGACACACAAACTAAAGCAATCGACATACAAGCTAAAGCCATAGACAACAAGCTCGAAGAATTATCACAGCAGAATTGTTAAAGCAGATTACGAGGCAAAATTTCACCAAACGATTTTTTAGTACTCATTCTACTAAAATTGCTGACCTAACTATCACACTAAATACATGTGTAGGAACGACGGCTAAATTAAGTCAACAAATGTCATCTATAGAGCGGAATCTCACTGCCTATAGATAAGAGTGCATCAAAAACCATACACAGTTAACACAATGCGTCACTGACATTGCTACACAATTAAATAACAGAGTTGAATCCAACTTTCAGGTCATGAAGATGCAATTTGCAGCTCTACAAGGGCATATAGAGCTTAACAATTCGGAGCGTGTAAACGAAAGGGATTTATTGCTACAAACTGCGAAAACACATACAAATCAGAATAAACATCATATTCAGGGCTTAATCAAACAAACCAAAGATTGTCTTATTTAGGTCAATAATATCCAAAGCAAGCATATCCTAATAGAAAATCAGGTACAAACCAACACCCCACACATTGAGGTACTTAATAATGATTAACAAGCAGTACAGCAGCAAGAAAGGATCGATAATGTCCTCAGAAACGGAATTCCTAATAGTATCCCGGTATTAGCTACTGATGCTTCACTATCTAATCCCATTAAGTTCGCTATAAAACATTTTAATTCAGACGGACCAGTCCATCCAGTGAGTTTTCTCAATAGTTTGAAGAATTACCGGGCATCCAGACGATACACCGTTCCAGAGAAAATCAGTTGCGTGCCTCAACAAATGCAAGGTGCCAGCCGAGATTGCAGTGAAGTTAATATCCACAACTATACCACATACTAGACGACCCGTGCGAAAATTTCGCGAATAAAATAAGACGAATAGTGAGTTTGAATGTTTGTAATATAATGAATAGTAGAACCATAGTTTTGTAGCAAATGTTTTTTTTTTTAGTCTAATAGGTACACAGAAAAATACTCACAACATATTATAAAACAGTTAGGAAAATTTAAAAAACACACTTTGTTTATGACAAAGTGTCACTGACCTTGGGAGAATAAAACCAACCTTAACAAACTGCACACAACATATCTCTGTGATATTTGTTGCTGAGCGAATTACATTGGAATTGTATAGTAAAACGACAGTGTTTCCGTAAAAGAAAAAAATATATACGAAAAACTACTTATTGAATAAAAAAAAAGTTTATTGACTTCTCTGTGGTATCCGCTGCTGAAATCTGGGGACTTGGCTCTGAACAGTCTCATTCGCGCTACCACTTTTAGCACCAAATTCTGAACATTTTTTTCTTAATTTATGATTTTACCTAGCTAGAGATCTTAATTTTTAAACCGATATGTCATTTATCGATTTCAGCTAGGTATCGAAGAAGATAAATGGCATATAATATTAAAAAAAATAAAAAATCAACACGTTCTATAACTAATATTAATACTTTTGCCCTTTAAGGGTCGAATTACAAAAAATTTCTTTTATAAAATATGGTATGACCAAAGCAGCCACCTTGGTCTTTAAAATGATACCTCATTTATCGATTTCGGTTAGTTATCAAGCAAGGTAAAAAAAAAAAGTTTTGAGAAATGATGTTATTTTTGCCCCTTAAGGGTGTAATTTGGTGAAAGTTTTTTCTTAAAATATGATGTGACGATAGTGGATAATTTAATATTTACATCGATACGTCATTTATTGATTTCGATTAGGTATCAAGGGAAATAAATAGCTCATGACAGAAAAATGCGTTGTAAATATATTAACACTATTGCCCTCTAAGGTTAGAATTTTTAAAAATTTCTTTATTAAAATGTGGTAACGGAACCGAAGACATTACGAAGACCTTAATCTTTTAAATGATCTCTCGTTTATCAATTTTGTTTAATTGTCAACGGAGGTAAATGACTTGAGACACAAAATAACGCATTTTAGAAATACTGATATTTATGCCCTTTAAGGGTCAAATAACGAAAAATTCTTTCTTAAAATATAATGTGACTATGGCGGAGACCTTAATCTTTACTATGATACCTCATTTATCTAAATCGGTTATATATCAAGGGAGATAAATGGCTCGTGACACAAAAATGCATTATAGAAAAATTTATACTTTTCCCTTTAAAGGTTGCATTCCAAAAACATTCTGACTTAAAATATAATGTCACAAAGCTGAGACATTACTCCTCATAATCCTACTTCATTTATCGATTTTGGTTAGATATCCAGGGAGATAAATGGCTCGAGATACAAAAAACTAATTTTAGAAAAATTTCCATTTTTGCCCTTCGAGGGTCGAAAAACGAAAAATTCCTTTATTAGAATATAATGTTACCACGGCGGAGACCTTAGTCTTTAATATGATATCTCATTTATCTATATCCGTTAGATATTACGGGAGATAAATCACTCGTGACACAAAAATGCGTTATTGAAAAATTTATACTTTTTCCCTTTACGGGTTGAATTCCAAAAACATTCTTTCTTAATATATCATGTCACAAAGCTGAGACATTACTCCTCAAAATCCTTCTTCATTTATCGATTTTGGTTAGATATCAAGGGAGATAAATGGCTCGAGATACAAAAAATGCATTTTAGAAAAATCGAAATTTTTGCCCTTTAAGGGTCGAAAAACGAAATATTCTTTTCTTGAAATATAATGTTACCACGGCGGAAATCTTAGTCGTTAATATGATACCTCATTTATCTATATCGGTTAGATATTAAAGGAGATAAATCGCTCGTGACACAAAAATACGTTATTGAAAAATTAAACTTTTTCCCTTTAAGGGTTGAATTCCAAAAACATTCTGTCTTAAAATATTATTTCATAAAGCTGAGACATTAATCCTCATAACCCGACTTGATTTATGGATTTTGGTTAGATATCCAGGGAGATAAATAGCTCAAGACATAAAAAACGAATTTTAGAAACATTTAAATTTTTGCCCTTGAAGGGTCCAATTACGAACAATTCCTTTCTTAAAATATAATGTTACCACCGCGGAAATCTTATTCGTTAATATGATACCTCATTTATCTATATCGGTTAGATATTAAGGGAGATAAATCGCTCGTGACACAAAAATACGTTATTGAAAAATTTAAACTTTTTCCCTTTAAGGGTTGAATTCCAAAAACATTCTTTCTTAAAATATTATGTCATAAAGCTGAGACATTACTCCCCATAATCCTACTTCATTTATTGATTTTGGTTAGATATCCAGGGAGATAAATGCCTCGAGATACAAAAAACGCATTTTAGAAAAATCGCCATTTTTGCCCTTTAAGGGTCGAAATACGAAAAATTCCTTTCTTAGAATATAATTTTACCACGGCGGAGACCTTATTCTTTAATATGATATATCATTTATCTATATCGGTTTGATATTAAGGGAGATAAATCACTCGTGACACAAAAATGCGTTATTGAAAAATTTATACTTTTTCCCTTTAAAGGTTGAATTCCAAAAACATTCTTTCTTAATATATCATGTCACAAAGCTGAGACATTACTCCTCATAATCCTTCTTCTTTTATCTATTTTGTTTCGATATCCAGGGAGATAAATGGCTCGAGATACAAAAAACGCATTTTAGAAAAATCGCCATTTTTGACCTTTAAGGGTCGAAAAACGAATAATTCTTTTCTTGAAATATAATGTTACCATGGCGGAGACCTCGATCTTTAATATGATACCTCATTTATCTATATTGGTTAGATATTAAGAGAGATAAATCGCTCTTGACACAATTACGCATTGCAAAAATATTGATACTTTTGCCCTTTAAGGGTCGAATTACGAAAAATATCTGTCTTAATATATGACGTCACTTAAGCGGAGATCTTAATCTTTAAAATGATACTATATTAAACGATTTCATATACGTATCCAGGGAGATAAATGACTCGTAACACAGAAAACAGCATTTTAGAAAGATTGACATTTTTGCCCTTTAAGGGTCGAATACCGAAAACTTCATTTCTTAAAATATGATGTGACCAAAGTGGAGACCATAAGCTTTAAAATGACACCTCATTCATTGATTTCGGTTAAGTATGAAAGAAGATACTGGCTTGTGACAAAAAAATACCTTATAGAAATAATATATATGATGAGCAGTTCAAAAACGTATTTCTTCAACAGTATTGGTCCCCACAAAGACAATTTAAAGCTAAATGACTACTTTGACAGGTCGACATTACTATCCGAGTTATAGATTAACATTAGCAGATATATATATATATATATATATATTTTTTAACAAAGAAATGACAAAGACATGCAATTTCTCCACACCATAGCCAGAAGAAGAGTTAGAGACATAACCAGTCGAATGTCCACCTCCGTCCAAGAAGTACTGTACGATGTTATTACAGTGGAACAAGCAGCGAAAATTAACAGCACTAGATATGCAAGATGCATATTGCATGACATATGATAATAAACATGATAGAAACCAATATCAGTATAGAGATAATGACACCCAAAGACAACAGCATCACATATATGCAAATAATAATAATAACAGTCAGCGACAACATCACGAAACATGCAGAAATAATGAAAACACTTCCACTAAACGGACCAAGGTCGTGTCAGTAGTGCTAAAAATAACAGAACATTTTCAAATGCTACAACGAGAGGAAATTCGAATATTAGAGGGTTGGGTTGGGGAAGAGGCAGACATTTGAACCCACCACCAACGAACGATGGTCATCAGGCAGAAGAAACTGACACACACAAAACTTTCTAACTGTCGACGTTTAGGTCCGAACGGAGGCCACACAGGCTATAGGAACATTGCACATTCTTCAATAAATTCAATTTATCATAATAACCCTACTAATGACCTGCTGCACGAAGATTACAAGATACAGGATCACTCTTTCACAGTCCCAATGATACAATTAACTGTTTTTACGAAATTCATAGAAGTTATTTTGGATACTGGAACTGAGATTTCGTACATTTCCCAATCTCTTTTTCTTAAACTACAAGATATTTAACAACTATCATCATATCCCATATAAAACATGACTGCTATCAAGGAAACTAGCAAGGAAAGTAATCCCATCAAACTTCAAGCTTTATTAGAAGCTTATCTTGAAAACCTTTGTATAGGATATTTGACTATTGTTTGAAAATAGTTTTAAATAGTTTATTGATAAACGTTATTCAAAGGGTACTATTTATTTTTTAACAAAAGTGCTTATTTTACGTAAAATTCAACGTTAAAGTTTAAAGTATTTAAATGCCCACCAAAACGATCCTCGCTCTTGACGTCACGTGCTAGGAAGCTTTCACTCTAGATGAGTAACATTTGGTTTGTTTATCTGAATTTGTGTACATATTATTGGAAATATAGTTTATAAATGGTGTGTACTATACAAATCTACAACCACAACAATAAAAACTCCCAAAAAAAAACGTAAATGTTGCAACAATAACTGAAATACGAAAAAATAATCACTGCAACTTGCTCGTAGAAGATACTGTGACTAAGTCACAAATCATTTTCTGCAAAGATTTACACTAAAATTCCGTTGAGTTCAATGTAGAACGTTGTTTAACGCAAGTATCAGTAAGATAGGGGCCCTAGGTTCGATCCTCACTTCGGAATATGATCTATTTGTTTTTTTGTGGGCAGTTTCTTTGGATACTAGTTGTTGTTGGTAGCATCGCATATTCTTTTCTTTTCGAAAATCCAAAACATTGTTTTTTTCCGAAGGTATCACAAATTTTTGGATAGTAAGCGTATTATAAACATTTAAAACATAACCGAAAAAGACTTCAAAACTGAAATTGTACGTTACTTGCACACCGAAAAGTTATTTTGTTTTTGTTTTTTGTACTGAAAAATTACTTGAACATTAAAAATAAATACCGCCTAAACAGACGCATTTATGTCAGAACGGCAACATGCAGTTGTATAGTCACGAAAAAAATGTGAACAATGGGGATTCAAAGTGGTTCGGAACTGTTGAGAGTTTAGCGTAAAATTTATTCAAATGATGTTATTGTGAAAATAAATTCTATTATTCACCGCCGGGGGTTTTCATTTTTAGCATGATAATGTATCTGTGGTATGTTTCAAAATTGAAGTCTATCTTTTCATAAAAGTTTTTTTGTATGGCAGCAATTTATGTTTCAAACGTTTCCATGACGTTTTATGAATTATTGGAATAAAACTATAAATCTATAAAGCAACAAACTGAAACGAAACAAAACGTAAACATGAAAAAATATTATCCTAATCACGATCTGAACAGGGGGATGTGCCAAAGGTTGTAAAGGGAATGCGGAGCTCTACCTCCGTGAATCATACGAGAAGGGCTGGAGTTGTAGGAATCCCATTACTTACATCTCTTCTTTTTTTTTAACCTTCTCAATTCCGTTATCACTCTTTAACGACGCAGCACTTAAGCATCACGGTTTCTACATGCGACGAAGTGAACAATAAATAGGCTATTTGACTATTTTTTGATAAAGGTTTTAAATAGTTTATTGATACACGTTATTTACCGAGTACTATTTATTTTTTGACGAAAGTGCTTATTTTGTATAAAATTAAAAGTATTTAAAAGCCAGCCAAACCGCTCCGTTGCTGCATGGCACGGGCACACGACACTCGTGACGTCACGTGCCAGCAAGCGCTCTCATTACATAAGTAACGTCTGGTTTGTGTCTCTGAATTCATGAATAAATTGGCGGAACTATGGTTTGTAAAAAATGTGTAGTTCATCAAGCTCAAAAAAAAAAAAAACAAAAAAAAAACAACAACACGTAAGTGTTCGCACAATAGCTGAAATGCGAAAGAAAAAAATCGCTGCAGCTTGCTCGTAGAAACCCAGATGACATTACGGTTAAGTTGCATATCATTTACTATGAAGATCATTTACACTATAATTTCGCTGGGATAATGTAGTACGTTGTTTAAGGCAGGTATCAGTAAGTTTAGTGTTCTTATGTTCGATCCTCTCTTCATAATAGTTGCCGTTGGTAGCGTCGCATATTATTTGTCTAAAATCCTCCAAAACATTAATATGTTTTTTTTTTTTTCGAAGGTTTCACAATCTATTAGTATAATACACAAGATGTAGCGTTGTCGCACCTACGTCATGTCACGCGGTGACGTCAACCTATGACGTTGCGCTATGACGTCACGCTTTACGATATTATTTGTGGGAGTGCGCGTTATTTAATATCATTTCCAAGCAACAGTGAATAAATTAACTCACATAACACTGAAATAAAAGTATGTATTGCGTTAAAATCGATATATCAATCGTTAGATGCTTATATTTACGTAATATTCTCTTGATATATTGAAGTATTCCTTAAATTCTTTGTCCATAGATATTGTAAGATAAAAGCTTTGTATTTCGAGCATCAGTGCTGCGAAAAGTTTGGTTAGAGTATAACTAGCATGGATCAGAATTACAAGTGGCATTTGACGTTAACGCAGAAGGCATGAATAATTTAGTTTTTTTTAATTTAAACTGTGTGCGTTTAAATTGGCATATTAATTATCCGTTTTTTGTTTTTGTTTTTTTTACTGAAACATTACATGGTTCAAATGAAAGAAGTTGCAAATGTTCGTGATATATACGGCCTATACCACAATGAAATATTACATGGCATAGCTTAAGTTGTTAAGGTTTATTTATAGCATCCTTCGTTCTTGCTGGAGTCATTATTTCAGCAGATGTAAGCTTTCTTAGCCGTTAAAATATCGATCTTCATCATAGGTATTAAGAAAGAAATGTGTCAGAACCTGTGAAGATTTGGGATCAAGTTTATATCGCGATGCAAGGAATGTATTAATTTGCGCGTGATTGAAGCTTTGCTTTTCTATCAGAAATTTTAGTGGATATTATGGTTAAGTTGAAATGCAACCTGGACCAAGTTGACAACTGAAGCTTTTTGTTACAGCACAATGAACGATAAATTACAATGAGCTTTATTTTGTAACAATTCTGATTAGCTAAGCAACTGCAGAGAAATACCCACGTTATTTAATAACATTTCTAGGCATCCACGAATAAATTAACTGACAGTACATACTTATTAGTTGCTTGATTTATTTAATATTAGTTTATGTAGAAGTATTCGTTGAAATCACATATATGTAAGTTAATTTTCGCAATGTTAGCGGCAGTTTTGATAGATTGTTATTAGTTTTTTTCTGTTACTTAAATCATTACTTCGTTCTAACGAAAGTGTTGCTAACATTTTTCGGTTGCGGAGCGTTTTACATTTCCGATTTTTTAATTTAATTCATGGCGACTTTTCCGAAAAAAGGATGGTGCAAATGTGAAGAAGATGCCATTATAACGAAGCAATTGATACAAATTTCAACAGGGCAGTAGATACCAGTTTCCGGCCGGTGGAAAATATCACCTTCCACCCATTAAAACTAATATTACGTTGGAATGACGTAAGTTGTTAAGATTTATTTTTAATTTTCTTTGATTTTACTGATGCCTTATTTCAGCCGCATGTAACTGTGTCAGCTATTCAAATGTGTTAGTATAATTCTGAATAACGAATATAAAAAATTAAGATTGAAGAATCCTTATAGATTTTTTATTTGGTTTATTTCGCCATGCAATGTGACCATTAAAATGTGATAAGTATATGTATTAATATGCGTGTAACGGAAGTATTGTTTCTCTGGCGGCATGTTTAGCGCATGGAGGAAGGAAATATTACCTGCATGGTTTAGCGTAGTACTGTATGTCGTTAGGGGATTCTATGATAACCGTGAAGACGCAATTTGTTGATGGATTCTTATGTAACTCGACGAAAAAAACTGAAAGTAGAGAATAAAATGTTTTGATATCTCACTTAATTCTCGAGATATTGTATCTCAAAATTGACGTGGTTAAGTTGAAATGCGGCCTGAAACAGAAGAAAAATTTCTACATTACCAAATTTGATGATGATGTCGTATGTAACTCTAAGAGACAAATCGAAAACAAAGAATATATTTTCTTTCCATATCTCGCTTAGTTCTCGAGATATTGTATCTCAAAATTTAGGTGGTTTGGGTGAAATCTGGCCTGGACCAGAAAAAACAAATTACCAAAACCGCTATATGTACACGGTGGAAATACACTATATGAGGTTTATTTTCTTCCTGGTGGTTGTTGTTAGGTTGAAATACGTCCTGGACCAGAGGAAACTTCACCAAAATCACAGTTTTAATTGATTTTCAACATGCTATATCTCGAAAACCAAGAAAGATATCAAAAAATTTAACTTTATATACGATTTGTTTCGTCGAGTTCTACAAGAATTGATCATCAGATTGTGGCGCCACGGTAATGATAGAACTGCCTTTTGTTAGATTGAAATGCAACCTGGATTAGGATAGCAACAGAAACATTTTGTTATTGCGCAAGGCAATAGGAATTATATTATGTTTTATTTTTGTGTTTATTTAAGCGGTTGCTAAGAAATGATTTGCCAGAACACTGAATTTGTTATGATTTAATTTAGCATCCTTCGTTTTCACTGTGGTCATTATTTCAACTCTATGCAGGGGCGTAGCTACTATGGGGCTAGGCGGTTAGGCGGTGCAGTGCACCGGGGCCCTCACGCTCAGGGGGCCCCTAAGCGCAGTTTAGAGGGCCCACGAGCCTTCACAGCAAACTGGCGACCTTTTTTTTTTAGCTCTACCGTCGTCTTAGGGGCCCCTGAGATCACAGGAACCCCTCACTAAGGGCCCTCGCTGTGCTGAGGGTGGGCCCAGCCACAGCTCACGGGGCCCTAAAGAACAATTCAAGGGCCCCCATCCTCAGTTCAGGGGGCCCCTACCAGCACAAAAAGCAAAAATAACGTCGCCCGTCTGGCCTGAGGGCCCAAAATAAACTTTTTGCACCGGGGCACTTATTGACCTAGCTACGCCACTGACTGTATGTAACCTATATCATCCGTTAACACATCGATCTTCATCGCATTATTAGCGAAGATTGTGGTTAGACTGAAATGCGACCGGCATCAAGTAGACAACTGAAACGTTTCACTACATCACAATGGACGAGAAATTACAGCACATTGAGCTTTATTTCAAAACAATTCTGATTAGGTATGCAAGTAAACAGAAATTAATTGCCAGAATACTCCAAACCCGTCATTTTTGACGGGCTTTGTGGCTAGTTTTTTGTATAGTAAGCATATTATAAATATTTGAAACACAACCAAAAAGACTTCAAAACGAAACTGGACGTTACTTGCGCACTGGTAAAAAATTTAAAACCAACAAACTGAAAATTACTTGTACATTAAAAGTAAATACCGCCTAAATAGATGCATTTATGTCAGGAAGGCAAGTAAAAATTGCAACAAAAGGAATTCAAAGCGTTCCGGAACTGTTACGAGATTAGCGTGGAATGTTATTGTTAAAATAAATTCTATTATTCACCGCCGAGCACTTGGATTTTTTGCAATGATAATGTATATTTGGTATGTTTCATAATTAAAAACGGAAAGTTATTTTTTCATAAAAGTTTTCTTGTATGGCAGCAATTCGTTTCAAACGTTTGCATGACGTTTTATGAATTCTTCGAATAAAAATGTGATTTTGTAAAGCAACAAACAGAAAACACAAACGAAAAAAATGTACACACGAAAACAATATTATCCTAATCAAAGTTCGAACATAGGACCTTCAAATTCCGATAGCACTCTTTAACCATATACCTTCCTGGACACCATGGCATCGTTTTTTATCGTCTTGTTAGTAGTGGTTTCTATGTGTGGTGTAGTGAACGCGGTCGGTAAATAAATGAACAATAAATTCAGTTTCGTTGGGAAAACATTATCTACAATTATTGATCTGCAGTTAAGAAAAATGGCCCACAACATGCAGTCATTTAACTGTTGTGCTTACCTTATAATGCACTTTCATTTTTCTCCTAAATATCTCCTAAAATAACTAACATAATTTAAATTTTTAGTCATTCTTACGAAGCATTTCTGTTAATCTCTAACTTTCAATTTAAATTTAAATGATTGTCCAATTGAACTTATTACTTTTTTAAGCTCCGCAGAATAAAAGTCAGGGATTGTTTCTGTTGTTAGCCCGACAAATAAGGCGTCTATTTTCGGTATTTATCCGCTTTAGGCTTCTACAAATTGTTCTTCATTTTATATTCAACACAAAATCTCATTAATAACACAGGAACACAGGATAACCAACAGCAAACAATAAAAATAGTTGAAAACTTGGATTACAGGAAATGCTACATTCGCAACCGCAACGTTTTACAGGCACGTTACGTCACTAAAGCTATCACCAATCCTAGAGCGTTTTCTGTCACGTGACCAGAGGTAAGAAAAATCTTATTTTTATTTCGCCATTTTTTACTGGAAACACTTCACATTTGTTTACAAATTTAACAAAAATAGTTTCCTTAAGCATTAATCTACGCGAATGAGTGCAATTTAAAATATATTTTCAATACTGTCAAATAGCCTATTCTGTTTTGTTGGCAAAAAAAAAACTATCTATAATTTTTTTCTGCAGCTAAGAAAAATGACCCACAACATCTAGTTATTTAACTACTGTGCTTACCTTATACTAAACTATAGCCTGCATTTTTCTGGTTAAATATCTCCTAAAACAACTAACTTTCCTTCAAATTATTGTCATTCTTACATACGATTTCTGTTAATCTCTAGCTTTCAATTTAAATAAAAATGATTCTCGAATTGAAGTTATTAGATTATTAAGCTTGGCCGAATAAAATTCAGGGGTTGTTTCTATAGGTAGCCCGACAAATAAGGCGTCTAATTTCGTTATTTTTCCGCTGTAGGCTTCTACAAATTGTTCTCTATTTTGTATTCAACACGAAATCCAATTAATAACATGAAATAACCATCAACAAACAATAAAAAATAGTTGAAAGCTTGTATAATAGGAAATGCTCCATTTGTAGCCGCAGCATTTGAAGGTACGTGACGTCACTAAAGCGACAACCAATCCTAGTGCGCTTTCTGTGACGAGAGGGAAGGAAAATCTCATTTTTATTTCGCTTTCTTTTTATTAAAAATAGTCCATCTTTCTTTCCAAAATTTAATAAAAATACCTATCTACTCGAATGAGAAAAATCTGTAATATATTTTCAATACTATCAAATAACCTATTGAAGTACCTGTCTTTGTAGTACCAGGGCTCCACCATCACTGTATTTTCGGCATAGACTAGTTGTACATTATGAAAGACACCTTAGATTGTGATCAAGGTAGGCTTTCCATAAATACAAACGGCCATAAATATTCAGTTTCTTTACATTGGGGATGATAAACAGGGAATGAGAAGTCGATACGAGTACTACTTAAGAACCGGGAAATCAATATGACTAGGGAACCAGCTGGTACAATTTTGGATACATCGGCTGAAGACCGGTGCAGTTGAAAATAAAGTGGACAGAGTTATTCAGCAAACAGTACCTTAATATAGGGGACAACTGTCACACTTACTCAACGAGTGTTCAGATGTTTCTTTCGGGTCGACCAAGCTTAATAAAGGATTACCAGTGTAATTTTATGGTCACTTGTCAAACACAATTTTTTGTAAAGCTGTACACTATACCTTTAGCAAAGTGGTAACTTGTAGATGAGGAGATTACCCGAATACTTGATTGGAAAATAATAGAACGTTCCAACAGCCCATACAACAACCCTTTGATTGTGGTTAAAAAAAGAAGATCAGTCGGTGCGATTGGTATTAGATGCACGCACACTATACAAATTCCTCAAAACTGAACGTGACCACCCATCCCCAACTGATGAGATCTTGCACAAGTTCCATTGGAAAACATTACCTCACGTTATTGGATTTAACTTCCACTTATTGTCAAATTCCCATTCTAGGAAGTATACAGCTTTCCTCTATCAGGGATACTGTTACCAGTTCCGTGTTTTGTCATTTGGCCTTAATAATGCCGTCTCAAATTTTATCCAGGCACTAGAAATGTTCTGGGACAGGATTTACTTAGGAAGATCCATGTATACGTGGATGATATCCTTATTACCAGTGAGACACTTGAACAGCACGGGGAAACACCGAGGGAAATCCTCATCGCTTTGAGAAGGGGAGGCATGACACTCAAATTAATGAGTGTGTTTTTCTCACCTCACACATCGATTTCCCTGAACAAATGATTAAAACAAAGGGCATTACTACAGCCGAAGACAAACTAGCGCCAATAAAGGATTTTCTGTTTCCCGCCAATAAAACACAATGAAGAGTTTTCTAGGGCTATGTGGGTATTACAGCAAATTCATACCAGAGAAATTTTGAATAGACTTCATTTTTCAGCATAGAAAGCAGAGTAATACGTGGAATTGGACAGAATGTGATTTTCAGAAATTCAGGTATCTGCTTTTGGTCAGGAATTTATTGATATATACCAACCACAACGCCTTGTCATTTCTTCAAAAGTGCTAACTCACCCATGGTCGGTTGACTAGGTGAGCACTTTTTTTTTGCATATTCCATGGGACCAAAATATTGTAGCTGATGCCCTATCCAGATTGCCGTTTGATATGGACAGGTAAAACACATACACACATTCCAACAACACACCACAATTACTTTGTTTGAAAGGAGTCCAGAGTGATAAACACGTTAGAAATTATTTAACAAACATGAGGAACGAACAGCAAAAAGATGCCACTATTATGTTGATTGCATAGGGACTAGAATCAGATCCCCCAGAGACGTTACAGCAACTTTACTATCTAAAGAATGGTATTCTATTCAAAAGAGACCATTTCGAAGCAGAGCACTGGAAGTTGTGGATACAAGACTACCAGGTGGACCTTGATCTGGCACCTATGGGCATTTTGTAGTAAACAAATGTTTTCAGGTATTGAAACGCCTGTTCTATTTCAACAATATTTACAAACAAATTACAAATCTCATAGTTACGTGTAGAGTTTTCCAATTGAAGGCGTGAACGAGACACACGACCTTATTCCACTACATATATATGACCCGTTACCTATATCCAGAGGAGGGGTAACACAGATATGTGTAATCCTCGACGGGTTCTCAAAGTTTGTAAAGTTGTATGCTCGCAAGCGAGCAACTGCCAAAGCGATATGTTCGAAAATTATGAACCACTATATACCACAACTAGGCCAACCTAATGCCATTTTAACGAATAACAGCCCTCAATTTACAGGAAAAGTGTGGGAGGCCTGTCTCACACAGCTACCTATCAAGATCCTAAAGACATCCTATTAATCCCTTCAGGGAAACCCAACCGATCGCGTAATGCGTGAACTAGGCAGGTTGATTCTTACCTATTCGGAGGACATCCCTAAGAAATGGGGTGGGAGTTACCAAACATTGTTTTTTGTTTTTTTGTTTTTTTTGTTTTTTTTTGTAACTGATTTACGTTTCTTTTTAACATCGAGGTCTTTAGAGACGGGAAAGGATGTTTTTTTGTTTTTATGTTTTTTTTGTAACTGCTTTACGTTTCTTTTTAACATCGAGGTCTTTAGAGACGGGAAAGGATGGGGGGCAAGGATGGGGGGCAAGGATGGGGGCAAGGAATGGGAAGGAATTCGGCCATGGCCTTTTGAAGGAAGCATCCCGGCATTTGCCTGGAGTGATTTGGGGAAACCATGGAAAACCCAAATCTGGATGTCCGGACGGGGATTCGAACCGCCGTCCTCCCGAATGCGAGGTGAGAACGCTAACCGTCACACCGCCCCGCTCGGTACCAAACATTGAAGACGTCATAAATACCATACCCCATAACTCCACCAATCTAACACCATACACATTAATGTTTAAAAAAGAATCTCAGACGTTAGTGATGGATTATATAATATATCCACAGACAACATAATTATGATTGTGCGGAAAGCTTAAGGCTGACTTGGCTGAGTTACAGAAACGAGCCCTGCAGCGAAAGAAACGGCATGACGCAAATCTTGTACAGACCACCTACATTATGGGAGATTTAGTTGTTATTAACAATTAGATAAAGAAATTATTTCCGTTATATGAGGGACCATACGAGGTCAAAGAGGTCCATAACACCAATGCTTATGTAGTTGTGGATCCAAAGTCACAAGTCATAGAAGGTAAATGATTTGAAGCCGCTTAAGAGTGGGAAGTATGAGAATACCATTTCTCCTTAGATACATTTAACTGTATCAGTCAGTACACATTTTGTTTTGTTTTGTTTCTGTTTTAATCTTCTTATTTCAATATAGATTGTACGTTTACAAATGTCCTACATTAATAGAGAGTTCACAAACAAATGAGAGACTCGTGCTAAGGCTATATATTGGTTATGGGAGCGTAAGGCAACGATTTGGGCCACATTTGAAACATTTTTACCTCTGTTAGCCTTTAAGAGCACAAAATATCTATTTCAACCATTTGCATCAACCCAATTATTAACTTGCTAGATGAACTATGAACGATTTACATCAAACGTACAGCCATACTATCTAGTACAATCGATGTGTACGTGTCTAACTATTATAAAAGTCACAGGTGTTACGGCACCTAGCCATACTAAAGGCACTCAATTGAAAATACGCTAAGCTTACATGCACTTGTCCGTGACAGAACTCTTGTATTTTTTGTAAGAAAAAGTGAAGATGTTATTTCAAAATCATATGTAATTTTTATTTCTTGCTTTTTATGATGAAATGTAACTTATTTTTAACGAATTGAAGAAATATGTGTATGTGAAAAGGTTGTAAAACTTGACCACATTTTGCTTGATAAATAGTATAAAACGTATTTGTTTTATTTGATTCTGTACCAGGAACCGGTACCAGCCTTAAATAGGGAAAATTGTAGTACTGTATTAAGATATTTTGAAGGATTTTTGGAAGCTAAGTGTGTGAAATTATAAATGAAAGGGGATAGTTGTGTGAGAAGACACTTCAGAATGAAAAATGCCCTTAGTTTTTGAAGCGAAACCTCCAAAACCAAGTGTGATTTTTGGAGGGGGTTATAACGCGAGTGATAGGAAGCCGACATGTTTTGGAACAGTTGACGGGCCGGCAGAGAAAGTGGTAGCCCGTAAGATAGAACAATAGAATTTTGTGAGACTCAAGGAATGAAGTGGAGACTCTTAGCTAAGAAGTAATCTTTGTCGTTCTAAGCTTGCAAGAAACCCACGATTGCAAAATTTGGCCCCGGTGACGATTAGAGAAGTTCTCATTGGCCGAAAAACAAAAGAGGCAAATTGTCATGTTAGTTCTGAACAGTAATTTAATAAGTGCCGGGGAGCTCAAACGTGCCTTTCGGTGGCTAGTGGAATACGTCATGGAACTATGTGGAGTGCTAACCGTGTCATGCCCGCATTTTAATAACCCGCGTAGTATCAAAACGAAATTGAAGAACTTACAAACTAGTTGATTGTGTACAACAATTGTGTCAGATTTTAAGGTGAACGTTACTGGTTGCAAACCTGTAATTTTCGGATGAGAAGTTCATTGTTAGACAGACTTGTAATACTTGTTCGGTACCGGCCTAGAGATTTATGTGATGTTCAATAAACTGTTTTGAAACGGTATTCCGAGTCGATGACAAGTTCTTTGTAAAATCCTTAATTAAGATTCCAGAGTCAGGCCGTTTTGACTTTTTTGAACCTGTATAACTGTTGTGTTGAAGGTACCTACACTGCTACAGACTCTATTTAAATAAAGATAATATCAGCACATGACGACGATGGACAAAAACGCTATAACTTCCCCAACACAGTTTTGAAGCAAAAACGATAGTCCGCATGTCGTTTCCGATAAGAAACTGTATTGGTAGAAATGATGCCTGTATCACTCATTAGTACAGTAAGGTATGCTGCTGTCAATAATGTGACTGACAGACAGACAGACGTCAATAACTGGGAAAGTGGTGGTCCCAGGTTGTGGGGAAGGTTGTGCGCTGGAGCGCATCTCCTTCCAGTTTATTAGTTTGGTTGTCATGATCGGTGTTTTATAATCAGGTTGCTCCTACCCGGTGTGTTGTTTCTTTATTGGTGGTCAAGTATTTTCTTTGGCCACCTTAATCTGTCATTGTAGGTGGGTTCAGCTCCCAATGCAGAGATCAAAGGGTTATTAGATTTCTGAGCATATTCGTAGAACTGCGTAGCCAGTTGTTGGAATCTGACTCGAAGTTTGGGCAAACCACTCAGTCGATGGAGGCCATCTGTCGGTGGTCTGCCACCATTTCCTAGATTATGACCGCCGAAACGTCGTGCTGTACAAACATTTTCACTCGACAATAATGTGGCTTGAGATTATAACATTTATAGGACTCGCCAAAGAGAAAAATGTGACGGCAGCACACAAGAACTTTTCAGTGCGTTTTGATTCGTATCGTGACATTAATATCATTTTTTTAAAAAGTGACGGTTTGCTCACAATATCTAAACTAGTCTCTATCATGACCTTCATCTTGCATACAATCTCAAGTGACTTTAAGCATTTATTTTTCTATTCAGGAAGAAGTTAAGCTTTATACAGTTGAGCAAATAAATACAGCAGCAATAGGGAATAAATTCAGTAGCAAAACCAAAGAGCTTCTGTACTGTTTTGAGCAAATTTCAGCCGGCAAAAAACCTTCAATTTATTTTAATGTCCGGGAAACAGCAGAAAACCATAATGTAGCTCTGAAAACTCGTTGATCTTTTGAATATTAAACTATTTAAATGCTGTTTCTTTATTTAGTTAATACAGTATTTTCTATTTACAATCTGTAACTTCAGAAACATGGCCACACACTGCCTAATAGACTACATTCAACAAACAATTAAAATCAACAGCCAGACATATTTATTACTATATAAGTGTGGAGCCTTCATTGGCGATGTATTTAGACGAAAAAATCTAGGGAAACTAGTCGAGTGAAAACGTTTGCACAGCACGACGTTTCGGTGGTCATATTCTTGGCAATGGCGGCAGACCACCGAAACGTCGTGCTACATGTTCTCACTCGGCTTCCCGAGAACATTTCATCTATATTATTACTAAAAGTATAGCCTATCACAATTACATCATAAGCGCGGACTGCACCACTTTCGGAACCTACTCGAAACTGGTACTAACCTATTGAAATATGGATTAACTTCTTTGTTATAAGGTCATTTTCACAGATTGATTCCGAAAGGGATGCATTCCCCTAATAGTACAGGCATTTTAGACATATTTTAGGGTTAACCTCGAAAAAAATAATGTAGAGCTGAAATTTGGCACAGACGTTCCTTAGTACTTTAGAAACAAGTACTAAAGAGTCCCCACCTCTAGGGTGTCCGCGTCATAGTTTTTTTTAGGTCAAAAGGGCTTAAATAGGGATTGAGTGCCAAATCTGTATAAACTCATTTTAAAATTTAAAATGGCAGACTCTGTAACGTTTTATTGCACCCTAGGTAATTAGGATAGGCTAACCACTGCATAAAAGTGTAATATCGGCACTATTATTATTTAAAAGTAAAAGTATAGTCACATTTTATCATGAAGGCAGTACGAAACATAACTTTTTTTCAATTTCTCTGCATTGCGGAAAAACTGCCAAAGTTACCAGGTCGGGACCTATGATAAAAGTTGTAGTACACACTTTCAGCATAAAAATGGTATATCGTTCATCCCTCTGCGACATATGGTTGTCGAGATACACGTTGAAACAAGCACACGTGAGTCAACGCTGGGCCGGGAGCTCCGCGCACCGCTCCCCGGGCATTATGTGTATTAGTAGATGTAATACCTGTTTTCAAGGAAACGAAGCTCTTTGGACAACCGTAAAGAGACTCTACTCGTCCGCGTGACGTCACAGTGGCATGGCGGGAAATTCTAATGGACCAATGGCGGCCAAGGTCGTATGACGTCACAAGATGGCGGATCGTTAGTTCATTTGGTGGCCGCTGGGAGGACAGCACCGGCCGGGCTTGCGCTGGACCGTTAGTTTATTTGGTGGCCGCTAGATGGCAGCCACCGTTAGTTCTTTGACCGACTGGTAGATGGCAGAACCTTGCCCTCGGTGAAAGTATTTCTGTTCAGGAATGCGCGCTCTGCGAAATGTGTACACTGTTTCAACACACCTACAGAAATTCCCACTCGACTGTTATCTATGTTTGCTTATCCATTAAGCGTTGCGAAATGTGTACTCTTCGCGTCTGCTACCAGTTGTACAAGCGCTATCTCTTGTGTAAGCGCGGAGTTATTCCCAGCACTGGTGTGAAATGCTCCATGCGACGGTATAAAAGGAGCGCCCGTGTCTAGCTCTTCCTCTGTACCGTTGCGAACCTCGCAGTGTGCTCTTCTAGCAGTATTCGATTCTGTACCGTTGTGAACCTCGCAGTGTGTGTTTCTCGCAGTGTTCAATTCTAGCAGTGTTCGATTGTAGTCCGCCACAATGTCTCAGTCTTATGAAGGTAATAAGTTATAATAATAATTATTATATGTGTGTGTTTGTGTGTGTATCAGTGATACTAAAGATGAATTTTCTTTTACAGAGCTCCCAGTTCTATCTGCTGCTGATGTAGAAGAATACCTCGCAAGCAGTAAGCTAATTTCCTTATTGTTAGTAGTATTAGTTTAAATTATTATTAAGACTAATTGTTCTTTTTCTCTGTTTCAGATCTTCAACAGATCTCACCGCTCTTTAGCGATGATTTAGTGAATGGTAAGTTTTTGCACCTAAACTGGAATATTTTTGCTGTAGATGTTTACTTGTTGCACACTATATTTTTTTTCTATTATAGAACCACGAGTTGTCTCAACTACTGAGCTGGTGTTGCGTTACGCTTTTGCTGGAGGTATGAATTTGACTGTAATTATTTTTTTTATTTCTCGTGAGTGTGATTGATACTACAAAAAAAAATATTCTGTTGTAGAACTAGCAATAGAGCCTGTGAGTGCTTCAGCTAGTGAGTATCTGGCTGAAAGTAATGTTTCTGGCAATGATTTTGCAAGGGGTAAGTACTATAGATATATTCTTATTTGTTACTAAAAGTTTTTTTTCTGTAAACAACTAAATTTTAATTTTTTTTATGTTGTAGAGCCTGTGAGTGCTTCAGATAGTGAGTATCTGGCTGAAAGTAATTTTTCTGGCAATGATTTTGCAAGGGGTAAGTACTATAGATATATTCTTATTTGTTACTAAATTTTTTTTTCTTTAACCATGAACTCTGACTATTTTTTTGTTGTAGAGCCTGTGAGTGCTAGTGAGTATCTGGCTGAAAGTAATGTTTCTGGCAATGATTTTGCAAGGGGTAAGTACTATAGATATATTCGTATGTGATACTAATTTTTTTTTCTGTAAACAACTAAAATTTTAATTATTTTTTTTCTGTTGTAGAGCCTATGAGTGCTTCAGCTAGTGAGTATCTGGCTGAAAGTAATTTTTCTGGCAATGATTTTGCAAGGGGTAAGTACTATAGATATATTCTTATTTGTTACTAAATTTTTTTTCTGTAACCAACTAAAAATTTTTTTTTCTGTTGTAGAGCATGTGAGTGCCTCAGCTAGCGGTGTTAATGCATCCTCTGAGCTAGCGAGGTATTTTTCCAATTGTAAGTTTTGTAAGTTAAAAAAAATTATTTTCTTAACTGAATTACTTTAAACCTTTTGGCTGTGCAGTAAAAGCTGATTGTTTTTTTTTTCCACAGATTGTCCTGAACATGATAATTCCAATCAGCCTGGGGACATCTTTGTTGGTAAGTGTTTAGATTTTTTTTTCATTGAGTTTTTCTCTTTTTCTTTTCCTTGTCTAACTAAATTTATTTTGTTATAGGTCACCATGATTCCTCAGAGCCCGCGGGACCCCTCAAAAAAAAGGAATTTGACCACGGATAATGACAATGGACCATCTAAAAGGATTAAAATGGCAGGTAAGGTAGTTTTTCTTCTCTTTTTTAGTTATTTTATCTCTTAGACTTTTAACCATGAAATCTTACTATTTTTTTTGTTGCAGATGTATATATGTCGCCGCCGGACCTGGAAGCGTTGTGGGGCATTCCCACCATCGCAGACGTGCCGCAGCCAAGCACCAGCGCATGGGCAGAACCGTTGGAGGATGAGCTGCTTGCTACTTTGTCGCCAATTGAAGCTCTCTGGGCGACAGACGAACCATCCTCCCAGTGGCTGCCCAACACTCAAGCGACCGGGTCCGGCGTTAATGAGGGTGGGGAAAAAACAGGTAAGCCGGATGCTACGCGCTTTAAAGCCAACTATCAGGGCAAGTGCTTACGGGAATAGGTTACTTCACATCGCAGTTATAAATACTGAAAATTTTAAAGATCCTGGTAATTATATTAGAGCATGCTTCAAAATTTTAATGACCAAATTTCCGCGATTATTCGCAATCCTTCAACACCGGCTATAAAATGCCAGGTGGGGTTGGATTGCCTTTTCCAAATTCAGAAGAACAATGTCACTAACGTCAGCCGTATTTGTTTTATGCCCAAGATGCGCGAACTCACATTAAGCGCTTCCCTGGAAGAGTGGTATGAAGTCTATGTGTTTCAAGATATCAAGAAGAGATTTAGTGAATTCCAGACCGGGATAGTGGCAAATGCCTCGATCAAATTAACTCCCTCGACATCCATGTAGCTAAATTCGAACCGCTGTTCGGGGCTCTTCATTTATAGCACTGCCATCCGATATCCAAGCAAAGAAAGCAATTGTCAATGTTAAAAACAGTGATGATATGTTTTCTTTGGACGATCCTGGCTTTTCACGAAGGTGTGAAACGCGCGGAATTAGTTAGCAGTATACTAAAGTACGTTCCAAGTACGATTTAGATTTTGCAGGCATAGACTTCCCTGTAAAATTGTCAGACATTCTAAATTTGAGAGGCCAAAATCCTGAATATTCGATCAATGTCTACGGCTTGGAACCAGAAGGTAAAACATAGAGTTGTAGGCCCCCTCCACCATGCTGCAGTCAAACGCGGTTTCCATATAAACATGTTGTTGATTACAGAGGGTGAAGAAATTTCACTACTGCTGGATCAAGAACTTGTCGCGGTTAGTCAGATCATCATTAACTAAACATCATATGCAACACACATTTGTGATAGATGCCTGCAGCATTTCAGCGCGAAGATCTCTTGGAACGCCATGAGGTCGATTGCGCAAGGGTTGGCGCTGTAAGAGTGACCTACCCGGCGACGAAAACAAAACCTTAAAGTTTAAGGATTTTGTACACCAACAGCGTGTACCATTCGTCGTTTACGCGGACTTTGAATGTTTGTTGAAACCCTTTGATACGTGCAGACCCGACCCCAACGCCTCTCACTCCACATCAGTCCAGGAACACATCCCTTTTGCTGCGGCATACCAGGTCGTTTGCGCATACGACACTCAGCTGAACCGATTCGACTCATTCTCGGGTAAAAATCCTGAGACGTGGCTGGTGGAACAACTCGTGAACCTGGCCCATGACGTTGATGAAATTTACAAGCGGTCACACCTCTTGTAATGTCGGCTGATGATGAGGCAAAATTTACCAGTGCCACGGTATGCCACATCTGTGGTGACGGCTTTGAACCGGGGGCCGTTAAGGTCCGCGATCATTGCCACATCACAGGTGCTTTCAGAGGGGCTGCACACAATAACTGTAATTTACAGTACAAGAATCAAAGGCACATACCCGTCTTTTTCCATAATTTGTCTGGGTATGATGCGCACTTCATTGTTAGGGCCTTAGCACACCTCGATGAAGATGGGATGGATGTCCTACCCATCAACACTGAACGTTATATTTCATTTTCTAAAAAGATTAAAGGTAATCAATCACTTTGCGGTTCCTGGACTCGTACCGTTTCATGCAGTCCTCGTTAGATAAGCTGGTTGGGACTCTTGCGGAGCGTGACATGCACATTACCAGTAAGCATTTCACGGACCCCGAGCAGTTCCAACTGGTTAAGCGAAAAGGAGTTTTCCCTTACGAATACATGGATTCGTGGGATAAACTCAAAGAGGCCACGCTCCCTCCCAAGTCTAAATTTTACAGTTCGTTGTCAGAGTCTGATATTTCGGATGACGACTACGAACACGCGACACAAGTGTGGCGGGTTTTCCAGATCAAGAATTTAGAAGAATACGCAAGTCTGTACATGGGGACAGATGTACGGCTACTTGCGGATCTGTTTGAAAAATTTAGGGCTGTATGTTTGGACAAGTACACCCTGGACCCCGCCCACTATTTCACAGCTCCAGGCCTTTCGTGGCAGGCCATGTTAAAGAGAACGCGTGTCGAGCTGGATCTTCTGACAGATATCGACATGCTTCTCTTTTTCGAACGTGGAATTCGTGGTGGTATTTGTCAGTGCGTCCATAGGTACGCCAAGGCAAATAACCGGTACATGGCGGAGTACAACCACGACGCACCTGAAAATTTCATCATGTATTTTGATGTAAACAATTGTACGGCTGGGCCATGTCGGAGTATCTACCCTCTGGAGGGTTTCGATGGTTATCGGCCGAGCAGATTGCTAGCATAGACTTCATGAGCGTAGCAGCCGACTCACCTAGGGGTTTCGTTTTAGAGGTAGACTTGACGATTCCCCAGGATATACACGACAATCTAGCAGACCTACCGCCATGTCCAGAGCACAAAGCCGCCCCTGGATCTTCTTTCCCAAGCTGATGACAACGCTGGAGGATAAGGTTCGGTATGTTCTCCATTACCGAGTCCTCCAGCAATGTATAGGCTTGGGGATGAAGTTGGGCACGGTACACCGGGTAATTTCTTTCAACCAGTCACCGTGGTTGAAAGAATACATCTCTCTCAACACGCGTTCTCGTCAGTCAGCCAAATCAGAATTTGAGAGAGACTTTTTCAAACTTATGAACAATTCAATTTTCGGCAAAACCATGGAGAACCTTAGAAAACACCGCGACGTGAAATTGTGTACAGGTTGGCCGGGCCGCCGCGGTGCCCGGAAGCATGTGGCTTCACCACACTTTAGGCGTATGACTATTTTCGAGAAAGACTTTGTGGCTCTGGAGATGGCGAAAGTGCGGATACTTTTCAACAAGCCGCTCTACGTCGGGATGTGCATTCTCGATCTGTCTAAACTGCGGATGTATCGATTTCACTATGAATTCGCCATTCCGCAGTTTATACGCCCCAAGTTACTTTATATGGACACAGACAGTTTCATCTATTTGGTGAACGGCTGTGATCCATATGAAGTGATGAAACGCAACAGGGAGGAATTCGACACATCTGGATATAATCCCAGCAATCGTTTCGGTATAGACCCTATAACGAAAAGGTAGTTGGGGTTATGAAGGATGAGGCGAATGGTTCCCTGATTGTGGAATTCGCGGGTCTTAGGTCGAAAATGTATGCGTTCCTAGAGACCGATCAGACCTCAAGACGGGCCAAGGGTCTGGCGCACTGTCACCAAAAAACTTACAATTCAAGATTATATAGAATGTTTACATGGCGCTCCATCTAAGTTTCACACCCAACATCGATTTCAGTCTAATCTACATAGAATTACTACTGTTGAAGTATCCAAGCTGGGCCTGTCTAGATTCGATGATAAACGCTATATTTACCCCGACGGTATTGGAACCCTACCTTGGGGGCACAAGTCTGTACCAGAGAGTGAATGAGAGTAACTATTTTGTAAATATATGTGTGAATGAAGATTAAATATAGCGTTTATCCCGTGTATATTATTACAGTGCACTGGAGGGTGGGATGTAAATAGTAGTTTTGTTCATGTGTAAATAGCAATTGAAAAAGTTGTCTTATGTGACAAACATGATGTGTAAATAGCAATTGAAAAAGTTGTCTAATGTGACAAACATGACGTGTAAATAGAAATTGAAAAGTTGTCTAATGCTGATCATGAGTGTAAATATCAATTGATGAAGTTGTGTAATGCCTGATCATGAGTTGTAAATAGCTGTTGATGAAGTTTTCTAATGTAAATAATGTCATTTTCTCTGGGGTTTTGTCAGTGCACTGTATTTAGTATTAGTCATACACTGTAAAATGATCTATATTGTAAAATAGACTCTAATCTCAATTGTAAAAAATAGTCTCTTAACTATGGATGAGGAGAGAAAAAAAAAAAAATATGTTGTACTGATGTTTATTGAAGAATCATAATTTAAATAAATCTTTTACATTTATCCATGTGTTATGTGATTTATCAAAACCTAACCACTTCACTAATGCCATATTCTTCCTTTTCCTTATTACTCGTTCAACAAGAAATGTACTTGGATGTTTTGTTAATTGTAATTCTTGCTGGTAAAATGCTCCTGCAATATCTTTACCCTGATAATCTTTAAGTAAATAAGTTACAGGATTTGATAATTTAACTTTTCTGATGGTAAACACTTCAGTTGACCAGTTTGGCAGGTAGCCTTTGTCAAACTTTTCTTTAAACCTACTAATCCTAACATGGTCACCAACTTTGAATTTTGCTGGTGTGGTAGTCTTCACACGGAAGTACACTGTAGAAAGTAAAGAGTTGTCCTTTACATCACAAGGTTTCATTTTAATGGTGCTATGCCACTTGTTGTTATAATTTGACATTAACTGAGGAAGAAGTTCAATCCACCGATGTGAGCCACGCCTGCTGAATTCTTGCCACATTGCATTCTTAATAGTTCTGTTTAATCGTTCAACTATTGATGCTTTAAGATGGTATATGTTGAGTAGTGATTAATACCATAGCTAGTCATGAGATTCTTGAACTTGGAATTGTAAAACTCTTTTCCGTTGTCAGTCTGTAAGTTTTTAGGTACACGACCACCACTTAGTATTTTCTTCATAGCATCAGCAACCACACTAGCTGTCTTGTTCTTGAGGGGTACTGCCCATGCATACTTTGAATAAGTATCAATCACCATCAGTATATACTTGTAGCCACTGTTTTTACGAGAGTATGGGATCATTTCACAATATCAGCTTGCCACAGATCATCGAGTCCTTTGATTACTACATGACGTCTTGGGAAATTTCTTCTTGCTGGTCGATGGAGTTCTGCCACAACTTGATCCATGTTACAATATAATGTTTCTTTCACGAAGTTCTTCAACCACTGATAAAATTTCGTTGGAGTGTGCCGTATGTCCTGCTGATGTCGATGCGGTAAGTAACTTCAATCTTTCAACGAGTTCATTCGGATCGTCCCAATACACATATTCCTTCATGGGAAGAAGACCAGAACCAGACTGACTGACAATTTTAGAGATTATGGTTTTATACTTAATATTGGTAGCTGGTTTCAGAATATTACCAGATGGACTAAATTTTACTCTGTGGGCACTCGTGTTGTTTAATATTTCAAAGTAGCTTTTCAAGTCTTGCAGTATACTGTTTTGGGTTTTTCAAAAACAACAACTCCATTAATCCTCTAGTTCTTTCATGTTCATCACCATCGATTACAATCACATTTTCATCAATAGTAACAGGTGAGTTTCCAATCATTAGTGAATCATTCTTCCATCGAACACCATACACAGAATCATAATCTCGATCACTTCGACCAAGTGACTTCAAGATATCTTTGATCAAGAGAGGAGACTGCTGCTGCTGTATATGTCGCTGAGGTAAGAAAACTCTTTCCATAGTATCTGTCACAGGTCTTAATGAATCCTTGAAGAATCTCTCAGAGTCAATTTGGCCCGTCTTCAGCTCGAGTAACTTGCGTCGAATTGCATTGCGGGCCTTTATGATACCACGTTTGGTTGTTGTTGGGTCCATGTTTACACACCGAATGAAGCTTGTGTGTGTTTACTGTACTATTTTATATTTGAAAAATACATTCACATTGAGATTGACAGGGTGCGGCTTTCTCAGTTCGGCTAATACATGGGAGTCGGACGTTTTAACATGGAAACTAAGTTTATCGTGTTGTTTTACATTGAGTGGAACATCTTTATTATATTCACGTGAGTTATGTTTAACGAGTATGCCTTTTGGTACAGTCATGGAAACGATTGTTCCATCAGTCGGAATTTCATAATAATTGTACCCTCCTTCTAATACATACGCCTCATCGATCACTTCACCTGTGGGGTTAATAGGTACCACGATGGATGCACTTGCTGATTTTAATTCATTCAGTAAGGAAAATAAATCCTGGTTTATGCGAAATTTTTCATCTGAGTATGAAAGTTTCTTCTCCATATCGACAACCATACGCAAGGATTTATCAATGGCATCCCGGTGCATGGCTTGAACGTATCCTTTATTTGCAACATCATCGTCTCTGACGGGCTTGGCTACACGTTTGAGTACTTTACCCTGGCAATCCAAATTACCATCATTCGTAAGAAGTATGTTCTGTGGTGGGTACACAAACACTCTTATTCTGTGTCGTTGAAGTTCTCCCAAACTTGTCCATGGCTGTAATGATGTCAGAAGACAGTGTGCGCAGCTATTTATTTAAAAATGAATCAAATCCGTTGCGATATCTTCCATGGTACATGTCGCAGTCTTTGTCAATAACCAAAAATCCATGTTTACAATCATTCCAGCAGTACCCACATAGGTTCTTAAACTCCTTGAACGTCATGTCGGTGTTGACGTGGTCGTTGTAAATGTGTTTGAGATTCATATCGTCCTGTTTAAAGATTACGATCAAGTTAGCATTGTCTCTAACCAACTGTTTCGGTATACGGCTATATGTCTGACACAAGTAAAAAGAATCGACTGATCTGTGCCTGCCCATGCAAAAGTAATCTCGTATATTATTCTGCTTCTCACACGAAACATCATCAAACACAAACACAGAATTAGGTAGAGCTTCACTTGGAGGAGGTACACTTTGATTATCACTAAATGTCAAATACTGAATTTCTTTAATGGGTTCTAATATTTTCCTAGTAATTGATACTTTGGCTGGTACAACGACTTTGAAAACACGTATACATTTTCAAATCTAAGACCATTGGGGTGTTCCAGCAGGGACAGCACAAGATTGGTTTTCCCACAATTTGATGGACCACACACTATTGCTCTCACTGTCTCAGGGAACAGAGGTCCGTTCTTCTTCCGTCTAGTATTGTTGCCGACAGAATCAACATTACTCACGGGCAATGTGTCTCGCTGTTTGACAAACTTCATATTGACAAGGTTAGGTGGTTGCTCCGGCTATATATAGGCGCGCGAACAACTAAAGTATGTTAGTTGGTAACAATGCCTCCTACGAGGAAGAAGAAAGAAGGGTCGTGGCTTTTTAAACAAGCTCATCGACAAGATGCCTTTTGAGGCGCATATACCTACATACCAGTTTTGTGGTCCCGGTACTAAACTGGAAAAACGGTTGGCACTTGGGCAGAAGGGTATCAACCCACTAGATGCAGCCTGCAGGGAACACGATATTGCTTATGCACAGGGGGCAGATAGAGCTGAAGCAGATCGGATACTCGTTGAGAGGGCTGCAGATAGAATGAAGGCTAAAGATGCAAATTTGGTGAACGTGCAGCGGCATTCTTGGTTAATAGGGCCATGCGTGCCAAGTTAAAGTTTGGCGGAGGTGTTAAGAAAAAGAAACCGAAGAAAAAAAAGAAGGGTGGTATTCTGCCATTAATACCTTTATTTGCTGGCTTGTCAGCTGCTGGTGCTTTAGCAGGCGGGGTGGCTAATGTCGTCAAAGCTGTTAAAGCAGCGAAAGAGGCGAATAAGCAGTTGACTGAGGAGAAACGACACAACAAAACGATGGAGACACTTGCAATGAGGGGTAAAGGTCTATATTTGAAGCCATACCGGAAAGATGGGTCTGGATTAAAAAAAAAAGTCGGTTCAGCCGCTGACGGACGATGACATACGTAAGCATGTAAAGCGTTTGCGCATACCCAATTTTCGTGGTGTTTTCATGCGTGACACATTACCCAAAAAAATTCGTGAACGTGAATGTGGAATTGTGAACTTGGATAGTGCTAAAGTGCTGGAACACATTGGGTTGCTTACATCAAGTACAAAGATGGTGTAGTTAAATACTTTGACAGTTTCGGTGACTTACCTCCTCCATTGGAGTTACAACGATACTTTGCAGGAACAGAATACAATACAATGTGCAGCAACACCAGAAGTTTGGCACACATGTATGTGGACATTTGTGTTTAAAATTCCTGTATGAAAATGTATGACATCAGTCTTGAACGAACCTTGGACAAGATAACACATGTCTGTAACACTCTGCTTGTCAGCACCAGTTCAGTCTTGGGCTGTGATTACTTCCCACCAATAGATTTGAGCCAAGGTGATTACACAGTCGGTTTGGTTGACTTTCAGACTTACAATTCGATTCCAAATATAGACGAATCAAATTGTAAATTTCATTACTCGAAGAATAAAGTGATAGTCATACCCACAGGATCTTACGATATTGACGATTTGGCTAATTATTTGGTTCGACACACTAAAAACGACAAGCTAGTAATTAGAGCAAACAACAATTCGCTCAAGTGCGAGATAGAAACACCTGTGGAAATTGACTTCTCTAAACCAAACTCAATTGGATCTCTGCTCGGATTTTCGAAACGTGTGTTAAAGCCTGGATTTCATACATCAGACTACACTGTGCAGATCTTCAAAATTAACGCTATAAGAATTGAGTGCAGCATATGTGCAGGAAATTACGTCAACGATAAGCTGGGACATACACTACACGAGTTTTTTCCAACAGTCCCGCCAGGGTACAAGATTGTGGAAGTACCCGCTAATGTCATATATCTACCCATCACAGTAAAAACTCTCAGTAATATCAACGTTAGAGTTGTCGATCAAGACGGTAATTTAGTGGATTTTAGAGGAGAGACCATCACTCTCAGACTATATATAAAAAAGAATGGGCGCTCGTTATAACAAGAAGCGTCACCCACGCAAAGCTGTCAGTCGTGAACCAACAGTGAAACGATTAACACCTGAGAACGTCCTCTTCCTACAGTCGTTAGGCTATACAGTTAAAAGTCATGGATGATGTGCTAGAAATAACTTCCAGTGTGGAGTTTGACGAGTCGGTGACGCGCAAACAATATTTGAGTCACCAGCCGCATACGCCAGCCACATTTAATAACAATGATGAAATCCGAATACCGATTCAAAACCAAGATACAATTACACTACCATGCGAAAGCTACTTGCATATGGAAGGAAGATTCATCAAGTCAGATGGTTCAGGAGCTACAAATTCAACTATCACATCCAATGCATTCGCTTTTCTGTTTGGGAAATTCGATATGAACTTAATGGAACTGAAATTGACTGAAATAGAAATGTTGGTATCACAAGCACATTGAAAACGCTTATTTCTTCAAGCCCCCCACAAATGGGCGTGTAGATTAATGCAGGATGGGGTCAACGCGCTCCTGGAAATGGTTACTTTGATGTATGTATACCACTGAGTATGCTCTTGGGTTTTTACGAAGACTTTATAAAGATACTTGCAAATGTAAAACAAGAACTAATATTGATTCGAGCTAGGGACGATACAAATTCATATGTACAAGCCAATCAAAATCCTCAGGAAAGTAAATTCACCATCAGCAAACTGGCATGGGTGATGCCTCATTTGCAAATAGGTGAAAGAGAAAAGCTAGTGCTGCTTAAGATTGTAGACAGTGGGAAACCACTTGGCATTAATTTCAGAAGCTGGGATCTGTTGGAGTACCCGTTGCTTCCAATCAGCAAGACTCAAATTTGGTCTTTGAAAACATCAACACAATTGGAGAAACCTAGGTTTGTGGTTCTGGGACTTCAAACAAACAGGAAACGGAATGCGGAATTAAGTGCAGCCATCTTTGACGACTGCAATCTTGCCAATGTCAAGGTGTTCCTAAATGATGTAGCATATCCATATGAGAACATGAATTTGGACTTTAAGAAAAACCGAAACCACTTTGTTTAAGATATGTATGCAAGGAAATTTTCCTGCCTACACCGCTGCATACTGCTGATCTTGCACGATCGTGTTGTAGAATACGTACCTCTAACAAGTGTCGTGCGTAAGCTGACATAAAATCAAGTAGCAGAGAGTCTTGTCAACCATTACCATGCCGACCATCTTCCTGGACGCACAGGGCTTCACGAAGAAGGATGGTGGGTTTATTTTCAAAGAAGTTGCTGTGTGTGTAACACGGTCTGACAAAATTATCTCTACACATTGTATTTCTGTATCATCACCATCGCGTGGAGGTAATGAACCATCAGTTAGATGGCTAACACATAATTACCATGGAATACCTTGGGATTCTGATGGCGTTTCCTTCAGCTCTATACTACATGCAATAACCAATGAGGATGATTCAATCATTTACGTTAAAGGACTGGAGAAGGCTCGATGGTTACAGAAAATCATCAGGAAGAATATGCTACAATATAGAAGATTTAGGATGTCCACCACTGCGAGAACTCAAGAAAAATAATTTGAGAAAACTTTGTAACTTACATATATTTTGTAATAATATGTGTGCAATTGAAAATGTATTTTTAATCGCCAATTGGTGGGCGAAATAAAAAAGATTTTAAAAAATGTATATTCTATCTTATTATTTAATTAGGATAGGTGAAATGATAAAAGAAAAATCTGGTAAAATGATTTTATTTACTCACATTCTCTGGTTACAATTTTTTTGACATCATCAAGTACAATTAAATTTTTGTATGCAATGATTTCATTTTTTAGTTGCATATAGTCAATTGTAGAACTGTAAGACACATGACTAGGGTGAACGCCGCCGATGTGTACATCGATTAACTTTGTCACCGAAGCCGTACATTTGTAGTAGTCACTCATCACTTTATCCGCCAACTCATTCACAAATACCTTGTAGTAAACTGATGCGTTGTAGCTCCACTTTTTCCTGGCGGACAAGGATGCGGTCACTGCAGGCTGCACGTCGATGAGGTTCTGCCATGTAGACTTGGCGAGGAAAATGCCGCTGGTAGGATCAGTGCTGTTGTGAAAACATAACATTTTCACCCCCGACACCGTCAGGCAGGATACAGCATGCTCACCGAGCGGGATGCTGGTCTGGCCGCTGCCGGTGAGCATTTTGGAGACTGCGTCCGACTCCATGGCGAGGACGTCCCATTCTTCGGATGAAAGGGTGATTTTGTTGTAGCCCACCCTCTCAAGTACCACAACAGGCTCGAAATCACGTTGCGGTGACAAACCGAAAGTCAGCCGCTTGGAATCTCCGGCGTTAAGCTGGTACACAGACGCGAAGAACATTACTGGACGACACATCGCAGCGGACTGAGGGACACTAATTATTACCGCATACGTCATCACCGCCTCTGCTAAATACATCAGTTCCTTTTAAATCTTGCTCAACTTTGCGTTTAACATAGTCATAAACTAACAGTTTTTTATGCTTTAATTTCTAACTTTAAACGTTCATAGACTAGTGTTGAACAGGGGCTGTATGACACTTCATTGACATGTACACTATCAAAATGCAAATCTATCAGACCATTCACAGAACAACGGGGGAAGTCAAGAATCACTTTCACTGATAACGTATTCACAAACTCGTTGTAGTACTTGGTAACTCCAGGGCTTCATGGTGTTGATGGCGCCGGTCACTGCTGGCAGGGCGTCGACCATGTTGTCCCATGTTGATTCGCCGAGAAACACACCATAGGCAGGCACAGCATTATTGTAAAACCATATAGTTTTCGCTCCAGCCACTGCTCGGGAAGAGATGGTGAGGTTGCCGAGCGAGACACTCGTTTGCAGATGCTCAGTGTTGTTGAAAAAGCCACCAATTGTATAGACCATCTGTCTCAGTACATACCACTCATCATGTGTGAGAGTAACTTTATTGTACCCAACTTTTCGAGTACAACCTACTGGATTAAATTCCAGTTTCGGTGACAAACCAACCGTGATACGCTTGGTGTCACTGCTGTTTAACTTGTAGCATGTTGAAAACAGGAGAACCTCACTAGCCATAGTGAACTGGACTTGACGATCGCCGACCGGGAACTTAGTGCTAGCTGGCTGGTGTGATGGCCTTTATACTCCGGCAGTGACGTCAACACCCACTTTTTTAGCTAGCTTAACATCTGTTTCAAACAGTATACATCTGAGAGGAATTGGATTCGGGACATCATGGAGACCATCATACTCGATTTCCCGATTAATGGATGAACTAACCGTCCACTGTTACTTAAACCAATGGGTCCATTTAAACTCCTCGAAGATAATACTTTAATTACATTTAAGTTACTCGGTAAAGGTGGAATTGGTATACGCAACACACGTCTCATTGTGGAATGGCCACTAGGAACTAAAGTGATAGACGAATCCATAGTTTTGTGGCCACGATACAACTTGTCTGACGTCCGCATTCCAGAACAGAAATAGCCATTGCCTCAGGGGTTGGGTGGGCGGTGTGGAATGTCTGCGCCCAAAGAAATTAAGGAGATGCTGCCATCTAGCAGCCACCAAATAAACTAACGGTCCAGAGCAAGCCCGGCCGGTGCTGTCCTCCCAGAGGCCACCAAATGAACTAACGATCCGCCATCTTGTGACGTCATACGACCTTGGCCGCCATTGGTCCATTAGAATTTCCCGCCATGCCACTGTGACGTCACGCGGACGAGTGGAGTCTCTTTACGGTTGTCCAAAGAGCTTCTTTTCCTTGAAAACAGGTATTACATCTACTGGTATTAATGTGAAAAAAATATAATGTAGACCTGAAAATCGGTACAGATATTACTTAATAACCTAAGAATCATGTCTTGAAAAGTCCACACATGTCCACACATTAGTTAACACTCCAGCCCACAACGCACACATTCAAATCAATTTCGCAGATGTTTCTTACAATTGCAGGGCACCAAATTAAGGAGATGATCCGGAGTATGTGCAAGTCGATTAGTCACTAGCACAAGAGCTCCATTCTGAATTTTCCATCCCCAATCTTCAGGACCAAACGAATTTCCTAGCCATTCTTGAATCTGTAAGTATATTCGTAGAGAATGGATGGCCAATATACCATATATTCGTAGAGAATGTCGCTCACATGCTGCATATGTTGGTGGAAGGGACGCAAGCTGGAAGGATGCAGTGACTGGTTGGGTTGCGAACTTACGACTGTATTTTATTTCCAGAAGTTCATGGATATTTTGACACTGATATTTAAAATTGTCGTAGAGGGCAACGGCAAACGATGGATCTGAACACATGGCAACGGAAAGAGAGGAGCGTCGTCGATGTGCCGGGGGGAAAAAATCTGCCAATGTTTTCGGTCACCACAACACGGTTGTCACTTCACTCCAAGCTGAGCTTTTGAAAAACTATTATAACATAAATGAGCTAGTCGAATTACTTGTAAACAAATTGAAGACTGCGGGTCATCATGACATTCAGTGTAAATGAGATGCGGATTCCGGCATTGCATCGTTTGCACTTGATTAATGCAGGGGTCAAGAGGGTAGCGGTCATTTCCAACGATACGGATGTCCTCGTTGGTAGCAAGACTTAGTGAAAGCAAGTCGTATAAATGTAGTTCAACCTGTCACAAGCAAAACTGCTAGCAAGGTCTTCAACGTGGCAGAATTCTGCAAATCCATCACAAAGATGAAAAACTCTGCACCCTATTGTCATGCATTCACTGGGTGCGATACTCCCAGCGCTCTTTTCGGCAAAGGAAAAAAACAAGACTGGAAGTAATTGAAGGGTTCTGCAGTACTGCATGACAAAGTGGGAAACATTCGAACTTCCCAACGCACAGAAAGAAAACATAATATCCGCAAGAAAGACGTTTGCCGTTGCCCTCTATGACAATTTTATATCTCAGTGTCAAAATATCCATGAACTTCTGGAAATAAAATACAGTCGTAAGTTCGCAACCCAACCAGTCACTGCATCCTTCCAGCTTGCGTCCCTTCCACCAACATATGCAGCATGTGAGCGACATTCTCTACGAATATATGGTTTATTGGCCATCCATTCTCTACGAATATACTTACAGATTCAAGAATGGCTAGGAAATTCTTTAGGTCCTGAAGATTTGGGATGGAAAATTCAGAATGGAGCTCTTGTGCTAGTGACTAATCGACTTGCACCTACTCCAGATCATCTCCTCAATTTGGTGCCCTGCAATTGTAAGAACATCTGCGAAATAGATTTGAATGTGTGCGTTGTGGGCTGGAGTGTTAACTAATGTGTGGACATTGTCGAAGATCTGCATGCGATAAAGTCGCCTATAATAGTTCAGATGATGAGTATGATGATGAAGCTGAACTTTAAATTTCATTCAAAGATTTTAATAAAAATTTGTATAATTTATAATTTTGCAAAATATTTCGTCATTTTCAAGGTTTCTTTGTGTCAGTTTAGATATAATGCCAAGGGCACAAAATCTCAGCGCACTGTTCGAAGAGATTAGAATGATGCAGACAGACGAAGATGGGTAAGTGGAACGGCGCTTATGCTTAGCTCTGCGCGTTGTTTCGAATGTTTCGATGATATCTCACCAATCGTTTTGTCACAAAAACATGATGAATACACCATTTCAATGCTGAAACTGCGTTCTGTAACTTTGATAATATGCCTTCGATAGTTTTTAGCAAATCTGACTTTGTTACAAAACAAATCATATTTCGTACCTGTTTCACTATCAAATGTGAGATTCTTTTACTTCTGTCCAATAATTACGTCGAAACCTACGCCGTATTTCAATAATTAGCTTTTCCAATTACTTATAGTGCAATTAAATGATACAAAAGCTGATATTTTAAGATCTACAATACGTTTATACTGATTATGACATTTAAGCCCTAATTAAAAACTTTTACCCTAATAAAACTATGAACAGGACACCTCACAGATGGAGACTTTTCAAGACATGATTCTTAGGTATTAAGTAATATCTGTACCGATTTTCAGGTCTACATTATATTTTTTCACTTTAATACCCATAATGGCCGGGGAGCGGTGCGCGGAGCTCTCGGCCCAGCGTTGACTCACGTGTGCTTGTTTCAACGTGTATCTCGACAACAATATGTCGCAGAGGGACGAACGATATACCATTTTAATGCTGAAAGTGTGTAGTACAACTGCTATCACAGGTCCCGACCTGGTAACTTTGGCAGTTTTTCCGCAATGCAGAGAAATTGAAAAAAAGTTATGTTTCGTACTGCCTTCATGATAAAATGTGACTATACTTTTACTTTTAAATAATAATAGTGCCGATATTACACTTTTATGCAGTGGTTAGCCTATCCTAATTACCTAGGGTGCAATAAAACGTTACAGAGTCTGCCATTTTAAATTTTAAAATGAGTTTATACAGATTTGGCACTCAATTCCTATTTAAGCCCTTTTGACCTAAAAAAAACTATGACGCGGACACCCTAGAGGTGGGGACTTTTTAGTACTTGTTTCTAAGGTACTAAGGAACGTCTGTGCCAAATTTCAGCTCTACATTATTTTTTTTGAGGTTAAAACCTAAAATGCCTGGGCTATAATATTTATTTATTGTAAATTATCAATGATTTTGCTAAAACTTTTCTCCAAAGATGGACAGTATTTGCTATGTTGTTAGATGCGGAAATTCACTTTTACAGCGGCGAGGAAGCTGACTGTACGATGTAAACAACCAGAAATTATGAATGAATTTAATCAATTTTCTCCGTGGCCGTGACAATACTAGTTACTCTGAAAGCCACCAGGTAGCAAGCATTACCATCGACTGAACTTAATAGAATAACCCTGGACTGAAATATCAAGGAAGCCGTCAGAGCTTTGTCAGAATGCAACGAGGTAGTGCAACTAGCCAACTATTACCGTATATTTCAACATCATTATTAATCATATTGGTCTTAGACTGTGTTATGGAAACATAATATCGAATCTTATGAAGTGCTCCACAGCAAGGGGAACCATTATCATTTCTTACTTTACGTATACAAACTCCAAATAATATAGATGGATCTGACCCAGATATGATGGAAGATGCAACAAGACTTATGCCACCTATTGTGCAACCTATCCGAAAAATCTGAATTTCATGATAAATTTAGTGTACACATTATTAAAATGTAATCAGCAATAACGTAGTATTACGACCTAAGACGGTGTTAATAATATTAACATCTCCAATTTTTTAAATCGCTTTTACAATCTTTGACACTTCTTTCAAGTTTTAAGAAATCTAAATTTATTTGATGTTTAAAGGCACTCATAAATAAATTTCATTTGATTTCAGTCGGATGTTTCCCCAGTCTCTTTAATATATATAACACGCATTAAAGGAACTATTTTGAAAAATTAAGTAAACGGTATCTATAGGCTTTGCTCTTCTATAAGAAGCTATTGTCTAGATAAACGTATTATCATAGCCTTCCATATTGGGAATATCACCGAAACTAGTCAGGTGCTTACTTGTGTCTAAGATGTGACAGAAGGCTGGACAGAAGCTCGGCGAACTTCCATCCCTTGACGAAGTCGCCGAGCATCGAGGCCGCCTGTGACAACATCACGAGCCGTCCATTGTTCACTGGATGGAAATACAACACTAAAATTATGCTACATATCTGACACTTGCAAATTTTGGTTTCATGTCTGAAACACTGAACAAAGGACTGTCGAATAAAATAGAGATAAAACACGTCAGTGATACTAAAAATGTCATAGTCAATATTTAACAGCTTATACACACAGCGATGAAAAACTATTTAGAAACGGTACACGGTTAAAGCTGGTTATTTGAAATAAATCAAATGAACGTTAATCTGTTATATTACACGATTATTTTTTTACAATTTTTATATTCCATTTGAGGAACTTGATGTAAATTAATACAAAACAAGGTAGTTAATCCCACTTATTTTGGTCGTCCCATTAACAAATTTCTTCAAGCCTTGCTTCCTTTGCCGATGATGAGAAATATTTCAAGAGATTCACAAAACTTTTTCTTTGAGCCGAAAAATTATACTCCTCCTTATTCCATCCAATCCTTCACAATCCACAACAATGTTCGGGCCTGACGATTGGGAGCCCAAGGATCTGATTCCCGGTCCGCCCATCCAAATTTCGTTTTCTATGGTTAAATTCGAAAGATCATAAATAAATTCTTTTACGTTTAATTTAATTGCGATGGAGCGCACGCTCCGGTGGCAATTTCCCTACACACCAATTTGTACCTTTTCCTGTACCAGCCTACTTTTGTATTCTGCAAATTTCAACTTCAAATTCTTTCAGCGTTTTTGTAATTATTCACCATTTCTCTTGGTAACTTATTACAAGCTCTGATCCTCTTACTTACTACAGAAAATCTTCCCACATTCTTATGCCTAAAATCTAGTGCCAGCTTGTGGTTATGGTCATTTTTTCCTTTCCAAGCACTACTCCTAATTCTTACACCAATTTCTTTCAACGCTTCTTCACCAATTTACGCCTCGTACACTCCCAAGACTCTCTTCATCCTCCTCCTGTCTTCCAGTGAATCCAATTCCAGCTCCTTTATCAAATCAGTCACTGATTGTGTTCTGCTGTAATTTCCAGAGACAAATCTAGCATTCTTTCTTTGCTCCCCTTCAACCTAGCAAGTTAATTTTTCATATACTCTAATGGTTTTGAACTTATTTAGTATCATTTTATGGCTCACTCTATCCAGTAGTATTTTCTTCATCATTTTCCTATCAATAATGCCAAATTATTATTATTGTCTGCTATCAGTCTCTCGACGCCTTTGATGCAATCCTATATCTATTACTATCTTGAGCTAACCTCTTCATCTCAACATATCTCTCACAACCTATGACATCAATTATCTGCTTCGTGTATTCTAATCTCCGTCAACATCTACAGAAATTACATTCGACTGTTACCTCCACTAACAAATTAACCAATCCCATATGTCTTGAAACATGACCAACCATGCTGTCTTTTCCACAAACTTCTTTCCTTGCCAATCATTTCCAAAACATTTTCATTTCGTTCTTTATCTGTCCACTTTATTTTCAGCATTCTGCTGTAGCATCCCCTTCAACCCTTCAATTTTATTCATTGTGGTGTTTCTATACTCCATGCTTCACTACCATAATGTTGTGAAAAAAAAACCAAGGTTTTTTTCGTTAGTGCTCTTCTTTTTTGCATGTATTTCCAGCTTCAGGCACCAGTTGTAATTTTACTTCCTAAGTAACAGAATTGACTCTCGCATGTTTTTTTTTAATCCAAAATCTTACTTCAGGTTTTTATTCATGTCATTCAGTCTTCTTCTTGTGTCAATGACAGCATAAAATATTAAGTAGTTTTTCCGCCAATGCGATGGCTTTGTCAGTATCTGTTTGGAAGTCAAATTGGGATATATTCATTCCGATTTGTGGACATGGCAACACATGTACCACAGTTTCTTTCTCCCCGCACGAAAATATGGTATCCATTAGGCAAATTCTTAAGATCCTCAGTCTGTTCTGCTAACAGGACAATGTCAGACATAATGATTTTATCCCACTCAACATTATGCCATTAAAATATCATTGTTTTTCTTGATCCGCCATTCAAGTATTAATCATAAAGCCAGAATTACTTCTCTTGTACCACGGGTTTTCTTAAACCCATACTGATCTTCACCTACTATCTCTTCCACTATCCTTTTTAATCTTCTTTATATTATCCTTGTCAGTAATTTGGAGGCATGTGATGTTAGCCTTATAGGGCGATAATTCTCACGTTTCTCTTTGTGATTTCTTCGTAAATGGGACGATTATACTAATCATCCCCATCAACAGTTTCTCAAAGTATTCCTTCCATCAGTTAACTCTATCTTTTTTAGCTTAAAAGAGGTTTCTCATCAGCTTTAATGTTTAGATATCTTTTCTTCATTTCTTCAAAATTTTGTTTGATCTTCCTATAAGCCACATCCACATCCACTTTACCTATTAGCATTTCCTTTTCTATTTCTTTACACTTTTGTTACAGCCATTTTTCTTTTGTTTTCTTGCATTTCCTCTCTTTCTGATTCTTACTGAACACTCTTTTACTTTCTCCTCTTATCCATCAACTCCAAAATTTCTTCTGTTGGTCCAAGGTTTTCGGGAGGTTTTTTTCTCTAAAGCTTCATTTTTCTTTACAAGATTTTAGTATTTCTCTCTTCAGTGTATTCCATAGGTGCTCAGTTGAACTCCTTTCAGAACTATTTCTTAGACACGCCTCTACCATCTGTGCAATTTTTTTCTCTTGTTATATTGTTTCAGTTTATTTACTTTCAGGCTTCTTCGTGGATTGCTTCGTTTATCTCTTGAATTTCAACCTGCTCTTCATAACAATTAGATTGTGGTAAGACACTGTGTCCACTCCTGGGTACGCTTTAAAACCTAGAACTTGATTCCTGAATCTCTCTTTGACCATGATACAATCTATCTGATATTTACCATTATCTCCTGGACGTTTTCAGATATATATACTTCGTGCATATTTCTTAAATGTCGTGTTCGCAACAATGAGTTTATATTTTTTCCAAAATTGTAACAACCAGCTTCTTCGCTTATTTCTTCCTCCTAGACCGAAACTTCCTACAGTATTCACTCCTTTTCCTTCTCCCATTACTCCATTCCAATCACACACGGTTATTAGTATTTGCTCATCCTTCACATAGTGGATTAATTGTTCAATTTCGTCATATATTTTCTCTATTTCTTCATCTTTTTCTTGTGACGCTGGCACATGCACTTGTACTAAAATGGTTTGAGCAGTCTCAGTTTCTATCTTAATCAAAATAGTCCTCTCATTAAACAACTCATAATAAGTCATCCGTTTCCTTACTCTCTTGCTCATTACAAATCCCACACCAGTATCTTCACTGACAGCTTGTGTGCTAATTATCTTGTGTTCTTCAGGCCAGAAATACTGTCCATCAGTTAATCTCACTAATCGAAATGAGATCTAATATGTCGATTTATCTGCCTTTTTAATTTTCTAAGCACATTCCACCTTCCGACTCGTAGAATGTTTCTATCCAATATGATGATTAATCCCTGAGCTGTCGCTTCCGGAGACCCGAGTGAGGTATTATTTTACCTTCAGAATATTTTACTCAGGAAGAAGCCATCATGATATGCGTAATTTGACAGTATTACATAGCCTCTAGATACCAATTGGGTCTTTTTTTTTATCACTCAAAAATTTACAACCAGATTATTATCGTGAGACAAACATAAATTCTTATATAGGTAACTGGTATAAGTAAAAAAAGTTCCTTGAAAATCTGGGTTAAAAGCAGAGAGTTCTTAAATTACCATTTTTCCGTTTTCTAAAATGTTGTTAACAGATATGACACACTTAAAGGATTATGCAGGACCCAAAGCATGCTGCAGAAGACGTGACCTTGCCTCACGCAAGGTCGAAGTTGAAGTCCACTCTTCCCTTCTGGGAGACTGAGGGTGAAGCTGGTGTGAAGAGCGAATGGAGTGTAGACCGCGTCAATAGATACCTTCATCGGCTGGTCAGCTCTTATTTTTCTCCCTCTTCCAACGTCGCAGCGAATCCACGAACAGTAGCCCCTTTCTTGTCGTTCATTCGCCGAAAACATGAAAATATACATAAACTTAAGGTCGTTTATTTATGAGGAATTATATGATTTATTCACATATGAAAATCTCATTCACTCAGATTTCGTAGTTTTTCCATTCCTGCCCTGCAACACACCTCATACTGACCAGCGCAGGTGATGTTTTTTTTATTTTGACGTCATACGAATACTTTGAAAGAATTTAAAGATAAAATTTGTAGAGGGCAAATGTAGGTAGGTGCAGGATAGGGGGAAGATGGGTGTGTAGGGAAATTGCCACCGGAGCCTGTGCTCCATTGCAATTAAATTAAATTAAATTAAATACTGTATTGGTATGATGCTGTGTTTGATACGCTACCAGATCACTTACTGCTGGACATATGGTCTTCCCTAAACGCCATTTATTTAAACATGAAAGGGATAGCTCATTCTGTGAAATCTAGGCTATTAGCAGCTGGTGCGCTTTATAAACTTGGTAGAACCCTTTAGCATATCTCCAAATATTTCGTGCCTGTATTATCAGTAGGCAGTGATATTGTTTGCAGGATATATTAATTTGAAAATATGAATAAATTCCGCCTGATTGCGATTATTACGGTAGAGAGTATATAATTAAGAATAAACGCTGTAACTTTTTTCCAGTATTTAATTATGTAACCAGGTTGTCAGGTTCTTCGTGGTTGATTAATACAGTAATTAAGTAGTCCACAAGGTATTTCAGTTTAAATTTTCGTTTATTTTCAAAACAACATTCAGCGACATTGTTGACATGTATAGATACAATCCAGAGATACTACTAACGCAGTCCTTGGCAGTTTCAAAGTGAATCTGTACAAACTAACTAACTGTCCTTCTACTGATTTCTTTATATAGGCTCTATCGAAATTTCTAGAACTCATCAAAAGCTTCCGCCAGATATTTCTCGAACATTAACAATTACTCAAATAATTAAACATATTAAAAACAATCAGAAATAGTACTTAATCATTTAAAATCATCACAAAACGGTCATAAATGGAAATTAAAGATACTTAAACACAAAATTATTTACAGAAATCATTTTAAACTGTAGAAAATTGTCTTGTAGACATCGTAAGTAGCATTAATACTTTGAATTACAAACATTTAAGCAATTCTCTTGCACAATTCGGTTCTTAAATATATTAAATGGCCTTTAAATAATTTATTTTCATAAAATAAAGTCTATATACACTGATTTACAAGAAATTGAAAAACAAACAAACCAGATCATATTCAAGCAAACTTTAGCTCACTACAAATACTTCATTAAATACAATTTTATTTAAAGTTCAGGTATGAGGGCTGTTACAAGGTTTATCGACTCTGAGGCTTTTATTTTATTTCTTTTTTATTGTCTTGTTGCTTTAGCTGGTGTTCCTTCTGTTTTTGAGTACCTCACCCAGATAACCTCCGAATTTAATTTTATATTTTGCAGTTTTCTTTAGACTCCATTGCTTTATTTTGAGCATTGATAGGTATTATCCTCCATCATTGGCTTAGGATCCATATTAAATAATTGTGATTTTGTGGAGAGCTAATTTTAATATCCGACTTTTCTAGAATTAAATTGAATACTTCCATGGGCGGTTTTTGTAAGATGTACGCTGCCATATGTTTTTGTCCACATCCACAATAGATTCCGCTTTTCCACAAGAAAATCGGTGTATTCGCATATCAGTGTTCCCGCAAGTGTCACATCTATTGTTTGCCTTAAGATGTCCGCTTCCCGTTGGTAGCCAGGGTCTCGTTGACTACTTTTTACCACAGGGTTTTGTTATCAGATGGAATTTTCTAATTAAAGATGTTTCACCACACGTTTTTCCACTTAATATCTGGGTATTTGTTGTCACGTTTGTGAGCCGTCATGATTGTGTATGTCTCTTTGGTAGTCTTGGGGAAGTTGTCCTTTTGTGCTGCTATGATGTAGCTGCGTTCGAGGAAATAAAACCTGGTATGGTGGAATGATTTATTGATGTGAGATATCTCTACAGGTGTCCTGGTTTGTAATGTTCTAGTATTTGAGCCATAATGGTTTCTTTGCTATCAGAAACTTTTATCATAGCTTGTATGAACAACGCGTTTGCTTTGATTCTTGCGTCCATTAAACCCAAATCTCCGCTTAATTTTGGCAGGATCAATGTCTGGTAGTTGATTTTGAATGTTTCACCTTGGCTTAGGAACCACGATGTTGCTTTTTGAACGTTTAGTGTTATTCCTTTGGGTGCAGGGAACACTTGAGCAATATAATTTAACTTGCCTAGGACCACCAGATTTATTTTTTTGTATGTTGTTGATCTGTGTGGTTTTGTGCAATTGAAGTGGGGCTATTGTTTTTTTTTTACACATTCCGCCAGTTGACTACACTCATTTTGAGTGGGTCGGTTTCTAGCCACACTCCCAGGGCTTTGTGCTTGTTCATTTGTTTGAATTCAAATGTATTTATAGTGTTTTGTGTTCTTAATCCAATGAAAAGTATGCCAGATTTGTTCATGTTGTCAGTGGCGCCGCTTTCATTGCCGATAATTCTTATTTGGTTGTTAAGAGTAACTAAATCGTTATTGTCGACTACATGGAAACCAATGTCGTCTACGTATACTCTTGTAGTGTATCTTTTGCCTTGGAACGTTATGCCTTTAGTCATGGAATGGATGCTCCGTAATAGTGGTTCCGTGTATATGGCAAACAAGACCATTGAGAGCGGGCAGCCTTGTCTCATCCCTCGACACATACTGAAGTTTTTTTAGATAAATCTGTTTACTAGGACCCTTGTGGTTGCCCCGTTGGTTAATTTCTTGATTGCTGATACGAATTTTGTTCCCATCCCTCTTTTCCTCATGGTATTGTATAAGAACTGATGTTCGACACGATCATATGCTTTATCGAATTCGAGGAAAAGAATTCCCGCTTTTAGCTTCAGGTTGTCTGCCAAAGAGATAATGTCTCTGTATTCCAAGATTACGTGTTGGAATCCCGCGATTAGGGATCGGGCCTGCCTGATGCGGCAAAGTATTTTGGTGAGTAGTGGCGTTATTCTGGTCTTTAATGCAGTGGCTTCTGCATCACCTTGCCGTTGATCATTTCTGATTCATCTGCCCTCAGGAGGCCGTTTTCAACCCCAAGAACAACAGGATGCTCTGGACCACTCTTTTCAAGAGGCCGTTGGCAAGCACTGGGTTCCTTATGCCAGTAATCACCTCGTTCGTGTAAACAGGGTGTACCACGTGAACAATAAGTTGACATTTTGTTGGAACTGGTTAATAAAGTGTCTCTAAAATCCTTACACCCCATGTCAAGTTGCATTTTTTATCATGTCTTACTTTTTTCATTATTCATTATTGCTATAGGTGAATAATGAAATGTTTTTTGAATATAGAAAAATACCTAAATATATTTTTTAATTTAATTATAGTACCGTTGAAATGCTTCTTTGTGTATCCGTCTAGAATATCAGCTTGAATATAAAATCATTATTTAGTAGCAGGAACTAAATTCTTAACTTCAGTGTCATTGAAGCCTCCTGCTTTCTTTTTCAGCAAAATTATCACAGCATCTTGAAAAATGTGTTTGTTTAGTGCATTATTCCTTATAGTAGCCAGTAATATGCAGTTCAGACAGTCGTCATTAGGTTCTTGCAATTGAGAATGATATTCTTGACCCATAGCTACTCGAAATTTCTGGTATTTTTGATCAACATTTTTGACATCCAAAGCCCTTATTTTCAGTCGATTTAACTTTCTGTAACGATTTCATAAGTGCCATTTATATATACTTTTAGACACTGCTCGTGTAGTTCATCGATGGTGAAACACCTACGTGCCTCTCTGTCAAAACTTTTTGGGTGATTACATCAGTGACAAAGGATAACTTCACACTCCTATTCCACTCTTCTTCCCACAAAGTTTGCATGGCATAATTTCTCTAAGGTAAGGTGATTCTTTTTCCTTCAGTTCTTCATTTTCTTTCGTCACTCCCTATTGAAGAATGAAGTGTTATGTTCTTTTTTTAATGTATAGTAACCATAAAACCATTAAGTATGATCTGTAACTGCTGTCATCCAAGGGCACTGGAATCTTCTGAATGGACAACTCTTGTCATTTTGAAACAATTAGATGATGGTTAGTTCCTCAGTATTTTGTTCAGGAAGAAGCTGTTTTGATTTAATTTTTGAGTATCACATTCACTGAAGGTACCCTGTGAATATTTAATACTTTCACTGTGTTCTGAATTCCCACGAAATATGCCATTTCTGACTAATGTACCTTAAGAGGCCGTTTACAGTGCATAGGCCAATACTTGCCTTTCTACCCGTTGTTAAAGGGGTAGAGGAAGTTCGCTTCTGAACACATGTATCCCATATGACATTGTAAGATCACTATTAAGGATTGCAATCCCGCAGTGTTTTCAATCCCGCGGGATCCGCGCGGGATTTGCGCCAATCCCGCGGGATCCGTGCGGGATTGGTACAAACAGTTTTTTAACCGCATATATTTTGAACATAGTTACTTAAAACGTTAATAAATTAAAATAGGACGACCCGTGCGAAAATTTCGCAAATAAAATGTGATGAATAGTGAGGTTGAATATAATGTCACCAAGTTCAGTCATTACTCTTCATACTCCTACTTCATTTATCGATTTTGGTTAGAAATCCAGGGAGATAGATGGCTCAAAACACAAAAAACGTATTTTAGCGTTTTATGGGTCGAATTACGAAAAATTCCTTTTTTAGAATATAATGTTACCACAGCGGAAACCTTAATCTTTAATACGATATGTCATTTATCTACATCGATTAGATATCAAGGGAAATATAAGGCTCGTGACACAAAAATACGTTGTAGAACAATTTATACTTTTTCCCTTTAATAGTTGAATTCCAAACACTTCTTTCTTAAAATATGATGTCAGCAAAGCTGAGACATTATTCCTCACAATAGTACTTGATTTATCGATTTTGGATAGATATCAAGGGAGATAAGTGGCTCGAGACACAAAAAACGTATTTTAGAAATATTGACGTTATTGCATTTTATGGGTCGAATTACGAAAAATTCCTTTCTTAAAATATAATGTTACCACGGCGGAGACCTTATTCTTTAATATGATACCTCATTTATCTATATCGGTTAGATATCAAGGAGATAAATAGCCCGTGACGCAAAAATCGGTAATAGAAAAATTTATACTTTTTCCTTTAAGGGTTGAATTCCAAAAACATTCTTTCTTAAAAATATGATGTCACAAAGCTGAGACATTACTCCTCATAATCCTACCTCATTTATCGATTTTGGTTAGATATCCAGGGAGATAAATGGCTCGAGATACAAAAAAACGCATTTTAGAAAAAGTGACATTTTTGCCCTATAAGGGTCGAATTACGAAAAATTCCTTTCTTAAAATATAATGTTACCATGGTGGAGACCTTATTCTTTAATATGATACCTCATTTATGTATATCGGTTAGATATCAAGGGAGATAAATCGCCCGTGACACAAAAATCGGTAATAGAAAAATTTATACTTTTTTCCTTTAAGGGTTGAATTCCAAAAAAAAATCTTTCTTAAAATATGATGTCACAAAGCTGAGACAATATTCCTCATAATCCTACCTCATTTATCGATTTTGGTTAGATATCCAGGGAGATAAATGGCTCGAGAAACAAAAAAACGCATTTTAGAAAAAAGTGACATTTTTGCCCTATTAGGGTCGAATTACGAAAAATTCCGTTCTTAAAATATATGTTACCATGGTGGAGACCTTATTCTTTAATATGATACCTCATTTATCTATATCGGTTAGATATTAAGGGAGATTAATCGCTCGTGACACAAAAACGCATTGCAAAAATGGGGGTCGAATTCCGAAAACTTTCTGGCTTAATATATGACGTCACTAAAGCGGAGATCTTAATCTTTAAAACGATACTTCATAAAACGGTTTCAGATAGGTATCCAGGGAGATAACTGACTCGTAACACAAAAAACAGCATTTTAGAAAAATTTACATTTTGCCCTTTAAGGGTCGAATTTCGAAAACTTTCTTGCTTAAAATACGATTTAACCAAAGTGGAGACCATAAGCTTTAAAATGACACCTCATTCATTGATTTCGGTTAAGTATGAAGGAAGATATAGGCTTGTGACAAAAAAATACCTTATAGAAATAATATATATGATGATGATAATAACTAAATTAATAAATAATTTATATATTAAATGATAAAAATTAACAGTTAACAATATTTTTATTGGCAAAATAACATTAAAACTTTTTAGCGTGTCTTATGTGTATTTCGAGGTTTGACATTTTTGTTTTTTAATCTGAACCAATTTTTAAATAAATAATAAAAATGGAAAATATTGAGTCTTAGGTAATATTATGTGCCTTACAATATGTACATCACATAAGTTAAAAAAATGGTTTGCTTAGTGGCCAAGTTACCAGAGTTTTTTTTTTTTTTAAATAAACAACACCGAGAAAAGCATTCCATTTCACAAAGTGAAATGAATATACTCTGTAAAGTGTAGACTTGGCTCAGAACCAGATCTCATAACTTTTTGTCACTGCACAAGCACGAGACTTGGCCTTTTTTGCGTGATTCATTATTATATCTCCTGATTCCTTGATTGATATTACAGTTGATTCAATGTTATTAAAAGAAACTACTCACCAACACGTAAACTGTCAAGTATTTCAGATTTACTTATGTGGCGTAACGTCGTTTTTAGAGTGGAAATTATTATTTTTCAGTAAGAAAGGAGACTTTCTCGGCGAATGATTGCAGTGAAGTCCTGATGGGTTGTATCTCCGGATTTCATTCCAAACACACGAAACTACACACGTGAGGAAGACAGCGGAGGCAGCCGTCGAAGTATGGTGTTCCTACAACACAATTCGTCGATACACCCGTGAAAGTTTCATTATACCTTTAGTCGAAATAATAACAAGGAGAAGAGGGATTAATCGAAAGCCTGAGCGGCACATGTAAGCAGGTGGCTTTCGTCAAAGAAATGCATTGAGGCAGCGGCCAAAACAACAATAAGTCAAAGGATATACAATTTCCTTTTGATAGCTGTTAAATAAATAGGTACGCGATCGTTAAATTTACGATAACATTAGTTTCATATCAACGAATAATAAAATTTTCAGCCGCAAATTAGGAAATTGTCACAATTACTTTATCTGCAAATACAGAAAATGGGAATAATGAAACCGTGAATAAAAAGCTGTAACCTTGTAGTTCAGATAACGTGTACGACACTTAAAAAATAATAATATAGTTAGAAAATCGTACTAAATACGCACCATAACTCAAATTAAAGAAATGTGTACTCGAAACAAACATAAGTTTTGATGAATACGTAAAAGTGTATTTATTTACTTACAAATGACGAACGTTGACAAAAACAAACGCTTGTTCACATGAGTCAAATGCCAACTGGAAGGGTACAGGTAAACAGTGCAAAATATCCAACAGAGACCGAGTGTGGCAGCGAGTCACGCAGACTGACACGCGTTTCCGCCGGATTTTGCGGATTGCGGATCCGTTTAATTTTGTGCGGGATCCGCCAGACTGTCTAATGATGCGGGATCACGCGGGATTGCGGGATCCCGCTTTGCTGGATTGCAATCCCTAATCACTATACCAGAAATTTTGAAAACTATATTACCCAAGTAAAAATTTCGCAAATGTGAAGGAATAGTAATTTTGTGGTTTGTAATAGCACGAAAGAAGAACCGCATCATTTGTATCAATTGTTTATTTTTTTAAAGTCGACACTAGTGAAGCAGTTTATTAATATCTCTCTAATATGTGCTGCAGCTATCTAAAGGCTTGGCTATGAACTGTCTCATGCGCGAGACTTTCACAGTTATTACTGTTATACTTCAAGAGAAAAATTTCGAAAAATTTCGTTCTTATTTATAATGTTGGCCTGAGTGGAGATTTTAATCTTCTAAATGATACATCATTTATCGATTTCATTGAGGTATCAAAGGAGATAAATGGCTCGTGACAAAAAAATATACTATGGAAATAATAATATTTTTTCCCTTTAATGGTCGAATTCCGAAAAATCCTTTTCTTAACAATTGATGTGCCCACAGCAGAGATATTAATATTTAAAATTATGCTTCATTTATCTATTTATGTTAGATATCAAGTAAGATAAACTACTCGTTACAAACAAAAAACAAAACAAAAAAACAAGAAAGATACACTGTGGATATACTTTTCCCTTTAAGGGTTGAATTACGAAAAATCGTTTCCTCAAAATATAATGCGACTAACGTGGAGACCTTAATTTCTAAAATAATACCTCATTTCTCGCTTTCTGCTAGATATCAAGGGAGATAAATAGCTCGTAACAATAAATAAATAAATATGTTATAGAAATAATGATACTTATACCCTTTAAGTGTCAAATTACAAAAAATTCCTTTCTTAAAATATATTGTGTCTACAGCGCAGTCCTTAATCTTTAAATTGGTAAGCTTATTTATCTGTATCGGTTAGATGTTGAGGGAGATAAATGGCTTGTGACAAAAAACAAAAAATGCGCTGTAGATATATAGATACTTTTGCCTTTTAAGGATGGGAATTCTGAAAAATTCCCTTCTTAATATATAATATCACCAAATCGGAGATCTTCATCTTTAAAGTGATATTTCATTTATCGATTTCGGTTAGGAATACAGGGAGATAAATGGTTCATGGTACAAAAAAAAAAACGCATTTTAAAAAAATATTAACATTTTTGCCCTTTAAGGGTCAATTTTGGAAAAATTACTTTCTTAAAATATAAGTGGAGACTTAAATCTTTAATATGATACCTCATTTATCGATTTCAGTTTGGTATGAAGAGAGATAATAGCTTGTCACGAATAAACACCTTATAGAAATAATATATAAGATACTGAAATGCTTGTCTTGATATAGGAATGAGCTGTAAGATTGAATTTCTGGTCGCCATCACTACCATACATCGCAGCATTGTTATGACACCAGTGATCTTGCTTTTCCAGCCAGTTTCAGTCATGAGTAATGAAGTGGAGGGGTATTCGTTTTGGTTAGCAAAGATTACTATAGTTCTCTAATGTTCATAGATAATGACCGTGAGTTATTAGGGGTAGATTTTTGGGGCGATGAAAAAGAAAAAAATCAGGCTATTGGCCTGCTTACCTTATTGCAAGAATTAATGATAAAGATGAGATTCTTGGAGATAAACAAATTAACATTCATTGTTAAGAGGTGAGTTAGAATGTTATCTGTAGGGTCTTTAAATTCACCAGGGTGTCAACTGGGTGGGAAATAACATAAATACCACAAGGGAACAGAGATTTGCAAATACCTTAAGAGGGTAGGTACAGTTATCAGGTTTCAAAAAAAAATATTTTTTTCTTTCAGTTTTTACTTTTGACTTCATGTTGGTGAAAAAATAACTTAAATATCTTTGACAGTGTGGGAATTATGCGTGATTAAGCAAAGTCGTGCACGATTGATAGCCACTTAAATCTTACTGCACTTGAAGGTAATCCAAATCTTTAACCTTAAATATCTCAAAACAGTAAACATGCAGAATAGGTGTGATTAGAAGGCTGTGATTTCTCAGAGTATAGTTCCTACCTGCCGCCTTAGGACGGCGCCACCAGCGCACAGAGCCCGCGCATTTGAAATACAGTTTCAAGACGAAAAGAAACAAAGTTGTAGGAGCGCGCATTTGAAATAGGAGCCACAGTTTCAAGACGAATATCACACATGGTCAATAACATCACCACGTTTTAAATTTCCAAGTGGAACCATGTTTTATTCGTATAATAAGTGTATTTTAATGATGTACGATGTATTTCAGTAAATTTAAAAAGCCATATATACCCAATCCTAATTTTCGCACTTTTCCTGCATTAGCCGCCGTCCAGACGCAACTTATCCATGGTCAGTAAAATCACAGACAGTTGTAATTCCCGATGTGGAACCATGTTTTATTCGTATCACAAGTGTACTTTAAGTATATACAGATGTATTTCAGTAAATTTAAAAAGCCATATATACCCAAATCTAATTTTCACACTTGTCCTGTATTTAGCGCCGTCCAGACGCAACTTATACATGGTCAGTAAATCACTGACGTTGTAATTCCCATGTGGAACCATGTTTTATTCGTGTCACAAGTGTACCTTAAGTATATACGATGTATTTCAGTAAATTAAAAAAGCCATATATATCCAATCTAATTTTCACACTTGTCCTGCATTAGCGCCGTCCAGACGCAACTTATACATGGTCAGTAAAATCACGACGGTGTAATTCCCATGTGGAACCATGTTTTATTCGTGTCACAAGTGTACCTTAAGTATATACGATGTATTTCAGTAAATTAAAAAGCCATATATACCCAATCTAATTTTCACACTTGTCCTGCATTAGCGCCGTCCAGACGCAACTTATACATGGTCAGTAAAATCACGACGGTGTAATTCCCATGTGGAACCATGTTTTATTCGTGTCACAAGTGTACCTTAAGTATATACAATATATTTCAGTAAATTTAAGAAGCCATACATACCCAATCTAATTTTCAGACTTGTCCTGCATTAGCGCCGTCCAGACGCAACTTATACATGGTCAGTAAAATCACGACGTTGTAATTCTCATGTGGAACCATGTTTTATTCGTATCAAATGTGTACTTTAAGTGTAAACAATGTATTTCAGTAAATTAAAAAAGCCATATATACCCAATCTAATTTTCACACTTGTCCTGCATTAGCGCCGTCCAGACGCAACTTATACATGGTCAGTAAAATCACGACGGTGTGATTCCCATGTGGAACCATGTTTTATTCGTGTCAAAAATGTACTTTAAGTTTATACAATGTATTTCAGTAAATTTAAGAAGCCATACATACCCAATCTAATTTTCAGACTTGTCCTGCATTAGCGCCGTCCAGACGCAACTTATACATGGTCAGTAAAATCACGACGTTGTAATTCTCATGTGGAACCATGTTTTATTCGTATCAAAAGTGTACTTTAAGTATAAACAATGTATTTCAGTAAATTAAAAAAGCCATATATACCCAATCTAATTTTCACACTTGTCCTGCATTAACGCCGTCCAGACGCAACTTATACATGGTCAGTAAAATCACGACGGTGTAATTCCCATGTGGAACCATGTTTTATTCGTGTCACAAGTGTACCTTAAGTATATACGATGTATTTCAGTAAATTAAAAAAGCCATATATACCCAATCTAATTTCACACTTGTCCTGTATTAGCGCCGTCCAGACGCAACTTATACATGGTCAGTAATATCACGACGGTGTAATTCCCATGTGGAACCATGTTTTATTCGTGTCAAAAGTGTACTTTAATGATATAAGATGTATTTTAGTAAATTTTCCAGCCAAATATACAGTCTCTAATTTTCTCCAATGTTTTGCATATTCTGCATCTGCTGTGGCGATACTGGAATTGTCAGTATACGATCTACCCTTGAATTTCGTACCTGGAGCGTAGTTTCATTTAAAGATTTCCACTAGTTGTACACGCGTTTTCCTTGACCACAATTTTTTTTTTTTAATTGTGGCTTTACACCTCGTTTACATTGAGGTAATTAGATGCGGGATGGGACTGTTGATAATGAATGGGAAGTAACTCGTCCTTGACCTTTTGAAGGAATCATTCCGGCATTTTCCTGGAGTAATTTGGGTAAACCATGTAGCTCGCCAATGCGAGGTAAGAGCGCTAACCACTCATCCGCTACGCTCGGGTTGTTGAGAAAAACCAGCAACATTTGTTTGGCAGAAGTAGGTGGCTAGAACTGAACGTGTTGGGTGAGAGGTAACGCCCTTTGACAAAACGTAAAGCTGGAAGGATTCTTCTTTTTTTTTTTTAAAAAAAAAAAAAAAAAAAAAAAAAAAAAAAAAAAAAAAAACAGAAAAACAAACGGAAAAAGGTATAAATTCAAATGGGTGCTTTGGACAACTATATATTTTTTTTCTCCCTGTCTACAATAACATTGGAATACAAATCAATAATAATAATGCAGCTTGGTTACATGAGATATAATAATCCGTGTAAGGGTACCGAAGAGGAGCAAGATTTAGTTACATGACGATTTAACATTCTCTATTGATCATATCAGGGCAAAAAAAGGTAAAGCATCGCCTGCAGATTTGCAAAGTCACAAACATTCCAATAGTGAGATGTTATTTAGAATGAGAAGTGGTGATGAGAGATTGTCAATTCTAGCATCTACTGATAGTTATGTTAAAAACCGATTATTGAAATGGTTTAAAAAAAAGGTGGTTCCATTAAGGTGATAAGCATTCCCACAAGCGAATATTAAATTTTTAATTATCACACAATAACATCATATAATTCCCATAGGTGTCTTCGGTAACTAGAAGAATAGAGTATGTAGTAAGCAGTATATAATTTTACAAATATTCCGATAAAATCAACTGTTCTGGAGTTCCGCTTTTTTTTTTTTTTTTGCCAGTTGTGTTCGTTCGCTGTTGCTCCTGGCCGACACGTTTACATAATTAGAACTAACCCCTCCCCCCTCCCCCTACACAGTTCGGTTTAAAATTTGTTGAAAATGTAACTTATTAAATTTGATGCTCTGGAAGGTCCTGTGGAGATTGAGACTTTGACTATGTAGCACTGATATTGGGCGTTAGGAATGCATGACTAGGCTGTGCATTATTAATCAGGTAAGAAGACATATTTTCGAAATTGCTGAACAATAATTCAATAAATAATTCCGTCAGAACATGTTGTTCTTGACAGTATTATTTATTCAATTCTTGTTCATCAACTGCGAAGTAAGACCTATTACAGATTAATCAGCAGTATTTGTAAATTGGGGCAGAAATAGAATATGTAGCAAGCGCCTGCGTGGTTTGCCTGTAAGGTAGTTGTCACAATTACAGACTATATTCGGCTATTTAGAATTACTGAAATACATCTTATATCATTAAAGTACACTTTTGACACGAATAAAACATAGTTCAACTTGGGAATTACAACGTCGTGATTTTACTGACCATGTATAAGTTGCGTCTGGACGGCGCTAATGCAGGACAAGTGTGAAAATTAGATTGGGTATATATGGCTTTTTAAATTTACTGAAATACATTGTATATACTTAAAGTACACTTGTGACATGAATAAAACATGGTTCCACATGGGAATTACACCGCCGTGATTTTACTTGACCATGTATAAGTTGCGTCTGGACGGCTGCTAATGCAAGGACAAGTATGAAAATTAGATTGGGTATATATGGCTTTTTACATTTACTGAAATACATTGTATATACTTAAAGTACACTTGTGACATGAATAAAACATGATTCCACATGGGAATTACACCGTCGTGATTTTACTGACCATGTATAAGTTGCGTCTGGACGGCGCTAATACAGGACAAGTGTGAAAATTACATTGGGTATATATGGCTTCTTAAATTTACTGAAATACATTGTATATACTTAAAGTACACTTGTGACATGAATAAAACATGGTTCCACATGGGAATTACACCGTCGTGATTTTACTGACCATGTATAAGTTGCGTCTGGACGGCGCTAATGCAGGACAAGTGTGAAAATTAGATTGGGTATATATGGCTTTTTAAATTTACTGAAATACATTGTATATACTTAAGGTACACTTGTGACATGAATAAAACATGGTTCCACATGGGAATTACACCGTCGTGATTTTACTGACCATGTATAAGTTGCGTCTGGACGGCGCTAATGCAGGACAAGTGTGAAAATTAGATTGGGTATATATGGCTTTTTAAATTTACTGAAATACATTGTATATACTTAAGGTACACTTGTGACATGAATAAAACATGGTTCCACATGGGAATTACACCGTCGTGATTTTACTGACCATGTATAAGTTGCGTCTGGACGGCGCTAATGCAGGACAAGTGTGAAAATTAGATTGGGTATATATGGCTTTTTAAATTTACTGAAATACATTGTATATACTTAAGGTACACTTGTGACATGAATAAAACATGGTTCCACATGGGAATTACACCGTCGTGATTTTACTGACCATGCTATAAGTTGCGTCTGGACTGGAGCTAATGCAGGACAAGTGTGAAAATTAGATTGGGTATATATGGCTTTTTAAATTCACTGAAATACAATTGTATATACTTAAGGTACACTTGTGACACTGAATAAAACATGGTTCCACATGGGAATTACACCGTCGTGATTTTACTGACCATGTATAAGTTGCGTCTGAACGGCGCTAATGCAGGAACAAGTGTGAAAATTAGATTGGGAATATATGGCTTTTTAAATTTACTGAAATACAGTTGTATATACTTAAGGTACACTTCTGACATGAATAAAACATGGTTCCACATGGGAATTACACCGTCCGTGATTTTACTGACCATGTGTAAGTTGCGTCCTGGACGGCGCTAATGCAGGACAAGTGTGAAAATTAGATTGGGTATATATGGCTTTTTAAATTTACTGAAATACATTGTATATACTTAAGGTACACTTCTGACATGAATAAAACATGGTTCCACATGGGAATTACACCGTCGTGATTTTACTGACCATGTAGGGCCATAAGTTGCGTCTGGACGGCGCTAATGCAGGACAAGTGTGAAAATTAGATTGGGTATATATGGCTTCTTAAATTTACTGAAATACATTGTATATACTTAAGGTACACTTGTGACATTAATAAAACATGGTTCCACATGGGAATTACACCGTCGTGATTTTACTGACCATGTATAAGTTGCGTCTGGACGGCGCTAATGCAGGACAAGTGTGAAAATTAGATTGGGTATATATGGCTTTTTAAATTCACTGAAATACATTGTATATACTTAAGGTACACTTGTGACATGAATAAAACATGGTTCCACATTCGGAATTACACGTCGTGATTTTACTGACCATGCTATAAGTTGCGTCTGGACTGGCGCTAATGCAGGACAAGTGTGAAAATTAGATTGGGTATATATGGCTTTTTTAAATTTACTGAAATACATTGTATATACTTAAAGTACACTTAGTGACACGAATGCAACATGGTTCCACATGGGAATTACACCGTCGTGATTTTACTGACCATGCATAAGTTGCGTCTGGACGGAGCTAATGCAGGACAAGTGTGAAAATTAGATTGGGTATATATGGCTTTTTAAATTCACTGAAATACATTGTATATACTTAAGGTACACTTGTGACGATGAATAAAACATGGTTCCACATGGGAATTACACCGTCGTGATTTTACTGACCATGCATAAGTTGCGTCTGGATGGAGCTAATGCAGGACAAGTGTGAAAATTAGATTGGGAATATATGGCTTTTTAAATTCACTGAAATACAATGTATATACTTAAGGTACCCTTGTGACACGAATAAAACATGGTTCCACATGGGAATTACACCATTGTGATTTTACTGACCATGTATAAGTTGCGTCTGGACGGCGCTAATGCAGGACAAGTGTGAAAATAGATTGGGTATATATGGCTTCTTAAATTTCACTGAAATACATTGTATATACTTAAGGTACACTTGTGACATTAATGAAACATGGTTCCACATGGGAATTACACCGTCGTGATTTTACTGACCATGTATAAGTTGCGTCTGGACGGCGCTAATGCAGGACAAGTGTGAAAATTAGATTGGGTATATATGGCTTCTTAAATTCACTGAAATACATTGTATATACTTAAGGTACACTTGTGACACGAATAAAACATGGTTCCACATGGGAATTACACCGTCGTGATTTTACTGACCATGCATAAGTTGCGTCTGGATGGAGCTAATGCAGGACAAGTGTGAAAATTAGATTGGGAATATATGGCTTTTTAAATTCACTGAAATACATTGTATATACTTAAGGTACACTTGTGACACGAATAAAACATGGTTCCACATGGGAATTACACCGTCGTGATTTTACTGACCATGCATAAGTTGCGTCTGGATGGAGCTAATGCAGGACAAGTGTGAAAATTAGATTGGGAATATATGGCTTTTTAAATTCACTGAAATACAAAGTATATACTTTAGGTACCCTTGTGACACGAATAAAACATGGTTCCACATGGGAATTACACCGTTGTGATTTTACTGACCATGTATAAGTTGCGTCTGGACGGCGCTAATGCAGGACAAGTGTGCAAATTAGATTGGGTATATATGGCTTCTTAAATTCACTGAAATACATTGAATATACTTAAGGTACACTTGTGACATTAATAAAACATGGTTCCACATGGGAATTACACCGTCGTGATTTTACTGACCATGTGTAAGTTGCGTCTGGACGGCGCTAATGCAGGACAAGTGTGAAAATTAGATTGGGTATATATGGCTTCTTAAATTCACTGAAATACATTGTATATACTTAAGGTACACTTGTGACACGAATAAAACATGGTTCCACATGGGAATTACACCGTCGTGATTTTACTGACCATGCATAAGTTGCGTCTGGATGGAGCTAATGCAGGACAAGTGTGAAAATTAGATTGGGAATATATGGCTTTTTAAATTCACTGAAATACATTGTATATACTTAAGGTACACTTGTGACACGAATAAAAGATGGTTCCACATGGGAATTACACCGTCGTGATTTTACTGACCATGCATAAGTTGCGTCTGGATGGAGCTAATGCAGGACAAGTGTGAAAATTAGATTGGGAATATATGGCTTTTTAAATTCACTGAAATACATTGTATATACTTAAGGTACACTTGTGACACGAATAAAACATGGTTCCACATGGGAATTACACCGTCGTGATTTTACTGACCATGTGTAAGTTGCGTCTGGACGGCGCTAATGCAGTACAAGTGTGAAAATTAGATTGGGTATATATGGCTTCTTAAATTCACTGAAATACATTGTATATACTTAAGGTACACTTGTGACACGAATAAAACATGGTTCCACATGGGAATTACACCGTCGTGATTTTACTGACCATGTATAAGTTGCGTCTGGACGGCGCTAATGCAGGACAAGTGTGAAAATTAGATTGGGTATGTATGGCTTTTTAAATTCACTGAAATACATTGTATATACTTAAGGTACACTTGTGACACGAATAAAACATGGTTCCACATGGGAATTACACCGTCGTGATTTTACTGACCATGCATAAGTTGCGTCTGGACGGAGCTAATGCAGGACAAGTGTGAAAATTAGATTGGGAATATATGGCTTTTTAAATTCACTGAAATACATTGTATATACTTAAGGTACACTTGTGACACGAATAAAACATGGTTCCACAGGGGAATTACACCGTTGTGATTTTACTGACCATGTATAAGTTGCGTCTGGACGGCGCTAATGCAGGACAAGTGTGAAAATTAGATTGGGTATATATGGCTTCTTAAATTCACTGAAATACATTGTATATACTTAAGGTACACTTGTGACATTAATAAAACATGGTTCCACATGGGAATTACAATGTTGTGATTTTACTGACCATGGATAAGTTGCGTCTGGACGGCGCTAATGCAGGACAAGTGTGAAAATTAGATTGGGTATATATGGCTTTTTAAATTTACTGAAATACATTGTATATACTTAAGGTACACTTGTGACACGAATAAAACATGGTTCCACATTGGAATTACAACGTCGTAATTTTACTGACCATGCATAAGTTGCGTCTGGACGGCGCTAATGCAGGACAAGTGTGAAAATTAGATTGGGAATATATGGTTTTTTAAATTTACTGAAATACATTGTATATGATTAAAGCACACTTATGACACGAATACAACATGGTTCCACAAGGGAATTACACCGTCGTGATTTTACTGACCATGCATAAGTTGCGTCTGGACGGCGCTAATGCAGGACAAGTGTGAAAATTAGATTGGGTATATATGGCTTTTTAAATATTACTGAAATACACGTACATCATTAAAATACACTTATGATACAAATAAAACATGGTTCCATTTGGAAATTTAAAAGGTGGTGATTTTATTGACCATGGATGGTATTCGTCTTGAAACTGTAATTCAAATGCGCGGGCTCCTATTTCAATTGCGCGCGCTCCTACAATTTCTTTTCCTGTGTGCGCTGGTGGCGCCGTCTTAAGGCGGCAGGTAGGAACTATACCCTTAGAAATCACAGCCTTCTAATCACACCTATTCTGCATGTATACCAATTTATCAATTGAGTTTAAAGATAACTTTTTTCCACATGCATGGATCTTTTCAAATTTGCAGGACATGTTCTACATACTAATTACTACAGTCCCTGCCATTACTGTTTTTCCAGCTTTTCACAAGTGGAAAATATGCATATATATTGAAACAAAAAGAATAAAAATTAGGAATTCCTTGTTCTGTTTTTATTAACAACAAATATAAAGTTAAATGTTTTATATTATTGATATAACTAATTGCCTGGATAATAGTTTACAAGATTAAAAAAAGATTTCTGCAAAATTTCAACTATTATGCTTTTTATAATTGAAGACCTTAATGACAACATATTTTTGACTGTCAGTTTTGATGGTAGATTAAATATTGTTAAACAATATTTTTATTTGAAAAATCAATTTTTATAGACAACTATGACAGTTCTATGGAGCTACAAAATTTGAACCCTCAAATTTAAATAGATTTTGAGAAAATGAAATTTCAATTTCTACAAATATTTTTGTGTGTTAGCTGTACCTAACATGGAGGAAGTAATATATGGAGACGGCGCAAGGGACCTTCACCATGCACTGGAATGAAACCGGGTAGAGAGAAGTTGGGTGGGATGGCCGCCATATTGCATGGCCGTGGAAACGCGGGGAATAGGCACAAAAGCTTTAAGGAAATCATAGGAAAACCATGGCACAGCAATTTGATGATGTATTATTATGTAACTCGACGAGACAGATAAAAAATGAAGAATAAAATTTGTTGATATCGTGCTTAGTTCTCGAGATATACTGTCTCAAAAGTTAGGAGTTTCAGGTTGAAATTCAGGAGAAAAATTTCCCCAAGGTCAAATTTGATGAATGATTCTTATGTAACACGATGAGACAAATCGAAAGTGAAGAATATTTGTTTTTTCGATATCTCGCTTAGTTCTCGAGATATGCTGTCTCCAAATTGGGGTGGTTAGGTTAGGTTCAGTCAATGTTTAGAAATTAAAAAAAAAAAAATGAACACTTCAAAAGACCTCATAGCTTCTGAGCTTACTCAGAAGATATTGTACTGTTAGTGGCCTATGTAACTTTGCTAGCAACATCAGTGGATTTATCTTCTTACCATACATTAAAAATCAGAAGCTTAGATGGTAGTGGATTACATCACGATACAAATTGTGTTACTAACATAGTGCTCATGAAATTAGTAACAACTAATAATAAATAAATTGTTTGTATCCTTCTGGTACACGCCGCATTTCAACCTACCCACATTTCCATCAATATAGCAGCTAAAAAATCAAACTATGTGGATCTAAATACATAAAATACATCGCGAACTACATTTACTTCATCAAGTTTAGTAGTTCACACAGCACAAATTATCACAATTAATTTCAACGTACACTTTCAGTGTAAACTGAAACTGGACTAAAGCATGCACATTCACTGTATCGCGATGTAAACTTGACCCACTTAAATTAGACTTTCAAAACTTGTTTACAATAAGGCTAGCATTTTAGGTGCAAAGTAGTAACACATGCTTATTGTCTATACTACACCAACAAACATTTGAGAACGATATCATCCTATTGAGAGCAATGAATACATTTATAGCGATAGGCTCTAATCTTGCTGTAATCTATCAAAGATTGCAAGAACAATAATTTCAATGTGATTTAGTTTGCAAAACGTTATTCCAGGTTGTTTCCTATCTTGTCTGTTTGTGCAACTGTATGCAACACAACTTGGCATTATAAAAAAAACTTTGAAATATTAGAAAATGAAATGTTCACAGCAGCATACAAATTGCAAACAGCCCAATGTTTTTGGCTTTCTATGGCCGCCAGTGGCCGCCGCGCTTGCGCAGTAGGAGACGAGTTTTTTTTATGAGGTTTCACCGATTTGGCGTTATTTCGTCTCCATATATTCCTTCATCCATGTTACCTACCCCCTTAATAAGGGAAGGAGGTTTCACTCAAGTGATAGAGCAAAATAAAAGGGGACCAAACATGTTGGATATCTTTCTAATAAAGCCTAGTGTTAATCTTGTAGGGTGTCAAGTAACTGAATAAATAAGTGATCACTGTGCGGTACTGCTGGATATTAGGGGATTCAGTAAACCAGTGGCCACAATAAAAAGAGGAAAAGGTACAATTACAAAAAGGCAAAGACTTTAGAATTGAAGAGATATTTAAGGGAAAGGTTCAGCAAATGGTAGGATTGTACAAGTACAGTGGAGGCAAAATGGGAAGACTTTAAGGAGATAATAAAAAACGGCTAGGAAATGTTTATTCAAAGCAGAAAATAAAGATAAGTACAGAACCTAAATACTACAATAGGGAAGTGAGAAGGTTAAAGAGGTTAGTAAGACGGGAACACAACAGAGTTAAGAGACAGAATGGCAGTAGGGAATACTTAAAACAACTAAACAACCAATCAATAAGAGCAAAGAGAGAAGTAAAGGATGGGTTTATGAAGAATATTATTGGTGCAGGAGGACCAATGAACTATGCATCTAGAAACTTCTATAGCTATGTTAGAAAACCGAGGGAAAGGGAAAGTATTCAGACTATTGTAGATATGAATGGATTTGAAGTCACTGAGGATTTTATAATTGCAGAGATATTGAGTGACTGGTTTAGTGATACAACTAGGAACAATCATCCTGTGATGGGCGGGAATGAATCAGAGGAGAGTCTCCCTAAAAGTATAAATGAGGAAACCACAAAATTTGAAACAAATTCTCAGGAAATTATGAAGGAACTCAGAAAGTTAAAAAAAAACGTAAAGCGGCTGGCGTAGATAATATTACTCCAGATTTACTTAAAGATTGTGGGACTCGATATTGTACCTTAACTTGAAATTTTATTTAAAATGAGTTTGGAGTCTTGCTGCTTACCAGATGATTTGAAAAAAGCGATAGTAGTACCAGTTCATGAAGGAGGGCTTACAAATAGGGTTAAAAATTATAGGCCAATTAGTTTGACATAAGTGATAGGCAAAATGATGGAGAGATTGATATGCAACTATAACAGAAATGTTTGCGAGGAAAGAAACTGGTTTTTATATCGACAACATAGGCTTTAGGCAAGGATATTCTTGTGAATCACAGCTAGTGTGGCAATTAGATCTTTCTAAGGCGTTTGTCAGAGTGTGCCATAAAATGGTTTTAAATAAACTTAAATCTATTGGATTGGATTAAAAAATACTTGTTGGGTAGAGGAGTTCTTAAAATCCAGAAAAAAGGTGTTAGAGTAGGAAATACATTATTAAAAGAGGTGGAAGTAAATATGGGAGTACCACACGCTAGTGTATTGGGATCATTGCTATTCATAATTCCAATGAATTACTGTGTTGATGTGTTACGGTCAGAGTCTAGGTATTTTGCAGATGATATAACAATATACAATAGGATCAAAACAGGTGAAGGCTGTGAACAGCTGCAGAGTGACCTTGACAGAATATCAAAATGAGTTGGTCAGAATGGAATGAAGATAAATGCTGAGAAAAGTCAGCTTATTAGCTACACAGATAAAAAAACAAAAGTATATAAATAAAGTTCTCGGGTAACTAGCCGAGTTATAGGAGTGTTATAATTACACAATATTTCGGCGCTCTCAATCATCGGCAGCAGCCACAGCCAATTACTGCTCCGTTGAGCAGAGCAGGGTGGAGTGTGTTGTCGCTAGACATTTACTCCAGCTTCATTTTGATGGGGCATTTCTTCTCTGTTGGTTTGTCGTCGCTTTTGGATGTCGATGTTTTCTTGAACTGAGTGGGTGCCACCGCGACCTTCTTCCTCAGAAGTGGTTGGCCGCATTTTGTGTCGTTCCATTAATGCTGCCTCAGGGAGGTAGACGTGTCTTCTTTTGATGAGAGGTGATTTACAAGCCTTGTGAGAAGGGTGATGAGTGAATCCAACCTTTCTTCTCTTTGTTCGGATGATTGGCCGGTGGTGTGCTCGCATGATTCTCCGCCGGTGATCTTCTGCCTGGGTTGACTCTTTGGTGGCCGCCGTCTGGTGTAATCCGCGTGATGCCTAGTCGTCTCCGCTGACACGGCCCTGTTCTGTTGTCGTCCTGTTAGCGGGAAGCTGTGCAACTTCCGGCGCTCCTCGGGCCGTTTGGTAGCAGTAGGGCAGACACCGCTCTCTTGCCGGCTTGTTGCGGGCTGCGTATTTGACCTTGTAACGATACCATCGAACTAACACAGATCGAGAGGAGTATCTGTGAGTGGGTATATCTTTGACGGAGTATAAACAATATGGCGACAGTTGACAGTACGCTGCAATACCGTGTGGACCTAATGGCGGGAGTTGCCGCATGTTGAGGACAATACCGCGGGAACGATAATCTAAAAGTGTCTGTAACGGTGCAACTAACGTGTACTGTAATTTCAAGTATTATTTGGAGTGTTCAGTGTACGCGGACGAGGACAGTGCTCCGAACTTTCTAATTATCGTGATAGCGGCACGACATACTATTTTCTCCTACTCGGTTCGAATCCTGCAAACTTTGGTGATAGAAGTTCGATTACACGGGTCACTGTAACTGGTGGATACTTCGGCGGTGTATTTTTCGTGTTTCTCCAGATAATAAAGTTGTGCGTGTTGAATGCAAACTTATTTGATTTGTGTGGTAGTAATTCCTACCCATTTTAGTAGTATAGTTGCCACCACGAGCTGCTTCAAGTGATTAGTTTTATGAATAACTTAGAATTAGTTGTGGAATCCCCACTGGCGACCGGACGAAATTGAACCTGTAGTAATAGGAACATTTAATCACGAACTTAAACACGCCGCATTGAATCGTTCCACCAGGACTCAGAATTATCGCTAATACGCGAGGTGCCTTGCAACCTGCTACTCGGATGAGGATTCTTCCTGCTGCATTGCTGCTTCCAAGCTCGGCAACCGCGATAGGATGCAGCGTGTGAAGAGCCGCAGTTGCAACAAACGGCATCCTCGCGACGCTGGTTGCATTCTGCGACATAATGACCACCTCCACAACGAACCCATCTTGCTGGCTTTGTACATTCGCTGGCAAGATGCCCGAATTTTTGGCACCTGTAGCAGTGCACGAGCTTGCGTGGCTGTAATTTTTCTGCTGATTTCTGCGTAGAAGTGCCGGCCTTCTTCGTCCTGGGGCGGGAGAGTGTGACTTCATATGATATGGAGTCCTGCTGCAACATCTGGATGGCTGCTTCAAAGTCCTCAGGGCAGGACAGCACGATCTTCAATCCCAGGTGGTCTGGGCAGCTGAACACAGGAAGCTTCATGGCACTCTGCATCTGAGCCAGTAATTTGCAGTAGTTCCCTGCATAGCTGACAGTGATCGGTGGTACTGGGCCTACTTGTGCGGCAGGGAAGATTACTGGTGCTGGGGAGTCAGGCAACAGTGATGCTGGCTCACCATTTTGAGAAGGCGATGGAGTTGGTGTAGGGGTGGTGTGGCCTTATCGGCGTCGTCTTGAAGTTTCGGTTCATCTTTGGGTCGTAGCTGAAGGTCTGGAACCTTCTTTTGGTTTCTTCAAGTCGCTGGCCAGTGGGGTTGGAAACACAAGTGCCTCCGGCCACGCCTCGACTCCTGCAGCTGGGCGATACTTCTTGACCAGGTGTCGGTGGTCGCGGCTTGTCAGGACCTTCTTGAAAGTGGCGGCGTCGCAGGTGGGAACCTGCCAGCTGAACTGAAGGCCGTCAAGGATAACTGAGATTGCGAAACTCCATTTCTCAGGGTTGCCTCGTGCAAGACGTCTTTCCCATACTTTAAAGGGCCAATCTTCTGGTCTGACTTCTTCCACAACACGTTCAGTGGCCCCTGGTGGAAGGTAGGAGGCCTCCGCCAGGAAACCAATTTCCCGCGGGAAGGCGCCAGGTGGTTTGAATTTCTTCCTCCGTTTTGCCTTCTTGGTTGCGACAAGCTTCACGGGCGCCTCAGGGGCGCTAGTAGAAGCTGCAGTGTCTGCCTTAGTGAGAGCAGATAGGCACGAACGAGTAGACTTGGCTCATCTTCCGGTGAAGTGAGGTCAGGAACGTGCGAAGTTGCTGAGCTGGACCAGACTCCCGCTGCTATCTCTGATTGGTCGGCTGTGGAACCAGTCGTAGCAGGGGTCAAATCTCGTTGTGGCTTGAATCGATGCCAAGGTGGAGTTACGGCTAGATTTGATGTCCTTTTTTTACATGGCATGTAGCGGACGGGCTTAAAGTCATCGCTCCTTCGAAACAAAGCCTTCGCCATAAATTGTTTGTCCAACTGATGGGTCAACATGGATCCGTTGCGGGCCTCATATTGAGATATGCTGCCACGTGATTGGTCAGATTTTTAACCAAACGTAGCCGGGGTCCTGCCTCGTAACAACTCATCGTTCGATAGAAAGAAAACTCAGAAGGCAAAACCTTCCCCATAAGCTGATCATTAATGCCTGAGTGACAAATTGCTCGCTTATGTTACTACCGAACTTCCTGTTGATCTGGACGTGCCGTGTAATGCGTACCGGTCGCGCTGTCGACGAATAGTTTTGATGATTGTCGTCCAGGCTTCACTCAGCTGGTACCCGCTGTCGTGGTTGACGAGGTTAGACGCGAGATGAATTTCTACTGCTTCCGTGAGGATGCTGTTCCAGAAGCTCCCAGTATGCGCCAGTACTCTGGTATTTTCGAAATCAAAACCATGGCCATGTTCAAGGCTGTGTTCCGCCACCACAGACTTGTCTTTCTGCCCCAGACGAACGTGTCGTGCATGTTCTAGGCAACGTTGGTGAACACACCGCACCGTTTGGCCAATGTAGCTGAGGATGGGGGCCCTTGAGTTGTCCTTAGGGGCCCCGTGAGCAGTGGTTGGGGCACCCCTGAGCAGCGAGGGCCCTTAGTGGAAGTCTTCCTGTGTCTCAGTGGCCAAAAAAAGGTCGTCAGTTTGCCGAGAGGGCTCGTGGGCCCACTAAACTGCGCTTGGGGGATGCGCTTTGGGGCCCCTTGAGGTATGCTTGGGGGCCCCGGTGCGTAGGGGCCCCAGTGCACTGCACCGCCTAGCCCCATAGCGGCTACGCCCCTGAGTGCATGGGAGGGGAAAAGGGACCATGACCACAAGCTTGCGCTCGATTTTATGTATAAGGGAGTGGGAAAATTTTCTTTGTAGTGATGAATAATTTTCCAAAAACGCTTAAGGAATTTAGAATTAAAATTTGTAAATCATATTTTTTTAAAATTTAATTTAATTGCAATGGAGCACAGGCTCCGGTGGCAATTTCCCTACACCCATCTTCCCCCTATCCTGCACCTACCTACATTTGCCCTCTACAAATTTTAACTTTAAATTCTTTCTAAGTTTTCGGTAAATTATTCATCATTTCTCTTGGTAACTCATTCCAATCCCTGACACGCTTACCTAAAAAAGATAATCTTCCCACACCCTTGTGCCTGAAATCGAGTGCCAGCTTGTGGTCATGGTCATCTTTTCCCTTCCATGCACTACTTTTCATACCCATTTCAATATCTTACAATGCCTCATCGCCACTATATGCCCTGTACAGTCCCATTACCCTCCTCATCCTCCTCCTGTCTTGCAATGAATCCGATTCAAGCTCCTTTATCATATCCGTCACTGATTGCATTCTGCGATAATTTCCAGAAACAAATCTAGCAGCCCTTTTTTGCACCCTCTCCAACTCCTGTATTTGATACATAAAATGAGGGCCCCATACTACACTACCATATTCGAGCAATGGTCTGACCAAAGTTTTGTAACCCAATTCCTTGACTTCTCTCGTACATCCACTCATCACTCCAACAAGTGCAGAATTCTGAAACCTTTTCCTACCACCTGTCCTATGTGTCCTGCCCAGTTAAGTTTGTTATCAAAAGTAATTCCAAGATATTTACATTTCAAGTCTTCAGCAAGCAATTCTTTCCCCACCTTATATTCATAATTAACCTTTTGTTTTTTATTTCTGTATCTAATAAGCTGACTCTTCTTTGCATTTATCTTCATTCCATGTTTACCAACCCAATTAGATATCCTGTCCAGATCACCCTGCAACTGTTTACAATCCTCTATCGTTTTGATTCTTTTATACAGCATTATGTCATCTGCAAACAATCTAATTTCAGATAGTAAACAATCAACATAATTATTCATTAGAATAATGAATAGCAATGGTCCCAATACGCTACCCTGTGGCACACCCATTTTTACTTCCACTTCTTTTGATACTACATTTCCTACCCTAACTTTCTGTTTTCTACCTTTTAAAAATTCTTCTTCCCAGCAAATGACTTTCTTATCCACTCCAATGGTTTTTACCTTATTTACTACCATTTTATGGCTTACTCTGTCAAACGCCTTTGACAGATCTAGTGCTACACTATCAATTTGGCCTCCCTTGTCCATTTAATCTGAAATATCTTGCATACATCCCACCAACTGAGATTCGCATGAATATCCTTGCCTGAAACCATGTTGCCTGCTTGTTCCTCACATATATTTCTGATGTGGTTGCATATCAATCTTTCCATTAATTGTAAATGAGGGAGGAATTTAATATTTCAATAATAAAAGAATTTAAAAAAAGATATGCATATAAAAAAAGCGGTAAATACATGTCTGGGGGAATTGCCACCATAGTGTTAGCTCCTTTGCAATCTAATTATTAATAATAATAATCATTAGTGTAATATAAATTTCATGATATCTTTAATTACTACGCTGCGTCAATGGCTAATTGATGATTCTGTTCTAGTGGAGGAACAAAGTGTTACCACATCTGTCTGCACCTCTTGTAACTAGTGTTCTGTATGATAAGCAGTGATGTAGCTATGGGAGGGTTAGGCTGTGCCATGTTCAAGGGGTCCACAAGCTCAGCTCAGGTCACCCATCTGGCCTGAGGGCCCCAATATTTTTTTTTCACGGGGGCCCTAGTTATAGCTACGCTACTGATGATAAGTGTATTTTTTGTCTGAGGGATGTGTATTTAATGATAGCTTAAACACAGGACGGTCAAAACGCGGGGATTTTTCTTGAAATCTGAAGTACGCACCTGTGAGAAAAAAATTAATTTAATTTAATTGCCATGGAGCTCTTGTGGCAATTTCCCTAACTTCCCAAACACAATAAAAAGAATTTCATTTCATGAAATCAAACATATAGTTTGTAAGATATTTATTCAGATTATTCACTCGGAACTGTCTACTTATTTATATATTATTTATTTTTATTGGAATTTGGTTTGTGCCATACAGCCAGTGGATTACATCTTATAAAATACTACATATTATCCTTTGGTTAAGTACAGGGTCAGATCTACAATTTGTAAGTGCGCATACATTTATCGATAAATGTCACACAATATGTGGCATACAAATTTATAAAATAAAATATTTAACATGCAAGATATTAAAACGTTTCACTCAGATTATTCTGTTGGTCAGGGTTGTAATAGGATATGTTGTTTTGTTGAGTGTATATGGTTTTGTGTAAGGTCCACCCGTGTGACCTCTTTATTCGGCTTGTTCAGGTGTCATATTTCGATGTTGTTCCTCGCTGCGAACTTGAAGAGGGTCATGAAGATTTCTGTTTTATTCTTTTGAAGGAGGGTCTACACCTTGGTAGGCAGTTCTGCCCCGAGACTGCACAAATCTGCTATTAATATTAATGATTCATCCCAATGTCGTCTGCAGGCAAAAAATATGTGGCCAATATTCCCAAAGCTTCTACCATCACACTCACACATGGGGGAGTTGACCATGTTGATCCTGTAGAGCTAGCTCGGATAGTGACCGTGGTTGAATTTCAGTCTGGAGAAAATGATGTGACCGTCCTTGTAGATGGCATGTTGTCGTACCAGTGGGTCCATGGGATTGTTGGATGGATGTGTCTATAATGACTAGCTTTGTGTAGGTCTTTTGATCTCCACTCTCTGTTCCATTCCGTTCTAGCTTTAATACGGAGTAGGGGGATCAAGTCAGAGGCCGGAATATGTTTTATTTTCATGCCATCAATGATGTGGTGCTGCCTTAGCCAGCCGTTCAGCTAATTCATTGCCTCCTGTTCCGGCGTGATCTTTAGTCCACATAAATGCTATCTCCGAGCCCTTTTCTCTAAGCCTTGCTACCAAATGTAGGACCTCGTATATTAACCAGCTTCTTCCGTTGTCTACTTATTTCAGTAACAATTTTTCTCTGCGGAAAAATAAAATTGTGATAATCGATGGAAAGCTATATCGAGTATTGTCATCGACCTCGGGTTGTGTGTATAGTTTTTGTGAACTGTCAAACTGTGAATGACGATAATGTAAGAAGCGGCGACTTGAATAAGAAACGTAGTGAAATGTCCCATATATGTAATGGTGACTATATTAACAGAACGTTCATTCACGAAAGAAGGAAATGGAACGGGATACATCTTTAAAATCTCAGGTGCATGCAGGCAGATCGTTTTGTGTTCATTTTCTGTAGATAGCCATCTAGGGAGTCTTCAGGAATTTCAAAGTTGTTTCTGTAAATTAGACTACAAGCTACAACACACAAATAATACATAGGAAATCTTGGTCTACTATGAAACGAAAATTAAACGTTCAATGGTGATTAGGAAGTAACATGCACTTGCGTAAATACATTTTCAGCTGATGAATGTTATGTAGCATACCATTACGTTACACTGTTATGAACTGCTATTTTATTTTAAATATGCAGATGCGTAATTATGAAACGGAAGGTATTTGGTATAATTAGTAATGTCTGATACCACTGGCACTACTCCCATCACAGCAGATACCTTTGTCGTGATATGTCACATCTGTAAGCCGGAATATCTGTTATAATTGTGGTCCAGGATGTATCATAACCTAACCACAAACCGCAGCTAAATTGAATACGTGGAAATTAAAGCTTATACTGTTCGAAACCCAATAGCTTTGAATTTTATCTCTGGTTACACTTAATGTTACATACAGTGGCCGTACCCTAAACTTGTAAACGACCGGTGTTTTCTTGCACCATTAATTTGATACAAGTAGTGTTATGAATGATCATACAGTATATTGCAATGTAGCCTGCACATTTGTTTATCAGAATTTTTTTTTTAATTACGAGAATAATGTTTGATTATGGATAAATGCTTACTCTTCTTGCCTCATATGTTATTGCTAAATGGTTATAGGAAGACAGTAATAATGAGACATAAGTGGTGTTATTATTGTTAGTAGCTGTAATACAACTGATACCATGGAGAAATTATCCTACACACCTTTATGTGCATTTTTGCTTCAGCCATTTATTGTTGGTCGAATTTTCTTTTTCATTCCCTAACCTACTAATTACAATTTCCCCATTCCCTCACATCAAGTGCTGATTTGTGTTTGGGATCACACTCCTCTTCAGGTCTCCATTAAATATCATGTAGTCCACTACAGATTTCCTCTGACAATCATTACTGTACCAGGTTACCTCGTGGCTTTCTTGCTGTTTGCAGCATACATTTCGTATTTTAAATCCATTTCTCTTGCAAAAATCCAGTAACCTTTCCACTTCTTTATTCCTACTTCCCCCTCTTTCTGTTCCCAATACTACTTCATATCCCAGCTTTTCTCTACCCACATTGGCATAATATAATTATAACATTTTGACCATTCAACAGTCTCAGTAGGTCTTTTTCAAACTTTATCTTTCATTGTAGAATGTATTCTTGCACTATTGCTATCATTTAACCATTACCTCATGGTTCATCAGTCCTTTTCTCAGAACTACCCACACTCCATTTCTCCTTCCTTCTTTGTTTCAATTCCAGTACAATAAAAAACCTCTCCTCTGTTCCATTCTGTTGTGTTTCTTCCACTGTTTCTCAACCAGCCTCAAGATATCCAACTTTCTTCATTCAACCATATTCACAATTTCCTCCACTTTCTTACTTAGGTTTTCATATATTTAGAGCTCCAATTTGTACACAATTTCTATATCCTATTATTTTATCATTAGATTAATCCTTTCCGAGGCTTGTTTTTGCTTCAGATGCAAGCTTGATCCATTACCTGCTAGCTGGCCATGTCATAGCTACATCAGAGCTCCATTAGTTGCTACTTGCCAGGGTTCCTGCAGGGCCCTTACAGTTACCACACCGATCCCAGAGCACTCATAGTCCTTTAGTGGACCTCACAGGCAGTCTGCAGCTTAATGCCTTTGCCCAGCTCCTACAACATGGAGGAGGAGTTGGGCTTTAGAAGACCTATTCTACCAAGTATCCTGTCAAAATCTACATGGATCTGTTCACAATCCTCTCATTTATCCCATTATGCAACATTGTGATCTGCAAACAACATAATGACTGTAAACCATTAACATACTACTTCGTTATAGTAATGACCAGCAGTGGACCCTAAACTCCTGTTTTCACTTCCGCCTTTTTGACGTGGCATTTTATATCCTGACCAATCTCTCAAGAATTCCTTCACAAGACATTTCTCATTTATCCAAATATTTTTAACCCATGGAACATCCTTAACTTTTTAGCATGATGCCTATTGCACAATTCATATAGAAAATAACTTTTGTATAAATGAAAAGAGTTATTCCAAATTTCGGGTCTATTGGAGATCGCGATTCCGCTTCAACAACATCAAAAAATATCGTTGTAATACAGCCTGGACCATTATGTTCAACCAGAAATTAGGTTGTAATACAGCCTGGACCAGCATGAAACCGTTAAATGTACTTCGGAAAGAGTTTCTAGCATAGTCTTGCGTTTGACTACTGCAGTATTATGATGCCAAATCCTGGCGGAATCGCGATCTCCAATAATCCCCAAATTTCAATGTCACAGTTTGTTGTCAGCATAGCAAGAGATCATCCTGAATAAAGTTTGAATAAGATAAGGCAATTTTAAAGATGTTTGTAAAGAATTTCAATTTTTAAAATAAAAGAAATAGGATGATAAAAGTAGACTTAAATGAGAGAGAAGTTCATTTAATAATAATAATAATATAACAGTTTGAAGGTAACTTGAAATTTAAAGAAAGAAAAAAGAATTTTTAATGTTGCAATGTGATGATATTACCATGTACGACTTTTAGGAATTAATAGCTCTTTAATGAGGATAATTATGAGAAAATTTGTAATAACTTAAAAGATTGGGAATAAATCGTATTATGTGATAGAATAGTTTTGGAAAAATCCAAGAAAAAATAGGTTACCATGAGAAGAAGGGATATTTGTAATCCATAAAAGAATAGTACTTCCCAGTGGAAATACACTTTTTTTCTGGAATACATCAGCTAAAACTATAAAAAGCCAACCAGTGTTCCCTTGGGGAGCAGTTTTAAGCAGGATGTCGCGGTGAGAAAATGTGCGAGTTAAGAGCTCCGTGATTGGCAGTGAACCGGGAGACTAGGGACTTTGAAGATTTTGGTACAGTCAAAGCTCTTTATTCGCGGTTTCAGTATTTGCGGATAAATTAATTGTGACAACTTTATGTATTTGTGGATTCATTATTTGCAGATAAAATAATTGTGACAAGTTTCTGTATTCGCCGTTTGAAATTTTTATTATTTGCGGAGCCATTCGGTAAATCCAGCAGATTCGGTACCCTTTACTAACGTGTCGGCATCATTTGAGTATTGTTGGCATCTGCTGAGAGTCACTCTGTCTATCTGAAATGACTAAAAAAGGAAATCATATTGCCACTAAACATAAAGTTCATTGTCAAAAGCAGTCACTGCCGCTGTGTTACACATTCTGCTACGACCTTTGATAAAAGCCACGACTTCAACTAGTCAGTCGTTACAATAATTCTGAGTGAATAAAATATATCTCCTCTTCTTTGTTCGCAATTTATAATGTCTAGCAAAAGCAAAGAAAAATTGGTTCCTATGCGGAAAAAAGTTGTGTTGCCACTTCAAGTAAAAATAGAAATGCTTGACCGTTTACGCGTTGGCGAGTCGTTTGCACCATATCACGTTCTTTACGAATCAATTGTACAAATCATCAAGTAATAACGAAGACAAAATATGGAATTTTATAGCTTCAACCTTGACAAAAATTGTTCGTGGTTCAGCAATTTGAAAAGTGGAACTGTGTTATCATTATGGATCGTAGACTGTAACAAGAAAAGAGTGCCCTTAAATGGTCCTATGATCCACAAGAAGGCAAAATGTCTCCACGTGCATTTCTAAGAACCTGCTGATGAACGTACAAGTGGAGGATTTCAAGCATCGGAAGGTTGGTTCATTAAATTCAAGGTGTGACAATAACTGCATAGCATCAAAATTGTTGGAGAAGCTGCATCTGCAGACACTGCCGCAGTGGAGATATATCGAGAAGATTTTTAAACGTAATTGCTGATGGTGGTACAAACCTGAAAAAGTGTTAGTGCAGACGAAACTGTCCTGTTTTGGAAATTGGAAATTAATGCCAAACAGAACTTTCATGTCCTAGAGGGAAAATTATACCTCTGGTTTCAAGGCAACAAAAGATAGAGTTACACTTCTGCTGTGTTCTAAAGTATCAGGTGATTGTGTTACTAAGCCACTATTGCTTTACATATCTTTAAATTCCTGTGCTTTGAAAAATCAAAACAAGGTCAACCTGCTGGCGTTTTGGTGTGCAAATTAGAAAGCGTAAATTACAAGTGTTATTTTCTGTGACTGGTTCCTGAATTGTTTGTTCGTGAAGTTGAAACTTATTTAAAGAAAAATAATTTAGACTAGGTCATTTTAGTTTTGGACTATGCACCAGGTAACACTCGTCAGCTTGAAACTATGCATCCAAATATAACACAACAGCTTTACTTCAGCCTTTGGACCAAGGAATAATCCGGACATTTAAGCTCTATTACATTAGACAAACCTACAAAATCATGCTGGACACCACGGAATGCAATCCTGATATGGATGTTATGCAATGCTGGAAAAGCTTTTAACATACCGAAATGCATTGTTACAATAAAAGAATCGTTGCAAGAACCGAAGCAATACACTTTGAAATCATGCTGGAAAAAACTGTGGCCTGATCTCACTGTCCAAAATGATGAAGAATCTGTGTAAATTCAAACTTTAACTGCAAACATTGCTCAATTTGCGAATGGAATATGACCAGATGGTTTTGAGCAGATAGAATGAAGTGACATTCTAGAATTGCTTGAATCACAAGATGAAGATTTGACTGAAATCTACTTGAAGTAAATGTTAAATCCCCAACCCATTGAAGAAGAGGCTTCAACGATCACTGAAATGGTGACATTTAATTTTTTAAAAAAATCTGAGTGCAGGTCTACAGATGGCAAATGAGCTTTGTGATTTCTTCATGAAAATTGTTCTGTCTATGGAAGGAAGTCATGTTTTTAAAAGATAAATTGTTAATGCCACAGCTGAATATCAATCCTAATTGAAAAACCTTTTAAAAATGGCAAAACAAGAAAAAAATTACTAAATTCTTTAAAACATTGCCTAAGCCTAACAATAATTATTAAAACATGTTGCTTAAAATCTCTTAATAAATTGATTTTAACTAGGTTTTTTTTTAACCTTGAAATGTATCCCCTATACTCCCATATAAATTACCATTCCATATTCGCAGCATATTTATGGAACGTATCCCCACGAATACAGAGCTTTTACTGTAGTGGTAAAACGGGGAAGTTAGAGAAGTCGTAGATGCTATAAACTTTCTATTAATGATCAGAGCAGTGGACTCTGGTTCTATTCCGGCAGGCCATACAATGGTCTTTCAAATTTAGGAGCATATTTTATACATGATTTCCATCAGTGTGTACAAGTGACATCAATCTGCAATCTAAATTCAAGAAGATGATAGTATCGATGCCTTTAACTTTATGATACCATAACTTGTTTACTCAGAGTTCAAGAATATAAACTTTGTCTAAGCAAGAACTGTTTCATTCGATAACCCTTTAACTATTGGGTGTAATAACAATAGTTTGGCGGCCGAATAATGAATCCATGCAAACATCTTTTATAGGTACCAACACATTCAAGTTTGGTAGTAATGTTTGAAACCCCCACATGCATGTCTATACAACAAACACTCTGTCAGATGCATTACAGAGATACATTTTAATGCTATTATGTAAGTTTTCTGTATCCTGTTCATCTGAAATAGCACACAACACTTCTAATAGAGATTAACGTGAATAACCAATCTTAAGCAAACACATGTTGATTTTACACACTTTTTTCTTTCTTCACTTTCATTCATGATCAGAATGAATATCAAGTGTTCTGTCAACTTAACCTCTGAGGTTAAAGTAATAGATCTGTGAGCATTAGTTAAAAGAAGGGGTGCTAGGAACAGGGGCGTAGCTACTATCGAGCTAGGCGGTGCAGTGCACTGGGGCCCCCAAGCATACCTCTGGGGCCCCCCAAGTGCAGTTCAGAGGCCCCACAAGCCTTCATGGCAAACTGGCATCTTTTTTTTTTTTTAGCTCTACTGTCATTTAAGGGGGCCCCTGAGACACAGGAAGCTCCTCCCTAAGGGCCCTCTCACTGCTAAGGGGGGGGGGCCACAACCACTGCTCATGGGGACCCTAAGCACAACTCAAGGGCCCCATCCTCAGCTCAGGGGGCCCTTACCAGCAACACAAAACAAAAAAAGGTCGCCCATCTGGCCTGAGGGCCCAAAATAAATTTTTTGCACCGGGGCCCTTGTTGACCTAGCTATGCCACTGGCTCTCGAGAAAGTAATTTGCATTTTGAAAACTAAACAAATAAGATTTTTTTATTATATACATTTGAAAGCGACAATCTTAAACTATTTTTCTACATAGTCGCGATTTAAATTGAGGTGCTAATCATAATGGTGAACAAGGTTTTCAGGTCCATCTCTGTAGAAATCTACCACCTTAGATTTCAACCATTGGTTTACACCGGCATGCAGTTCTACATCATTGTCAAAGTGCTGTGTTGTGAACCAGGTCTTCATCGCTGAAAAGGGATGGTAATTGCTTGATGCCAGATGTGGACTGTACAATATGTGATCAAACACCTCCCATCCAAAACCATCCAAGAGCTGTTGGTTATGATTAGCCATACGTTCTCATGAAAAAACAATACTTTTGAGCTCAGTTTTCCCTGACCTTGTTTTGTATTATTCACCTTAGTTTTAAAATAAGATAGGATAGGGAAAATAAACAGTTACCCGTCACTTACCACAGATGAAGGCAGGAGGGCGAGACACGTAAAAACACAAAAACAAAAGAATTGCACAATATTTCGACTTTTTAGTCTTCCTCATGTAGGAGGCGAGACATATGGCAGGGGGAAAGATGTGGTCACATCCGAGCCTGCCACATGAATGAATCAATTGATTTCTTGACTGAAAATTAGGAGGCCAAATTGTCTTTGTGACTAACTTTTGACTTCATCTCATATCCCTTTGTAAGGTAAAAATAAATAATTGAATGAAAGTTATGTGCAGCAGCCAGTTTTTCTAACATATATATGAAATAACAGAACCTAATTGCGAAAAGGAATTTCAAATTAGGATAAGGAAATGAACTACCACTTACCTTAGACGATGTGGAATGTGAACACACAAAACAGACAAAAATGCTTGTGATATGGGAATTTTCAGGTCTAGCCCTTTATTGACAGGAGAATATTATGGAAGGTGGGTGTTGTGGGAGACTACCTCACAGAATGAATTTTGGCATGGAATTTTGTACAAGTATGTATTAAAACAAAGATAAAAATAATGTCTACATTTTGTTTACAAAAACACATCCACTCTCCCTCCTTAAGTAAAAATTAAGCTTGAAACTATTGTTTCTCATAAATATCTCGAAAATAGTTGGGAAATCGGTCTAAGTGGGTTGTCATATTCTGAGAGCTGATAACATTTCCTGTCAAACAACATTAGATGGAATCCAATAGGACAATTGTTGACCAAGAAATTCGAACTTGAAAAATTGTTTTAAAATTGGTGTGGCAATACACAAATTTGCAGTTTTTATCCTATCTCAAAGGATATATGTTTTAATATAAAATAAGTGGAAAATTATATTAACATTTAGTTTACAATATTGTCTACTCTCTCTTCTCTTAAAGACAAATTTATGTGTGCAACTTTTCCTTTTTTTGTATCCCAAAAATGGTGGGGTAATCTGCCTAAGTGAATGGTGATGGAGAATTGGTTACTACAATCTAATCAAAAGGGATAAAACATCAGAACTTTCACATCCACCTCTTGACAAGTGCTGGGTTCCCTGCTTTTGCAGAAGACCGAAAGACCAAAAAAATATTTTAAAAGCACTAGAATAAACTTTTCAAAACTAATTTAATGCACAAAACTTTTTCTGCTTCATTAATTTTGTACATGTAAATATACTTTGATTTGTGTACCCACTTAGAAGGCTGAAGAGACATTATAGTGCATGCTGGGCAAAGCTAGTATATATAGCTATAGAAATTTCTTAACATTCAGTGTTTGCTTTCTTCTGCAACACTAATCATAAATTTTCATTCTTTTTCCTAGCAGATTGTTACTATTCAGTGCTTAGTTGTTTAATTTCTTAAACCTTTTTTGCTTTTTAATGCTATTAACTTATTACAAATTTTGTAATCCTGCTCACCTCTCAGCTGTAATACACAGGCTACAAAGTTCTGTTTTATCTATTTTTAATTAACACTCTCTATGCTGATTTCACTTTATATAAGATTCTATTTTTTTCTTGTACAAATATTATTGATTGCTCAAACTTCGAACTCCACTTGCTATTGATTTAAAATTCAAATGTGCATGGTATTAGATTAACTGTTTATGTGCTGTAATTAAATTATTGACAACATATTCTTATTCTCTTGAAAAATTCTTTCACAGTTAAAATGACTATTTGAATCTTCATAATGGAATTAACCCTTACGCCAGGAATCTTAGTAAGTGTTTATTTTTCACAATTGTTTCTGCGAATTTCTGCTATTGATATTCTTATGTTACTGTTACTAATCTCTCCAAATATTGTATGTAAAAAGTGAAACTTATATTTTATAGACTATTTTCTTTTTATCTAGGTTGAGCTGAAGCCTCCAAATGAAAGAGGACCAGAGATATGAACCTAAAGGCAGATTATAAGTCACAAGCTCCTGTTGAGCTGAATGCGGAAGGTGAAGATAATTTAAATGGTACTTCAAATTCCTCATGGGACTCAAAACTACCAATCCCAAGTATGTAATTTCTGCATATATTTAATTATTCAAGACTGATGTCTTGGAACTCCCAGTTTTACATATTGATTAATGCATCAATACAATGGAGAGCCAGGTGTATATAATATGCAATCACCGAGCGTGGTGGTGTAACGGATAGCGTTCTGGCCTCGCATTCGGGAGGACGGCGGTTCGAATCCCCGTCCGGGCATCCAGATTTGGGTTTCCCAAATCACTCCAGGCAAATGCCGGGATGCTTCCTTAAAAAGGCAATGGCCGAATTCCTTACCATTCCTTGCCCCCATCCTTTCCCGTCTCTAAAGACCTCACTGTTGAGAGATGTAAAGCAGTTAAAATAATAATAATAATAATATGCAATGGCATATTAACAGAACCAAATGCTCATGCTAATGGATAAATTTTCTATGGGATTACTGGAAAAACAGTACATAGTTTACGGTTATGTTGTTATTGATCTTCAGTGTATGTATGATGAATATGAACAAGGATATAGAAATTAAATAAATCTATCACCTTAGCAGAAGGCAGGCACCTTCACAGAATCTTCCTTCCATCTTCAAAGACACTCCATGCTTTCTTGCATGTTTGTCCACAGTGCACATTCCTTTAGCTGCAGATTCCTTCCTGGTCTTCATTGATGTAACTACCCTTTATACAAACATCTTCCAAATTTTTCAGTGCCCTGGAACATTTCCTAGATATGTGACCCCCACTACTTTTCCCGTACATCCTAAGATTACTTTAATTTATCAAAAATACTATTCCTCCTTCAATTACAAAGTATATCACCACATTCGCGGCACTACCTTGAGAACCCATATGCTCCCATCCTATGACAGCCTGTCCCAAGGTCTTCAGGGTGAAGATTTCCTGTATCTCATCACATTTGAAACCACCGTGTGGTTCAGATGCGTAATGGTTATGTTTATGATCATTACCCACATTAAAACCAATTACTAGAATTTCTTAACAATTGCCATTCTATCAAATTTGCCTGTACTTCCATACACAAATCAAGTTCCTTGATGTGGATACTGCACTATGGCACAGTGCCCTTAAAAATGTCTGTTCACATGTAGCCCATTCACTTACAACAATATCTACACATCTACAGTTGCCATCCATTCCTCCCACACATTTACTTTCTTATAGCATTGCATTGTTTGGCAACTGCATCTGTACTGATGAAGAATCCCAAAATCTATTCCAAGTCCTCATTTTCTGCTGTTACGCTATAAATCTCTCATGCTGTCACCCACCCTCCACATAACTACGCTTTTGATGCACCTATAGCAACTACCCATAGCCACGTATTTGTCACCAAGTTCTCTCCTGGTTTCAGTTCCAATTCAATTCAAATCCTGTGCCGTGGGCATGACTTCCTATACTCCTTCCCTGAAATTTGTACCCTTGTCCCCAGAATTATGTCCACTGCCCTCTGCATTTGGATTTGGATTCGTGCAACAGACCTCAATGCAAAAGTTGCAGTGTGCATCACCTAGTATGACCCATTCCAGTCTGATCACAGGGGAAACTTTTCGAATCATTGGACCTGCTACTTGAACAACAAAGCACCTCGTATACCAATTAACCTGTCTCCCCTGCAGTAGTTCTTGCGTAGGTCTATCTACCAACCAGCTCTCAATCAGAATGAATAGCCATAGGTAAACTGACTACACCTGCAAGCTAGACCATTCAGTAGCAGCCTGTTCCAGTACCCACAGTTCTAACAATCTCAACTTTTTTTGCAGTGAGAGCTCTCAAAAGTATTCCCAGAGTCTGTGACTACATCTGAGCTTTGCATATGGAAACCATCACATTTTTGGAGTTATCAATTGTTCACATTATGTTACTTCACCATCCCTACCATCCTTCTACTGTTCTCCAGGACTAAATATTGGAATAAGTCTTGATGTGTGAACATCTCCATTTCAACTGGCTTGTCCATTTCTGAATGAATAAGGTTTGACCCAAAATATTTTCAGTGTTATTTGTTGCAGTCCTCCTGCCTTGTACTTTGGTGAGAAATGGGTTTCTGTTCCCTATCCTTTCATTGCCTAAAAGCTGTTTCCTTTTCCTTAGTATCAAATCAAAATAAAGAAGGATAGAGAAAATAACCCATTAATTACCACAGCTTATGGCAGAGGGGACAGGCAAACACACAAATTAGTGTCAAATAAGAATTACTGTTTGACAAGTATGTGACATCTCTTAGCTGAAGTCACAATGGAATCAGTGTGTCGTGAGGTGTTTGTAAGCATTCATCAAATGTGAACCTGTTGTATACTCTTAAAGAATACTTAATTTCAAAACTATTAACATTTCAATGAAATTTAAATATTTTTCAGATCTATCGTGGCCTCTCTCAGCTGCTTTGGTGGCTTCAGTGGCAATATTTTGTTTTAAAAATTCACTTGACGCAGAGTTTGTATTTGATGATAGTGAAGCCATTGTGAACAATGCAGATGTAAGGCCAGAGAATTCAGTATGGAATGTGTTTTATAATGATTTTTGGGGCACCAGACTCACTCATAAAACAAGCCACAAATCATATAGGCCTATCACTGTACTTTCTTTCAGGTAATTATTGTACATTTGTATAAAAAAAATGTATCATTTTGGTGGTATTAGTAAATAGTTTGTGTATTACGAAGAAAAATTCAATAATTTTCATTAACTTTTTTATTTTTCATCTGCATTGAAATCGATATGTCAGTTTATTAATAACAAATTCAAGTTAATTTTTAATGACATATTGGATAGATAGGGAAAACAAAGAAATTCAAATATCTGGGGGAATAATTCACGAAAATTGTTTTAGATAAATCTTCCATTGAAGAAAAGATATGTAAGATGGTAAGAACTGGTGTTACTAAGGATTTTTTTAATAATAAAAAGTGCTCATCTTCTTCATTTTGAACAGCTTCCAAACACTGGCCGGGTCTGCTTGGGAAAAAAGCCTCTCTAGCGTTTCCTGTCGAGCCGTCTCTCTTTTTCTACTGTCAGTCAATTTCCTTATCTTTTTTCAACACACTTTTTAACACCTTTCACTCATCTGTCTCTCTGTCTTCCTCTTGGCCTCTTCCCTTTCAGCTCCATGTCCAGCATGTTCCTTGGTATTTTCTCCTCTTCCATTCTCTTTACATGACCATACCACTGTAACCTTGATTTCCTTATTGTTTGTTTCAATAGTTCCTCTATATCATCTCCCTCACATTCTCATTCATTATTCTGTCCCTTCTTTTATACCTATTTACTACTCGGAAATTCATTTTCATAGCTTGTACTCTTTGTCCTCTCCTTCATCACCCGTGTTTTTGATCCAAATTTCAAAATTGGTACAAAGTAGTTTTTATAGATTGCTTCATTACTATTTTGCAGTACATCTCTACTATCAAAAAACTTAAACTGAGGCATTAAAATTCAAGTGAATGAATGCTTGGTATAAAACTATAGATTAGATCTAATGATTTTACTAGAAAAAGTAATCATGAGAAAATTTTTAGGTTCAGTGAAAAAAACAGAACTATGGAAATTGACATAGAACATAGAAAGTATATCAGAAACAAGAAAAAGGAGATTGCTTCTTATATGTATATATGAAAGGATTCCAAGCAGAAGAGGAAAGAAATTCAGTCTGAAGTGGTTTGAGGAGAGGAGGAAGAAGGATGAATGAATCTTTGATTGAAAAGAAGATAAATACAACAAAGGATGAACAATTAAAATTTACGTTTCTAGCAGGCTGCATCTGAAAGAACAAGAAACGGTATTTATTATGGTGTGATACAGAGACTGTGATTATCTGTTTAAAATGATGTTATGAAAGCACGTAATCTGTAAGCAAAGTTTTTTTAACTTTTTTTTTTATTTTACTGGTTAATTCTCGCTTTTTTTTTTTTTTTTTTTTTTTTTTTAAATCCTGTTTAATTTTGCTATTTTACAACAGCAACTTTTTATTTAATTTGAATAATAATGATAAAAAGGAGAATTTTTCTATACAATGGCAATAAAGAAGGATATGGAAAATAATCCTATCACATATAGACAAAGGACAGGAGAGCAGCTTCAAATAAGAAAAAGGTAAACTTACTTCACAATAATTTTGTGTGAAACTATGTTCATGCATTCGGGTGTTATATGTGGCAAGGGATTGAATGAGCACTTTGAGTCACACTGCTCGTCATTTGATGAGAATGGTCAGTCTGGGTATCTGCATGTCTATCCCTTTAGCCACAAGTCTCATCTCTCTGTAGGAATTAGATATCAAATCAAATTATTGTAAAATATGTTAATCACTATCCTCCTGCCTCCATTTTTGGTAAGTGATGGGTCTGCTTTACCTTTCCTCCAAGTTAGGAAATTGCCACTTTGTTTTAACCTTGACCTAATTTTTTGTTTCTCTCTTACAGAATGAATTTTTTTCTGTGTGGAGGCCTAAAGGCATGGGGCTTCCATTTGACAAACATAGTGTTACATGCTATTGTATCTATGTTACTGATACCAGTTTATTCGTTATTGCTTGGTGGAAATTGCCCAAGAGTTGCTTTCCTAGGCTCTTTACTGTTTGCTGTCCATCCGGTACATACAGAAGCTGTAAGATAATAAGTAAAAATTTCCATTCTTAACTCAAGATTAAATAATATTTTCTTTTTTCTTGGAAATGCAAATAAAAAAAAATGACTGATTAGTTTATAAAAGTAACTTTTCCCACTTGCAGGTTGCTGGTGTAGTTGGAAGAGCTGATCTTTTGTGTTCTTTATTTTATCTTTTGTCATTTTTGGCATATTGTAAAGCTACATCTTACAAAGAATTACACAGCAAGATACTCTGTCTGATTGCCAGTGTTGTCCTGTGTGTGATATCAACTTTCTGCAAAGAACAAGGGATCACTGTACTTGTAAGACATTTTTATTTTCATTCATAATTTGCCTTAATTTATCTGTCGGCTGTTAAAAAATGAGCCATCATTAATTTATAACAGCCTGAGGAAAAATCAAAACCTTAATTGAAGATAATGATTTATTTTCAAATCTTATATATATATAAAAATAGACGTGTTTTTTCCTATATTTCACTTTTCAGCCACCAATACCTTGCACAGATCACTGATGTTTGTTGGTGGAAGTAGCATGGAGTTTCCTGTCGTGCACAACGTTGGCCGAATGCCGATAGCTGTGGGGATGTGGGAGATATAATGATTAAAGTTGGTCAGTGCAGGGCGTTTTCATATTTCGACCAAAAATTCGTATCTCCGTATACTTCTCTTTCCTGCCACAACTACATAACATAGACCTTTGGTATTTGTGTGTGGTAGTAGAATCGTCTTTCCTGTCGTGCACTATGGTTGTTAGATGTCGGTAGCTATGGGGGTGTGGGAGATATGGGGGTTGAAAGTGGTCGACCTGTGGCAATTTCATACTTCTGCCAAAGACAAAAGTGTCATGGTGTATCACTTTTCAGCGAAAACTATAGATCACAGATAACTGGTGTTTGTGTGTAGTAGTAGCACAGAGTCACCTTTCGATCACAACAGCGGCCGATTTCAGAAACTGTGGTACTGTGGTAGATATGGTGGTTGTAAGTGGCCGACCAAGGATATTTTCGTATTTCGACTGTCTCCGCATATGCCACTTTTCTGCCACAACTACATAGCATAGAGCATTGGTGTTTGTGTTTGGTAGTAGAATAGTATCTCATGTAGTGCACTATGGTTGTTAGATGTCGGTAGCTATGGGGGTTTGGGAGATATGGGGGTTGAAAGTGATCGACCTGTGGCAATTTCATACTTCTGCCAAAGACAAAAGTGTCATGGTGTATCACTTTTCAGCGAAAACTATAGATCACAGATAACTGGCGTTTGTGTGTAGTAGTAGCACAGAGTCACCTTTCGATCACAACAGCGGCCGAATTTCAGAAACTGTGTTACTATGGTAGATATGGTGGTTGTAAGTGGCCGACCAAGGATATTTTCGAATTTCGACTGTCTCCGCATATGTCACTTTTCTGCCACAACTACATAGCATAGAACATTGGTGTTTGTTAGTAGAATCGTATCTCATGTAGTGCACTATGGTTGTTAGATGTCTGTAACTATGGGGGTGTGGGAGATATGGGGGTTGAAAGTGGTCGACCTGTGGCAATTTCATACTTCTGCCAAAGACAAAAGTGTCACGGTGTATAACTTTTCAGCGAAAACTATAGATCACAGATAACTGGCGTTTGTGTGTAGTAGTAGCACAGCGTCACCTTTCGATCACAACAGCGGCCGATTTTCAGAAACTGTGGTAGTGTGGTAGATATGGTGATTGTAAGTGGCCGACCAAGGATATTTTCGTATTTCGACTGTCTCCGCATATGTCACTTTTCTGCCACAACTACATAGCATAGAGCATTGCTGTTTGTTTTTCGTAGTAGAATCGTATCTCATGTAGTGCACTATGGTTGTTAGATGTTGGTAGCTATGGGGGTTTGGGAGAAATGGGGGATAAAATGGTCGACCTGCGGCAATTTCATATTTCTGCCAAAGATGCATGTGTCACGTTGTATCACTTTTAAGTGAAAACTATCAATCGCAGATTACCGGCGTTTTTGTGTGGTAGTAACACAGAGTCACCCATCGATCACAACGTTGGCCGAAATTCGGTAACTGTGGGAGTGTGTGAGATATGGTGTTCGAAATTGGTCGATCATGAATATTTTCGTATTTCATCCAAAGACTTGTGTGTATCCGTAAATTTTACTTTGCTGCCGGAACTACATAGCGCAGAAGACTGGTATTTGTGTGTGGTAATAGTATCGAGTCTCCCATCGAGCATTATGGTGGTTAGATGTCTACAGCTGTCAATATGAATACTTTACAATCACGAACGAAGTTGTGGGTACCAGCTATTATATTATAAATGTGGAAGTAAGTTTCTGTCTTTTTGTTACGTTTTGACGACTAAATGGCTATATCAATATTGATGGAATTTACAATGAAATAGTGTAGGAAGGACACAGGACATTTTTTCGGCATGAATAACAGTTTTAGTCACGAAATTTTAAGAACTTATCGAATGATGAAAGACAGACAGATTCGTGTGTTAGTCTGTAATGTTACGTTGGTTGCTCAGTCACGCAATCTGTTAGTGTTTGATTGATTAATAAATTTCGATAAGAAACAAAACTTATTATTTAGTATAGAAGTCAATTTGCTCTGCACTGTACTATTCAATTGTGTCTGTATAAAAGTTTCTGGCACCAATTTGTCTTCCTTTTTGACATGCCTTACGGACGTAAACCTGGCCTAAGGTGCAGGTCTAGAAGACAATGTGCTGCTGTTAGATTATCAGATTCAGATGCTCATGTTGAATAAAGAAGAAAAAACCAAGCTGAAATAAAGCTGCCATCAGTTACCCCCCCCCCCCCCCCCCACACACACACACACACATCCCCGCACCTTCACTTACTTTTCTGTTTTTAAATATGTTGTAAATTGATTCTCTTCATGAGACAGATTAGATGATAGGATGATATAATGATGGCATTCCATCATATTATGTCGACTCGGTGTTGTTTGGGACAAATCTTACGTTACTAACAGTTTTCTATATCCAATTCTGGAATTGAAACTCCAAGTCCACGCGTACGAAGTCGCGGGTAACAGCTAGTAGTTAGTAAAAAAATAGGCACTACATCATATATAAACCTTTTTTAATTTATTCATCTTTTAGATATTTTTATAATTTTTCCACTACTTTATTTTCTTTATTGTTATTTTATGATTATTTTTTTCCCCACATTTAACATTTCCAGTCATATTGTTTTGTTACCTCCATCTTGAATGTAACAGTCTAAAACTGTCATTCATATGGTTGGTTTCACCATAAGTGCCTGTGTGAGCTTAGTCATACGCTTCATCTTCTATTTTTCCTTCTGTGTTTGTGTGGAATGGCATTGCATGAAATATGGTGATTTTGTGTAGATGCAGTGGTTTAAATAAAAGATGCTAAGTAGCAAAAAGAAAATACAAATTATGATACGAAAATGAACCACTGCTTACCTCAAGATAATGGCTCTGTGACGTGAATACACATTACAAACACAAGATTATTAAAAAACTTTGGTCTTAATGCTTTATCAACAAAGAGAACATTTTGAGGGTAGGTTCTGTAGGTTGAGCAATGAATATGGTTGGGATGAATTCAAACAGAGGTGTCTGAGAGTTTGAAATGACATCATGGAAAAACTACCTCATAAATTTGGATTCCCATGTGTACCTCACAATGATACAAGCTGATTATAAAATGGTATGTTGGAATTGTATCATGTGTCAAACATTCTAATGAAAGTGCTTTGAAATGGTTTAATTCTAAAGAAATAATATGGACTGGCTTAAATCAATTTGTTCCCAAGAAGTTTATTAAGGTTAGTAAGAACTTCCCGTGGTTCAATAGGGAAGTGAAACGTTTGCTCAGGAAGCAGAGGCGTTTACATGCGACGGTAAAGAAATTGGGGGACTCATATGATCGCGCTAAATTAGTCCACTTGCGAGCGGACGTGCGTAAGGCAATGCGTGATGCGTTTAAAGAATTCCAAGCCAGAAATTTATCCGAAGATCTGATTAATAATCCAAAAAAGTTCTGGTCATATGTCAAATTAATAAGAGGCTCTCGTAAGGTCATGCCGCCGTTGATTAATGAAAATGGGGAATTATCAGAAACTAGCGTCGAGAAAGCAGAAATTTTGAATAATGTATTTAAAAAAGCTTTCACGTCAGAAAACTCGGAGGAGATTCCGATATTTAACAATCGAACCAACAAAATTATGAATGCTCTCGTTCTCGATGTCAAGGGAATAACTAAACTTCTTATGAATGTAAATCCCAATAAGGCTCCAGGACCAGACGGTATTCCTACAAGATTCTACTCAAGATACGCAAAGGAAATTGTGCCGTATTTGATGAAATTATACACCGCCTCCTTGGATCAAGGAAAAGTACCAGCCGAATGGAAGACCGCCATCATAAGTCCAGTGTTCAAAAGTGGGAATGTTAATGATCCTCAAAATTATAGGCCGATCTCGTTAACCTCAATATTTTGCAGGATTTTAGAACACATCATCTATTCAAATGTCATGCGGTTTTTGGATGAAGATGAGCTTTTAAACCCAAATCAACATGGATTCAGAAAAGGCCGATGCTGCGAAACACAACTTGCCCTCTTAATTCACTACTTGAGCCATTTTATAGATGAGCAATCCCAGGTTGATTTAGTTTTATTAGACTTCAAAAAAGCTTTTGACACTGTGCCTCACACTAGGTTACTTAGGAAACTTCGTGGTTACGGTATATCTAGACAAATATGTGATTGGGTTGCAGACTTTTTGAAGGACAGAACACAGTGTGTAGTTCTCGACGGTGAGCGTTCATCACTTGCTGAAGTGAGGTCCGGGGTTCCCCAAGGAAGCGTGATAGGGCCTCTGTTATTTCTCATATACATTAATGATTTGTGCGACATAATAAGGGGAATGAAAAGATTATTTGGCGATGATGCTATTATTTATCGTGAAATCACAACCCAGGACGACTGCGCTTTGTTACAAGACGATATTATTAAAATAATGGCGTGGTGTAAAGATTGGCAGTTGGAGTTAAACGCTAAAAAGTGCCAAGTCATGCGTGTAAGTAAAAAGGTGACACCATTTAGCTTTGAATATACAATTAATGGCACTGTCCTTAGAACGGTAGAGTCCGCTAGATACTTAGGGGAAACAATTCGTAATAATTTGGCGTGAAATGAGCATATCGAGAATGTAATTGGGAAAGCTAATCGTATGCTTCGATTTCTAGGTCATAATTTAAAACAATGCACTCCAGAAGTTAAATCGATTGCGTACAAGTCACTAGTGAGGCCTCACTTGGAATATTGTTGCTCTGTATGGGGTCCCTATCAAAAGGGATTAATGGAGGCATTAGAGATGGTCCAAAGAAGAGCCGCCCGATTCGTGACAGGTATATATAGTTGGAGGGAAAGCGTAAGTGCCATGTTGAAGGAGTTAGATTGGGAAGACCTGGAGCACCGAAGGCGTTGCTCTCGACGGAAGCTAATTGAAAAATTCACGACTGACGTATTTCGGAATGACAGCAAACAAATATTGCTACCAGCAACATTCAAATCTCGGAATGACTGCGAAAATAAGATAAGAGAAATCAGGGCCAGAACCGATTCATTTCTCTACTCATTTTTTCCACGAGCGATTAGGGAGTGGAATAGAAAGGATTTACCGGGCGAGTAAACACAAAATCGGACAGGAGTAGCTTCCGATAAAGCACTCCGGCCATCCTGATCTGGGTTTTCCATGGTTTCCCTAGATCGCTCCATGCGAATGCTGGGATGGTTCCTCACAATAGCCCATGGGCGCCACCTGCCATATCCCGTATATCCCTTCCAAACCATTACCTTTCCTGATAGGTGCAATGCACCCTCCGCCAAATACTTTTAGTGAATCGCGGAGTAATTGTAATAGTAGTTCCATAACCATTGCAAGATAAACATGAAATATCTGCACGTGAAGCTGCTGTTGTAATACATTCCACTATTCATCACATTTTGCGTGTTTCCAAATGCCCACATCTACATTTTCATCTGCATGTATACACTGCAATTCACAAAATTGTGGGTGGCAGAGGGTGCTCAGCACATCAGGATGACACAGTTATTTAGTGATTCCTAAGACTTTTGTTTCGTCTATTAATCATGAACAGTTATTTGGGTTGATTATTTGCCTGGACCAGAATGAAAAATCAAACATTTTGCTTCAACATATAGAATGAGGAACTTAGTCTTCATTAATAAGCTGCCTTGATTTTTGGGACAGCAATGTATGTACGGTTAGGTTGGAATACAGACTGAACCAGAATGAAAAATGCTCTTATCTATCATTGTTCCAAAGTACATATTGCTATCGAATTCATGAAAACTTGGACTCTGCATTACAACCCCTATAATGGCCTAGGAATATATTCAAATTGTATCACTTCAACTTGCCAGCAAATTTACATTAATTGCTGTGAATGCATTGTTTTGAAATGGCTGCTTACGTACTACCGACACAAATGCACATGTTAAATTTCATGTGGTGTTGTGTCTAAGGTGCATTTATTTTTACTTTAATATGCACATTTCTTGTGAGTTATGTCCTCACGAAAGTGTGTGCCTAATTTCTGACCAAAGGAATAATTGCTTCTTAGTACACCTTTATTGGATCATTACCCATAATTTTTAACATGGCTTTAATTCCTTATCTTTAATTAATTACACTGCATTGCTAAGTAGCCAAAAGGAATTAAAAATTAGGATAGGGAAATGAACAACCACTTACGTTAGATGATGGTGGGGTGTGAAAACATAAAACGGTCAAAAACACACATGATTGGGAATTTTCGGGTCTAGCCATTTATCAACAAGAAAACATTATTGAGGATGGGTGTTGTGGGACACTGCCTCACAGCTTTCCACAGTAGCCAGATTGGTCAAGGTGGTGGAGGCAGGGTGCACGTTGCACAATTTGCAACAGGATCTGTTACAAGGAAAAGAGCCTTGGGGTTGTCTTGTAAGATGGGGAGGCCCATTTGTATGGACTGGAGGTTGGCTGAGGTTCACAGTTCTACTGAAGCAGGTTGCAGGTAGATGAGGGAGGAGAACATTCCTCCTAAAAATTGAAGTGATTGGTTTACGGTTACAATTTTATCAGAGGTTGAGGCAAAAGGGATACCTATTGTCAAGCGTTTGTTAGTAAAAATAAGGAAGGATGGGGAAAATAGCCCCCAAACATCACTACCTTTTGAATACAAATAAGATTATGCACCAAAATATTGTAAAGTGGATTCGTCCTAGCCCATCTGTCTTCATCTATGGTGACAGTTTATTTTCCCTATCCTTCTATATTTTCATTGCCTAATGATAGTTTCATTGTCAGCATTTAGTAAGTTAGTTCCCAAGTATGAACTTCAGAAGTGATGGTACATTCTGCAAAAATTCTGACAGCTCTCACTGTAAAACAGTTGTTGAGGTTCTCGATGTTTTTTCCTTGAGAAACTAAATGATTAAAAATGATGGACTGGAAAAACTGTGCTTTGTAGCTTGTCAGGAGCATGTGTTGTTGTTTGCTTACATGGCAAATACATACTATTTTTTTTGTCATCTAGCAGCAGTCTTAGTTGTCAGTAGCACCCAACGGAGTACAAAACATGGAGTGTTGATGCCGAGTGGTTTCCCGGTTTACAAGATTAGATGTGAGGTGAATTAATGTAACTGCTTCAGTAAGAACGCTGTCACAAAAACTTCTGGTATGCACCAGCACACCGGTGGATTCAAAGATGAAATCATGTCTGAGTTAATTATACCTATTTCATCTGTAGGTCTGATGGAAATGTTGTAACCCACCCAACAGGCCATTCTTATGCCCTGTGAACTAGTGTGACACTGTCTTGCACTGTGCCGGATGGTGATGACTGCATGTGTTTGGGTTCAAGTCCATGTGTTTGTAGGTTTCATATAAACACAGTGTCCTAATGTGCCATAAGGTTTCTTCACAATAAGGATGTTCCAGGAAGCAGATAGTCTTCCTTTTCTACCTCCATCATGATCTAGATCTTTTTATTGAAGCAGAAACCCTTCAAGGCTGTCCCTACCATGGGGCCATTTGATAATTTTATCATTTATGTACTCATAAAATTCACTGGGCTTCATGGGAGTCCTTGCTAACACATTCTGCTCAAAGTTTTTGTGAGAATACAGTGGAACTTTTGACTCTCTGTGGTTTTATGCCTTAAGCTTGTAATGATGTCTGGATGATTGGGAGAGAGTACTGAGTAAACTGAGATGATGTAAACAGTACTCTTTAATGTCATTTGCAGGGTGTGATAATTTCTGCTTGCCATTAGGCTCTCTTGAAATCATCTTAAAATTTGGGAAATGGATGGCCTGATGATGTTCTCCCGGTCGCTGTTGGATCTTGGTCTCCATCCTTTTGAGTAAAGATGGAATGTCTTTCTACATAAAGTCATCTGGTTTTATAAATAGCTCTGAGATTCTGTGGTGTATCTTTGTTGCCCAACTGGTACCAGGTTGAGAACGCTATTTGGTTGACTAATTGTGAGGTGAGCAGTGAATCAGAATAATTACAGAGTCTAGGTAATAACATCTCCCCTTAACTTGATTTTTTTTCAGTGACAGCATTGTTGTTTTCAAGCGAGAACTCATACATGGATGGAGTCAGCAATGACGTTCTTAGTATATACTGCTTCTATAATTATTTGGTGCTCTGCCTATTATTTGTTTCTGCTTTTTTTTTAAAAAAAATACTTGTTTTTGTTTTTACTATAACTGTAAGTTCAGTCTTATTATTAGTTTTTAATGTCTTGTAATGTAATTATTTTCTTATTTCTGTTATTTGTTGTATATTTGTTTCCCTGCCATTTCTTATTTTCACTGTAATTACTTGATCCTCAGTAGTAATTATTATGTTTACTTTATAGTTATCATATAAGATTTCAATATAAAATGGTTTTTTATTGGAATAAATAAATGAGTGCTCTAGTGGCTGTATTATTAAAACAATACACCAACGCTTGAAATCAAGAAAACTGTTGTGGCGCACAGCAATCAAACTTACATAATCCTCTTTCAATATCAACAAGCTCTGAATAACTCAATGGGAGCAGTCATCTATAGCCAATTAAAATCCAGTCGAGGACCCCTCAGTATGGTTACAAGGATTCAATCTCCCCAGACGGCAAGGGAGAATCATCAATGGGATTCGAACAGGACAAGTCAGATCCGGCTACTTATTACACAAAAAGGGATGGATCAGCTCTGCAAATTGTGACTATGGAGCCACCTTACAGACAATCCATCACATCATTTCTGACTGTTCTCTTCGGGCCTAGGGCCTACAAGCGAACAATAGTGGAAATACATGATGTGCCAATCAGTCCAGTTGACTGGATAAAAAAATTAGATCCAGAGATGTGAAACTGTACTAGCTTATGATATGCACATTTGTCCTCACATTTGTGCTCACTTATTGTGTATCTGGTTAAATATCATATGATAAATAAATAAATAAGTGAAGAAATAAGAAAAATTGTAACGCAGAACATGCACAAATTTTTGAGGCTAAACTGTTCATCAGTGGACCATGAGAAAACAGGTAGAGTGTCTGAGAGCAACTAGTTAGGCATTGCACAATGGCAGTTAACTGAGAAAGCAGGGAAAATTGATTGGAGAATTTCAAAATGGCAGCAATCATGTGAAAAGAGGCGAGGTATATATTCACAGAAAACAATCTGTGTTTCAAATAATAAACTCATATGATTAAAATTAAAAAGTAAAAATTGAAATATATATACGAGGGTGAGTCTAATGAAAACCTTAAATTTGTAATAAAAAATCGAAATTTCGCGCCGTTATCCTGTAAGTTGGTAAGCATGCTACAAGCAGCGTGCAGAATGGCCTGTAGGTGGCAGCATAGTGCAGATGCACAAACACTGTCACAGTATCAGTATAAAGATGGCTGCCCCACTTGAGACTTGCACCAGGGAAGAACAGCGTTCTGTTATTCGGTTTTTGAGTAGTGAAGGTTTGAAACCTATTGAAATTCATTGAAAAATGAATGTTCAGTACGGTGATGCATGTTTGTCACAGCAGCAAGTCTACGAATGGGGTAGGAAGTTCGCAAATGGTGTGACTTCAGTGGAAGATGCTCCTCGTCCAGGTCAGGCACAACGAGTTGTGACTCCACAGAACATTGCAGCAGTTGAAGCCATAGTGATGGTGGAAAACCGCCGAGTGACACTGAATGACACTGCAGCATGTTTAAAGATTAGTCATGGTTCAGCACACCACATTGTGCATGATGTGCTCCGGCTCCACAAAGTGTCTGCAAGATGGGTGCCACGGCAGCTGACTCCTGAAATGAGAGAACGACGTGTTGATGCTTGTGAAGAACTTCTTTGGCGCTTTGAACGAGAAGGTGATGGCTTCCTTGCAAGAATCATTACTGGGGACAAAACCTGGGTTCACTTCCACCAACCGGAAACTAAGAGAGCGACCAAGGAATGGCGCCATTCCTCATCACCAAAACCAAAGAAGTTTCGAACAGAACCATCAGCAGGGAAGGTTATGCTGACTCTCTTTTGGGATGAAAAAGGTGTCATTTTGGAGCATTACATGCCTAGAGGGACCACTGTCACCAGTGCATCATACACAGATCTCCTAAAAAATCATCTTCGGCCTGCAATCAAATCAAAGCGACGTGGATTGCTGTCATCAGGTGTCCTTTTGCAACATGACAATGCAAGGCCTCACGCTGCCCATACAACAGTTGCAACAATCACAGACCTGCATTCCTCATCCACCATACTCACCAGACCTTGCCCCCAAGTGATTTCCATATGTTTGAACCACTCAAAGAAGCAATGGGAGGAAAGAAGTTCCGTTCTGATGAAGAGTTACGCCACGAGTACCATGAGTGGTTTCGCGGATTACCAAAAGAATTTTTTTCTAAAGGAATTTATGCACTTTGTAAGCACTGGAGGACTTGCATTGAGCGAGGGGAAGATTATGTTGAAAAGTGATACTGTTTTGTACCACTTCTGCACAATAAATAATATTTAAAAAAATATTTAAGGTTTTCATTTGACTCGCCCTCGTACAAAAAATTAAAATCGTAACATAAACTCTAATAATAGTGAGCAGTGGTTCCTGCAGATGAGGTTAGAGAATAGTAGAAATGCAAAAGTAAGGGGAAAAGGGGGGGGGGGAAGAAAGAGCTCTATTTTAGGTTTGTTTACACCTGTTGGATTGAGAGTGTCCATTATGTTCTGGTTGGCTGGCAAACTCTCATTGATTAACTTCAGAGGTCCATTTTCTGGCAGGAGGGTTCTTATATCCTGAATGATGAAATGAGCATTAAAGTAAGTACTGTTTTTGCATGCGTTGCAACAAGATAGTCAGACCATTTGTAACATATCTTAGAATTTAGCATAACGAAATTGGTTTCCAGAATAGCAAACTTAGTTGAAGTACATGATACCGCAGTTTTAAAGTCTTTTTTGTAGTTAATCCGGAAAATAATTCAAAACAATACAGTTAATTCAGGCAATAATTCAACTTTAAACAGGAAAATTCAGTCAATAAATTCATTGTAAATATGTAATATTTGGTTTCATGAAATTCCGTGAAATCAGTATTTTTCTTCGCTTTCAAAGATATTCAGGAGAATAAATAGCCAGAAGACAATAAAGTTTGTAGCTAGAGAATCCTACTTACAGTTTGAATATATTAAAAAGTAATATGCCAGTATAGAAATTTGTAACGTAATTTTCCACTTTGAAATCGAAGAATTCAGTTGTTAGAAAACACTTAGGAAATCAGCTTGCAGAATGAAAGTAACGTAATTTCTGTTAAATCAATATACTAAAATTTTGGAAAGTTTCATTTAGACTAAAGGTCATTTTTAAAAATTAGATAGTAAAAGAAGAGACATGGTCAAAGAAAAAGTTAAGCATTTCGATCATATTAAAAAATCCGTGAAAAGAAATTGTATTCAAAGTAAAGTTTAATTAAATACATAGGATTCCTATTAAGTTTAACTTAAATCCACTAAGGCATTGAATTGTGATAGATTAAAATAAGTTTTGGCACCAATGACGCTTTGTTAATATGACTTGGCTATATTCGCGTAGATGAATATTTCAAAATTTTATAGTAAATCACTTAGAAACTTCAAATTTTCGCAGTAACTGTTTTTCAACACGTAGATTTGTTTAAAGCTACTTTCAAGTCGATATCCTTAATAACTTAATTAGTTAGATTTTGTTTAAGAATTTTATCCCACTTTTGAAAATAGTAAACACACTTTATTTGATATCAGATAGAAGAGCAGCAAGTTAGGAGTTTAGTAGCTGTAAAATTATGAAAGTTATTAGTAAGTCTCGGTAACCATATCAAAATGGTTTTTTATGGAGAAACTATTAAAGTTACAGAATTTTTTATGATTAAATTTGACACTTTTTATAAAATCTTACTATTCTCAAAATTTCAGAATGCTAGGAACATTTTTAACATTCAAGGTAAAGATATATGATGCAAGTTCTTATTAATCTGAACAGTTTTCTGAAGATTCTCATGTGAGGCGGAAGTCTTACAGATTCCCATGGTCAGTGAGCATAAAAACCTGCCCAGAATTTTCCTTTGTTCGCAGTTGCAGTCGCCGTTGCCCAGTCTTCCAGAAACAGTAAGCGAGGCACTATGTAGTTCGTTGGTGCTAGTTAGTCATGTGGTGTGGCAGATAATAATTTTGGGCAAATATGTGTAAATTTTAGGAGAGCATGTGAAGAAGATAAAACACCTCATGTAACTAGGAAGTCAGCTAGGGGTCGTGAGGTTGGTCTGACTCAAATGTGTTAGTCGAATCTGCAATTCGATCTTTAGAAAATTTGTCTGATGCCATTGCAGTTTGTGACTTTGCAAAATTTTCAAGAATATAATGTGTGTATAGCAGTAATAGACTTGTGACTTTTATTTTGACTACCTTTCTTAGTTTGGGATTTTTAAACTAAGTGGCGACCAAGTTAGATTTGCAAGGCTAGAACTGAAAATATCCACTGTTATCCATTGTCATAGCGAAGACTGAAGTTTTTGCACTCACCCCACTTCAAGCTAGGTTCTCACACATTCATTCTGATGGATAATCAATTAGTAGTCATACAAATGTATGATGTGTTGAAGAGATGTGGCTTCGATTCATGAATATAGTCAGAGAAGGTATGGACTTACATATACCGAAAAGGACAATCAGGGATGGGAACGATCTGCCGTGGTATACACGTGAAGTTTAAAGGTTACTTAAAAAGCAAAGGAAGATACATGCATGCTCAAGAAGGATGACGTATAGGAGTGATTTAGAAAAGTTAACTGAGACAAGAGGACATGTTACGAATGTGATGCACGAGGCCTTTAATGACTTTCGATGCAACTCACTTGCCAAGAGCCTCATTGAAAATCCAAAGAAATTTTGGTTGTATGTAAAAAAAAGTTAGTGGTTGTGATAACAATATGCCAGTTCTACTACAAGATGGTCAGGAAGTTGATGACAGCCATGACAAGGCTACTGTATTTAACACCGAATTTAAAAATTCTTTCACTGATGAAAACATGGAAAACATTCCCGCTTTTTCACAGTGTGTAGAATTTGAGATGGATCCAGTACAAATTGATAGTGTAGGTATCATAAAACAATTAAAGCTCCTGAAGCGGGGGAAAGCGACGGGTCCCGATGGTATACCAGTAAGAGTATTTTCGGAATACGCGGAAGAAATAGAACCATTTCTGTCAGATGTATTTCGTAAATCTTTAGAAGAAAGAAAAGTACCTTCTGACTGGAAAATAGCGCAGGTGATTCCCGTTTTCAAGAAAGGAGATTGGAGAGATCCTAGAAATTATTGACCCATGTCTCTAACATCTGTTTGCAATAGAATTCTGGAGCATGTCATATGCTCTAAAGTTATAAAGTTTCTAGATGAAAACGAGTTACTTACAGCAAACCAACACGGATTTCGGAAGAACCGATCGTGTGAAACGCAACTGGCTCTATTTTTGCATGATGTAATGAAAGTTATTGATGCAGGATCACAAGTTGATGTTATTTTCTTGGATTTTAGAAAGATTTTGACTCTGTTCCACTCAACCGACTTTTAGCGAAGATTTGAGCGTACGGTATATCTGATCAGATTTGCGAATGGATATGTGATTTTCTAACTGGTCGGTCACAGTACGTCGTTGTTGACGGGGAAGCCTCTTCTAATCTAGATGTTACTTCAGGCATTCCTCAAGGAAGTGTAATAGGACCACTTCTTTTCTTAATTTTTATAAACAATCTCGGTGACAGCATTTATTGCAGGATGCGATTATTTGCTGGTGATACACTTGTTTATAGGGAAGTGGGATGCTCTGACGATTGCTTAGAAATTCAGCGTGATTTGGATGTTATTTCAGAATGGTGCCGTAAATGGCAGCTTACACTTAACTGCAAAAAGTGCAAGGCAATGCAAATAAGTAATAAAAAGACCCCGTTTTATCACGATTAAAAAGTTAACAATTCAGTTGTTGACACGGTAGAATCCCTGAAGTAACTAGGGTTAACAGTACAAAGCAACATGAAATGGGACTTGCACATAACTTCCGTCGTAGGCAAAGCTAATTCTAAACTATGATTTATAGGTCATAGTTTGAGAAGTTGTAATGCTCATACAAAAGAAATAGCGTACAAAACACTAGTCCGTCTGCATTTGGAATACTGTTGTGGAATTTGGGATACGTATCGTAAGGGATTGATTGACATGTTAGAGAAAGTACAGAGCAGAGCCACTCGATTCATGACTGCTAGTTACATTCCTACGTAAGTGTCACAGAGCTGATACTGGGCTGGGATTGCTTGGCGTACAGACGACGTCATTTTCATTTGAATTTGCTGGAGAATATGCGAAAATCGTTAATTTACAAGTGCAATGAAATACTTCTTCCACCAACCTATTTAGGTCGCAATGACGAGGGATAAGATTCGAGAAATAAGATGCCGTACTGATACATTTATGTATTCCTTCTTTCCTTGTTCTGTTCAGGATTGGAATGCACTGAATTAGGATTGGTGCTTAGCATCCTCTGCCACCCACAATGTTTGTGATTTTGCAGAGTATAGATGTAGATATAGATGACCTGCAAATAAGCTGGTAAATAACTGAAATAATGTAACTGTCGGTTTACAAATTTCTTACATTTTGTTCTGGTATGTAATCATCGGTTTTCCGGCGAATCTGCTGCTTGAAGATCTATCAGTCATGCGGCCGGATAAATTGATTGTTGTTCCACGAATTTTCGACAAAGTAACATGCCACCATCTTCAGGTTGCATCTGATGACCAGCATGAGGAGCACAGTCCAGGATGCGACTGCTGTGCCGGAACTGGCAGGGCGGTATTTGTACCCTTAGACCCATCCCTCCACTCTCACTGAGGCCCTCAAATAGCAGTGGTGGGGGTGGTATGTTCCCACACTTCGAGCAGTGGTCTTCAGTGTGAGTCCTACCTTCGTCACACTCGTTGCTTTGGCTGTGCTGTTCGCAGTGACATTTCAGTGCTGGGTCCCAAGCTTGGCTTAGTTGGAAGCTGTAGTCCTTGTTGATGAGGTTATTCCATAGCTGGATCTCAATGGCTTCCTTGTATATGCAGTACCAAAAGTGAGATGTGTTTCTCAGAACTTCGGTGTCCTCATATTTGATATTATGCTGAGTCTTGTAACACTTTTTTCGTCTCTTGTCATTGATTTGATTGTAATTATAATTATGAATAACTCAATTCCTTAGATCCAAAATATATCGTTTATTTTATATCTTCGGATCTACTAGGAATTACAATGGAATTGGTTATTCTCAGAAGATGCAGATTCGTTTTTAGGCAATGTTTTTCTCGAGCATTCAATCTACTAGTCTACTCTGATAACTATCATCTCACAAGTCCTAATCTCCATAGCAACTTACAACTCATTGCTTTTTCTCTCTAAGAGTATATATATTATTAGTTTTTCATCTACTCTCAGAGATCAAAAATATAATTTTCGTATGCAAATATTTCTGTTCTGTCACAGTCTCTAGACAATATTCAGCATTTACTGATTTTGATGGTGTGAAGTTTGTTCTGTGCACTGTTCTTCAATTGTGCAAATGGTCTGTCCAACCCATGCTTTTACGCACTTGCATGGTATGTGGTATACGCCCGGTTTCTTATGTCCTAGATCATCTTTAACCAAGCCTAGAAGTGCTTTAATCTTGGCTGTCAGGCAGTAAACACATGTGATGTTGCGTCGGTGTAGAATCTTGCTCGATACATTGCCAGCATACAGGATGGCTGTGGCTCTTGGTTTGTACTCTTGGTCAGTTGATTCCCGAGTAGTTTTCTGCCTGAAGGCACTCCAAATTTGGCGGTTGCCGTAGCCATTACTGTGGAACACATTCTTGGGATGTGCTATTTCTGCAGATGGAGTCCCATGATCTCTGTGGACCAGTGTATTTAGCACACTTTCCATGTGTGATGGGTGGTGGCAGCTGAAGGCCTTTAAATATTGGTCCATATGAGTACCCTTCCAATAAACACTATGACCCAATGTGCTGTCTGGTCTTCTCTTTACCAGTACATTCAAGAAGAGTAGTTGGCCATTGTGTTCCATCTCATTGGTGATTTGTATCTGGTTGTGGATCGAGTCCAGGTGTTTCAGAAAAGATTGACATTCTTCTTTTCCATGGGGCCAAATGACGAACGTGTCACCCACATCCCTGTAGAAAACGGTCAGTTCTGGTTCTGCCGATTCCAGTGCTTTATCCTCAGAATGCTCCATGTACATTTTGGCAACCAAAACTTACTAGACGATACAGACAATAAACTTCATCCTCATGCTGCCACAACTCCTAGGCTCTACTGGCTCCCAAAGGTGCACAAGCCAAGCTCGCCCATGAGGCCCATAGTACGTAGAATAGATGCACCCATGTACGGTCTTGCCAATATTCCTGATGTCTGTCTGGAGTCCGTCAGTTGGCAAATGTGAGCATCACATCAATAACTTGGCTCAGTTCGTCAAACATCTACATCAACTGAGACTGTCTGACTCTGACCTCGTGGTCATTTTTGACTTAAAATCACTTTTCACCAGGGTTCCTCTCAAGGGATCATTTGATCTAATTGGCGAGAAAATTGGGCCTGAGCTCACAAAACTGTTCAGCTTCAATCTAACATCAACGTAATTTCTCTTTGATGGACAGTATTATGAACAAACTGATGGAATAGTTATGGGCAGCCCACTGTCACCTCTGGTTGCCAACATGTAAATGGAGCATTTTGAGGATGAAGCACCGGAATCAGCAGAACGAAAACCGATGGTTTTCTACAGATATGTGGGTGACACTTTCGTCATTTGGCCCCACAGTAAAGAAGAACCTCAAATCATTTCTGCAACACCTGAACTCTATCCACAGCCAGATAAATTCACCATGTAGGCGGAACACAATTGCCAGCTACCTTTCTTGGATTTGCTGGTAAAGAGAAGACCAGACGGCACATTGGGTCATAGTGTTTACCAGAAGGATACTCATACGGACGAATATTTACTTGCCACCAGCTGCCAACACTTGTCACAGAGGGAAGGAGTGCTAAATACGCTGGTCCACAGGGTCCGTGTGATATCTGACAAAGACAGTCTGTCTGCAGAACTAACTAGCACGTGTTCCAGAGTAATGGCTACAACAACTACCAAATTTGGTTCACCTTCAGGCAGAAGACAGCTCGAGAACCAACAAGGAGGACAAACCAAGGACCGCAGCCTCCATCCTGTATGCTGGCAATGTATTGAGTAAGGTTGGCAGAATTCTACACAGACACTTCATCTAGTGCATTTACCACCCACCAGCCAAGATTAAAGCACTTCTAGGCCCAGTTAAGGATGATTTAGGATTTAAGAACCCGGGTGTATTCCACATATGGTTCGAGTGCGGAGAAGCATATGTCAGGCAGACCATTTGCACAGTTGGTGAATGATGCACGGAACATAAACGTCACACTGAGCTACAGCAGTTGTCAAAATCAGCAACTGCTGAACATTGTAAAGAGACCCAGCATGCTATCAAAAATGAGGACACTGAAGTTCCAAGAAACACATCTCACTTTTGGGACTGCATATACAAGGAAGCCATTGACATCTGGCTTCGGTTAACCTCATCAACAAGTACAAGGTTGGAACCCAGCACTGAAGCGTCTCTACAAACAGCAGAGCCAAGGCACTGAGCGCGATGAAGGTAGCGCACACACTGAAGACCACTGCTCGATGTGTGGGAGTGGAGGGGGTGGGACAAAGGGTATAAATACCACCCAGACACATCTGGCACGATCGTGTTCTGGACTACCCTCCTCATGCCAGTCAGCAGGTGCAACCTGAAGATGATGGCACATTACTCTGTCGAAAATTCGTTCAACAACGTTCAATTTATCTGGCCGCATGGCTGAGAGATCTTCAAGCATTTTATTTTGCTGTTAGCTTCATATCTTTTCCCATTTAATATGGTTTGTTTTGAAAATAAAGATGTTATTAGCAACAGTAAGGATGGAAAGAGAGAGGTATAATCACTTACCACAGGAGAAAAAAAAATATGAATACAGAACAATAATGAAATTTTTGGTTTATACCAGGGGTCCCCAAACTTTTTATCACGTCGACCCCCTCATAGAACATTTGTCTTCTCATCGACCCCCAGATTAAACGTTTAATAAAAACCAGTGCCGGATCTGGGGGGGGGGGGGTGTACACCGGGATGCCAACTTCAAGGGGGCGGCAAAATCATGTTTGAAGGGCGGCGATTTAAGTCGCGGAAATTTTTTTTTAGCTCTACTAGTACACTGGGCGCCGGGCGGCGACAACAATGTGTTTGGCCGACAATCGAGGTGGCGACACTTGGGATCAGACGGCAAAAATGGGAGCTCCAAATAACGTTGCAAGGGGCGGCATTCCTACAGTTTTTGCCCCGGCTCGAAAAATTCCTGGATCCGCCACTGATGAAAATTTTAAATCATTTTTAGCATTTTTGATGCTAAGCGATAAGGAGACTTGCATAACAACCCAAAGAAAGTATTTATAGTTCCCACACCTTAAAAAATCCACCCAACAATAACAAAAAAGGGATATTTTACACTGTTATTATAATCGTAAAAAATAATTAAAAAATTATAGATAGATGGAAACTAGCCTATAACCGTAAGTGTCATAAAATTTAAAACACAAAATAATCATTGGAAATTTAAATAAATTATATTCGATGAAAAAACATCTGCCATTTTACGACTACTATTGAATACATTAAAAATATGTTAACATACCTTTTCATTAACATACCTTTTTGATATTAGTGAGATGGATGGGTCTGAAGGGCAGCATCAAGATTACTGATGTTCGGTTGAAAATTGGTAAGTTTTAGTCGCAAATCACCACGGTTTTCCAAGTTCGGTCTGTTTCTCTGTTTTGTTAAAATAACGTTCGCGTGGCTAAAGCCAGCTTCAACGAAATTGGGAATGCAAGTAAGAAAGATTCGTCTTCTGCTATGAGCTTGGGGTATTTTGTAGCAATATTGTTATTGCTCCAAATTTCGCTGAGGTTTTTATTTTTAAACAACGCTTTAGCTTCCAGATCTACGCATATTTCAATCAGTTCATCTTCTAAGCCACGTTCATTACCTTCATTATGTTAACATCAAATTGAGAAGCAAACCATTCAGGAACATGCATGTTCTCCAAGTCTTCGAAACGTGCTTTGAAGTCTTCTCTTAATTTATCGAGAAGTTTAATATATATCTCCAAATCACGGTCGGGTATCTCTTCATTTTCTTTTAGTAGTCGAAAGTTTGAAAAATATTTAAAAATTTTACGGGCCAGTGAAGATTTTAACAGGTCCATTTTTAGTTGAAAGGCCATTATAATTGTTCGAGCTTGAAAAATTGTAACATTTTTTCCTTGCAAACGCTTCTGTACTTCGTTAAATTTCGAATAAAGATCTGCCAAATAGAACAAGATGGTTCTTGCACTGTTTTAACTCGTCATATAGTAATGGATCCACATTCTTAAGAAACTCTGCAGACGAGTCGTACAAGTCAACAAACCTCTGCAAACTATCACCTCTTGCCAACCACCTTACCTCAGTGTGCAAAAGTAATTGATTGAAAGGTTCATCATTTTCTTCGCATAACTTCGCAAACAATCGGGAATTGAGAGGATGAGCTTTAATTTTATTAATTGACGTAATGCACACTTTTAGAGTATCATGCAGGTCGCCACTCAATTTTTTGGCTACAAGATGCTGCCTGTGTAGGACACAGTGAACAGTACGTACATTAGGAACCTTTTCCTTCAGAAAGACGAAAAATCCTCTATAACGGCCTACCATAGCAGGTGCACCGTCAGAAGCTACTGCAGTAATATTCCCGAAAGGAATGTTGTGCTTGTTCAAATAATCTTGCAAACATAAAAAAATTGTCTCACCTTTTGAATCAGTTTGAAGATATTTAGCAAAACGAAATTCATCAACAGTGTCATTCAGGGATGGACTATGGAACCTAACATAAACCATGAGAAGATTTGAACTTCCGAAAGTTGATTCGTCAAGTTGAATAGCAAACTTACAATGCTGGAGCTCAGAGGTCAAAGTTCTTTCCACATCATCGGCCATTTCCTCTATACGTCGCTGCACAGTATTTGCACTCAATGGTATGCACTTCAAAAATAGTTGAGAGTCTTTCTTCATAATATTTTCAATTACATCTTTTATAGCTGGTACTATAATCTCTTCACCAATTGTGTACGGTTTGTCTTTCTTTGCTATGTTAAGAGAGATGCTGTAGGATGTCCTCAGTCCTCCTTCACTATCAGCGCTAGCAGATGACTTCAGATATGTACTTTAATTTGGCGGAATTCTCAATTTCTCTTTTAGCATTTTGAAATACTCAAAATCTTTGTTTTTCTTATCAGAATGGATCCTTTCCAAGTGGTCTTTTATTTTCGCCGGCTTCATAGCATCATTGCTGAAAGTTTTTCACATAACAAGCACATAGGAATAGTTTCATTAGCAGAAGATAGCACAAAACCATATTTCAAATACTCGTGTGAATATTGTCTGCATTTCTTCTTAGCACTGGTAGACGACATCGTAGGTATTAAACTCAGATTTATAATATGAACAACACGATACGATCGCAGCACAACAAAACAGCAGCAGTAAGAGATGCAACTTATTACCGCACGAGCTATAAAGAACTGCCTGTTCTTACTCAGAGTGCATTGTTGCTACTTTTTTCTAACAATGGATATCTAGACTTGAAGGAATAATAATTACATCTAAAAGTAACCTATTCAATAGAATTAGATAGGAAAAAAAAGAAGTATCTAAATTTAATGGTTTTCGGTATATTACGATATCATCTATGTAATCTACATTTAGATATCTACATTTAGATATACAATACATAGAGTGGAAACCATACTAGAATTTAACAGTGCAACTTGTGTATAATGAACCAGGAGCGTTCTCTCCCCCCCCCCCCCCTCCCTGGTGGCTTTACGTCTCGTCGACAGCGCGGTCATTAGAGGCGGGATGGAACTGCGGAGAAGGAACTGGAAGGAATTCGGCCATGGCTTTTTGGAGGAAGCATCCCGGCATTAGCCTTGAGTGATTTGGGGAAACCATGGAAAACCCAAATCCGGATGCCTGGACGGTGATTCGAACCAGCGTCCTCCCGAATATAAAATGCTTAAATACCCAAAGTAAATAAAAAATAAAGTTTTAATACTTGTTGAGTTCATCACGTAGCTTAGCTAAAATAAAATAATTGTGATGTTGAACTTCTTTCTTACCCCAAAGACACAATTCGTAAATTGGTCTACATTCGTTTCTCACAGGAACAACCACTAGCAAACCAGCAATGCGAGTGAAGAATAAAGCGGCGAAATCAAACAGTTTGAACGCTAAGCTTTGCCCCATTATTACCTCAACGCTTTGCGCCCCAGTATGAGTAACAGCAACAATCCAATTGGTTTATTTGTTTTCGCTGCTTTGTTCTTCGCTCTCGTCGTTGCTATGCTCTCCGCTCCAGTATGTTATCTCCTTAACACGTACCTAAAGCGACGCAGGCTTCGGTAAAACCCAAATTATAACGGGGGTAGTCAGTTATTTTGGATTTTTGTTGGAATATTCCCATTTTTTTCCTAGACCATTTAACTGATCCTCTTTATTATCAATCGACCCCCTTTCGACTCCCGGGTATTAATCGACCCCCGGAGAACTCTTATCGACCCCCAGGGGTCGATACCGACCACTTTGGGGACCCCTGGTTTATACCCTTCTTCAGCTGTACAATGTAAGGTGAGAATCAAAGAGCAAATAAATGTCAGTTATATCTGTATGTTAGGGCGGATTCCAATTGCAGTAATAGTTTGAGGTAAAGGAAGAATTTGTGGTAGAAAATATAAATAATTTGAGGCACAAATCAAATTCATAGGAAACACAAAAAATTTGTCTCTGTTAAAATAATAATTGAACAAAAACTTTAATTGTGTACTGCATGCGAGGAAAGGAAACAGTATAGAATGAAGAAGGGGCTGGTGGAGGTGGGCAAGGGAAGAAAGCAGTGGAGTGTTATTTCAGGCTGAAGCCAGGTGAATGCATTGCACCTAGCAGGTATCGGTAGGCCAGCTTCCATTCCACAAGTGCAGTGGAACTGTTACTAACAGGGAGGACGGTGATAGCACAAACTGAGAAACAAGAATTAAGTTAATTGTTGTTGTGTGTGATGCGATGTGCTGCAACTGGATGGTCTGCATTTTGGTGAATATCATTTACCTGTCACCATTCATCCTTATGGATAACTGATTGGTAGTCAGAATTATGTATGACGCAGGGAATTTTTGTAAATAAGTTGATAAGTGACATACGAAGTTTCCCATGTGGCACAACCTACAGTGAGAATGATATCTCCAGAGATGGTATTGGTGAAAAATTATTGGCTATGTGCATAGTGAAATATCAGTAAAAAAAATGTCATTTGAAGACGAGACATATAAAGAAAGCAGTGACTGAATGTTATGCTTATTTTGGTAATGAAGCCTGAGTGGATACAGAGTTAACAGCTGTGTGTTCAAGAACAGATAGAGCCATGATAGTAGCTTAAGTGGCAAAATTTTCAATTTTGGAAGGATAGTCAAGGACTGAAATAAGTTACTGTGGGAGGAACTGAATAGTATGTTTCATTTTACAATTGAATAGTATGTCTTGAAAAGTGAAAGAATTTAAAATTAGAATTTGCATCAATCTTGAGCATAAATAGACTTATAAGGAAATAATTGACTTAAACACCACAAAAATTTCTGATAATAATAGAAATAAAAATTACATTAATTTTCTTTGTAGATTGTACCTCAAATAATTCAATTAAAATTTTATTTCTGTTCATCAGAATTTCACTACCACATCACTGTTTTCAATTGTCAGAATCATGTTAGTTATATATTTGGGTGAATAAATGTTTCCACTGAATTTTTTCTTACAAAATAAAATATTTTAAATAATTTCATGAATAACTTTACCATTCCAACCTTCTTCTCTTTACTGATTTGGAACTTCTTTTATTCATATAATTTTCCAGGGCCTTTGCAGCATTTATGATATTGTTGGAAATGCAAAGATTCTTCCAGCAGATGTCAACCTCAGATTGACTCAAAGAATTCACTGTCATTTAAAAGGCCATGGATACTCTTAAACCTTAGTAGTACCAATGAAGCAAATGTGACACAAAGGAAGACCTCTGTTGGAGGCAACAACAGAGAATTGTTACAAAGACATGTTGTGTTATTTCTCACCGGACTTGCTTTGCTACTTCTGCGATGGAAGATCATGGGCTCTGCTCTTCCAACTTTCCAGAAGTTTGATAATCCTGCATCATTTGCAGAAAGCATTATTACTAGGGTACGTATTCATCTTTGAAAATGTCTCTCTGTCTTTGCTACCATACCCTTTTTTTAAATTTTTTTTTAATAAGAAGATATGTTAATAGCTTTTAGTTTTCAAGCAATAGACTTTTAAGCCAATAATAAATAACTGAATACCATTTAAATACAACATGTACAAGTTGAGAAAATAAAAATGGAGTCGTCATGTAATGAAATCATCATAGAACACAAAAGAGTTAGAGACTGCAGTGTGGTAGAGAACACCTGAAAGAACTAAACAAGGAACTAATAGCTGAAAAGAGGGAGCTTAAGCTAGATTTACAAAGAATAGCATAGATGTAGCAGACCACTGAATGATCCAACAAGAAGTTTTTATTGCTATGTCAGAAAATTAAAGGAAAAAGAAGGCATTCTGACAATTATGGATAAAGATGGAGAAGAATTTGAAATTGATCCCAAGGATAATTTGAGAGAACTGGGTAAGCTAGAAAAGTGTAAAGAAGTTATTGCAGATTTATTAAAGATTGCTTAATGTGCCATACTGAGAAACATTATTTAGATTGAGTTTATAGATTTGATTTTTGTAAGAGGACTGGAAAAGATCCATATTAGTTTATAAAATGCTCTCTGGTAACTAGCCAAGTTAAAAAAGTGTTATCACGTGATATTTCTGCGATCAAAATCACTGTCATCATCTTCTGGTGATATTCTTATGTGAGCCATGTTAGTACTGGATCATAAAAGACGGAAGACAAATGGGACTGAAAATGGCAGGCCATTTAGTATGATTTCAGTGGTAAGTAAGTTGATGGAAAGCTTGATATGCATCTTACCTCAGAATTGTCTATATAAATGGAACTAGTTTTAGGAAAGTATATTCATGTGAATCTCAATCAGTGGGCTTCGTGATAGATATTTTGGATAAAATGGTTGTGGGAAGTCAAGTTGATTAGCAGTGGGTCACCCCGTGGTATTTGACAGAGCAGTAAATAAAGTATAAATTTGAGTGGATGAAAAAGTGACTTTTTGGATATTCTTAAAAGATATAAAGAGAAGGATTGGGGTAAGAAATGCAATATCAAAAGAGATTGCAATGAAAACAAGGAGTGCTACAGGGTAGTATATTGAGACCATTGCTGTTCCTTTTTATAATGAATGATTGTCTTGATGGTTTACATTTAGAAGTTAGATTTCTTAGGTCATTATAAAATGGGATTAGTGGGATCACTTTGGGACATGCTACTAGTTCACATGTTCCCCCCCCCCCCCCCAACCAAATATCATACAGTTGGTAATAAATGTTATAGGACCACATTGTAGTTATTGAGAGTTAACTGAAACATGTCTTTGTTTTGGTAGATTATGCATTGAAGTTTACTGTGTTAATATTGCTTGACTGGTGTCTTAAGTATTCACTCCATGTTTGAAATCTGAAGTTAGATTTTCCATCAGTAAAAAATTGTCATTGAATAAGAGGCAGGTCTTATAATGTGATCAAATAACATTTGTATGCATAGCCAATGTAGCAGCAACATTCAGCTACACCTGTTTCTGTTATTTCTTCATCCGTGTAATCTCACTGTATTGCAGCCTGTGTCATTGATTTGCCATTTCTGAAGCAGGAATAAAGATAAATAAAAAAAAAATATCTTTGGCACACCATCATACAAAAATGTCAGAGGCTTACCTACTTTTGATGTTGTCACTATATTTTTCCTAAGGGTCATAGATTTATATCAAGGGCTGGTAGTGTACATTTAAAATTTTTTGTTACAATCCTAAACTTACCTCATAACTCTATAACTTAAAATAATATTTTTATTTTAAACAAAAATGTTAATAAACTTTTTTTTCCCTTGGGGTTTAGGTCCTCAGTTACAATTATATTTATGCAATCAATATGTGGTTGCTTCTTTGTCCAGAATGGCTGTGCTTTGATTGGTCAATGGGATGCATACCACTGATATCAATTGCCAATGGTTTTGATTATCGTATTATTGTTGTTCTACTATTCTGGTGTATGCTTGGCATTCTTCTGTGGAGGTGCCTTTCAATTACAGATAGGAGAAATTCCAGGTATTTATTATTAGTTAAGAAATCAATAACTAGAAAATTGTTCTCTTATTATTATAACTGCAGTGGCAGAAAAAGAATTAATACCTTCTCTTACATGGAGGCCAGAGGTAGGATCCATCACTTGCAGATGGTGTAGATTTACAATCACTGGAACATTTTAGTGCAATTTTTGATGAAAATGTTGTCAGCACATACTTGACAATCACTTAACAGGTGTTAAATAGGGCTTTTTATTACATCCATGTGTTGCAAATTTGTCCATTTTGCTACTTCCAATCACGCCATCAACCACAAACAAGTCGCTATCAGATACATGTTACACAGAATGAATGAGATACCCCTCTCCAAAGAAAATTATGCAGCAGGGCTCAATAATATTATGTTGATAGCATCCAATAATGGCTATAACACTAACATGGTACAGAAGATTAACTACAAAATTAAAAAACAAATATGCAAATGTGGCCAACAAACATCAGACAATTACCCAAACTACACTCACCAATGACACACAACAAGAAAACAGGCAATGGCACACAGTGACCTACTTGAACACTAACACATACAGAATCAGTAACATTCTCAGAAGAATGGGAATAAATGTAGCATTCTGAACTAACAACACCATCCAAAAACATTTTAGCAGTAATACAGCTGGAAATGAATACCAACAGTCAGGAATATACAAACTAACCAGCCAACAGTGTAAGGCTATCAATATTGGACAAACAGCCAGAAAATTTGAAATCCGATATAAATGGCACATAAGGGCATTAAGATGCTCCAATCATTCTACATATGCAGAATATTTAATTGAAAACAAACACGACACACAGAAATGGGAAGAGACATGCAAATATTGGCAATCAATAACCACAGAAAACACATGTTGGCAGTTCAAGAAAATTTTCAGGTACAAAAGGCACTAAATGAAGGGGAAAATGTGATCAATGAATACATCCATCTTACAAACCAGACACTATTTAGGACACTAAAAATGAACTCGCATTCAAACACACCGCTACAGCAAAGATAAAACTTAACCTCAGTAAGCAAATTATGTTGGTAATACATGTGCCATAGACAGTTAGCATCTTTGAGAAGAAACCATAAACAATAACTAAAGTTTGTTTAAAAAGCTACATTGTGTGTAAATACGTGTATAATTATGCTTTTCATAAAAAACTGGTCAGTTGGTGAATAACCTCAAGAAGAAGAACAATACCTAAGCTTGTTCCCGAAGTTACCTTCAAAAATCAAACTTATGTAAATATGTTTCTTATTCAAGATTGTTCAGTGAGTGAGAAACTAAAAGGGGAGAAACTGATATGGAACAATTCCATACACTAATGTAATATAGAAAAACTGTAAGTAAAATAAGTTAAAAATAATATTTAATAACAAAATTTATACCTTCATTTAGATAAACATTATGCTACACATCAAAACTTGTACATAACTTGTTCTAGAGCACTGATGATGGTCTATTAAACTGAAACACGTATGCCATAACAAAGTTTTTTCATTTGTTAGCTGCACTAGACCGAGAAGAAAACCCAACACTAATTGGATAAATTTCTTATTACATATCTTTAGTCCCTTATTTAACATTGTATACTGTTTGTCAGCCCTCTCTACATACTTGCTTAAATTTACTTGTACATCTGTTTCTAATCTAGATATACAATCATCTAATGACTTATTAGAAGTTTTTATTTCCTCACTTAATTGTAATTGTGTTTCTGTAAGTTGTGTAGTAAGTTGTGCTGTTAGTTGTGCTCCAAATCGAAACAGTATGTTTTCTAATTCATCTACAGTGACTATTTCATGTCTGTTACTTCCAACTGAAACTTCTAAGTCTGGAGCACTGATTTCTGGTGATATTACATTACTTTCCTCTGTTGGCGAAAAGTTTTCCACGCAGGTAGATTGTATTTCCGGGGCCAGTAATGAGAAGTCATCATCGTTTACGTTTTGCTGACTCACAGAGTCTGTATTTACAAAGATTTTGTCACTCTCCATATTGAAAATAATAAATTAATCTAGCAACTTGCTATATATTATATTAGAATTATTGTAGAATCGCTAATGTTTATGTTGATAGCGTTAGTACTTTTAGTCAATCAACCACAAAAAGTGAAATGATAATCAAAACTGGATAGTCCCTTAAACTCTTTAACCTAAGTTACTAGATTCACATAAAAAGTTTCTATCCACGTAAATTAGGTCTTCACTATACCAAAAGTTACATCAGTTGATATCTTTAGTATATGAAATTCGGCTTGCATAAAAAAACAGAGTCTAAAAAAGAGTTACATAGCTTTTATTGTATTTTGTCACCGGTGGATTAACTTTCACCTCACTCAGCTGTTAGTTGCATCTGCGGCAAATGTTGTCGAGTTATGGGTACTTCACGTTCGGCCATTAGTTACGCTGTATTTTCCCACAGAGTATCCTCTCTTCCTCTTGATCTTTGTATTCTAATAATGATTCAGTCTGTCAGTTTATGCTACAAATCCTTTTCTGTTGCACATAAGGTCACTGCACTGTCACCATGTTGTATTTCAGAAGAATTTAGTTATATTTGCCATGCTTTTAAGCTTCTTAATTAATAATTAATATTCGTGGTTTTAACTGTGGTTGGTGTAATTTATTTTATTTATTTACTAAACGTGCAGTTAAACTAAGTAAATGAAATAATAGCCATATACTCTGCACAGTTTAAATCCGTTTTAATAAACTCCAACACACCACGGTAATTACATAATTGGACTTCTTATTTGCAAGTTCTCCTTATGTGCCAACCAACCTAGGCAATCCACTCGTTATAACCTTGTTGCTATGGAAACTTTCCAAGAGTAATCCAACTGGCCTTTGCCATGGAACTCTTAAATTCAAAGATATAGAATGACATTAAAATATGTAATGTGATTTGAAGATAATCTGTCTGTTGTCCTACACTAGTTTCTCCTATTGTTTCTCTTTGTATCGTAAAATTGATTCAGTTTTGTTGAATAGTTGTTTGCAGTTGATGTCCTTGTAGAATAGCAAATAGTGAACCAAGGTGGCAGGGTACATGCAAAAATGAATCGAACAATAACCCACCAAATTGTGTTCCAAATATTATCTTTAATGTGGAAAAGGCAAGGAAAATAACCCATCACTTATCACCCACAGAAGGCAGTCGGGACAGACAAACACAAAAAACACACTTTACAATATCTTGGTTAAAAACCTTATTCTTGTAGGAGGTGAGGCATATGTCAGGTGGAAAAATGTGTACACATCTAGAGCTACTGCATGAATGAACCAAAGATGAAATGAGGCAGGGGTGGGGATTGGACCAGTGGTGTATGGAGAAAGTTGTGCAACAATAATTTTGGGAAAGAATAATCTCCGTGTAAACCAGTCAAGGTAAAATAATTTTAAAAAAATAATATATAATTTTGATCTGTGAAAAGAGAGAAAATAAAAATAAAATCAGAAAGGTATAATTTCTATATATAAAGAGGAATGTATGTATGTTTGTTTGTTTGTTCTTCATACAAATCCACAGTTGTCATCTGATTTCGATGAAAGTTTGCACACTTATCGTTTGAAACAAGGAGAAAAGTACTGTCTACATTTGGTTGGAAAATTTTCTGTATAAATGATACATTTTGTCTTATAATTTTGAAAAATTACTGAACAGTGATAGATAGACATGTAGGATGTGTAGGTTTCTATACTGCCTTTCCATATAACGGTCTGGTAGCTCAGTGGTTAAAGCACTTGCTTACTGCTGTTTGGATCGTGGTCTGTGGTTCAAATCTCCAAGGAGGCAAAAAATTTTAAAAATTGTTTTTGATCGTTAGAGTCACGCCTATACTGTTGGTTATTAGGTTTCAATGATAAACTGTAGATATCACAAATTTAGGGGTTCAATGCGAGGCAAATCGTAGGTAGTCTTGCAATGCTGTAGGTGTACACTTTTTTAGGTTATAATGGTCCCTCAGGGGTTGTTCGCAGTCAGAGTGTGTGTGTGTAATCTGCAGTAATAATACTATAAATGCGGAAGTAAGTCTCTGTCTTTTTGTTGACTAAATGGCGACTAAATGGCTATACCAATACTGATGGAATTTGACAAGAAAATCTGTAGGAAGGGCACTGGAAATTTTTTCCAGCATGATTAGCAATTGCAGTCACGAAATTTTTAGAACTTATCGAATGGCGACAGAAATATGTTGGTTATTGATTCTCTTCAAGAGACATATTCGATGGTAGAATGATATAGTGATAGCTTTCCTGTCATATTATGCCGACTCGGAGATGTTTGGGACCAACCCTTCATTACCAACAGCTTTCTATATTCAATTCTGGCAAAGAAATTCTTAATCCATGCATATGAAGTCGCGGGTATCAGCTAGTAAACATATGAGGAAGAAACACTGAGAGAGCAGGCATTTGTACAGATACTTAACTAACTGGTCAAAAAGCTAAAAAAAAATAGAAGTATAAGTTGCAGAAATGTGACTTACAATTGTTGCTAAACATTTTTCATGGGTGATCCTTGTTCCGAAGTAGGAGCAGAGAGCATAGAAACTTTCGTATAAAGTACTAAAGGCTTATTAAACAGTATGTTCTTATTGTGTTTGTGGGTCAATTGCAGGTATCAGACTTGGGTAGTTATCAGATTCCTATATATTATTTAATTTCAAAAAAAATCTGTTTTTACTCCCCAAAGTAAACATGACAAGCGATCCAAAGCAAATCGGGTAGCTGTCTACGGAGTGACGAACTACCTGCTGTCTATCATTAAAGATAGATTGTTTCCCGATATAACCCTTGTACATCTAGACCAGTGTTTCCCAACGTGGGGCCCACGCCCCACAAGGGGGCAATTTGTTTTTTTTTAGGGGGGCAATTTAGAAATTGACTTGATACGACTTTACCGCTTTCTCTTTGGGTTATTTAAACGCAATGCCAGATATGGTTACAAAATATAGCAAAAAAGCAAATTCTTAAAAGCATCACACTAAATTGCCATAATAAATGTTTATTATAAATCTTTTGAATTTGAATTTTAGTATTTCATTATATGTTTTTTAAATTTTACTTACTGTGTTTTATGATAATATTAAAGTCTTTTCTTTCAAAAACCATCCTATATCAGTTTCTTTAATAACAAATCATTTTTTTTATTAAAAATTATGTATGGGGGGCAAAAAATGTTGAAAGTGGGACATGACCCAAAAAAGGTTGGGAAACACTGATCTAGACCATTCCCCTCCTCCCTTCGGTTCCCCTCCTCTCCTCTCCCCCGTTTCTCCCATTTTTAAGTTGCATTAGTTACCACTGATTTGTCCTCCCTCTAATCAGATATAATTATTACCCTGTTACCATAATCTTAGCATTATGGATTACAGTAGCACAGCTCTAAAGCCTTCACAGTGCTTCTTTCCTTGTACCCCTTCTTCACATGATTCTCAGTTTCTTTTCCTGCAACCGCTGCACCTACTACCCACCATGTCTGCGGCACTGGCATTGTTACTTATATTGGATCCTCTTACAGAAATCACTCCCATGGCTGCTTACCATCACCATTCTTCAAGGAAACATTCTTGAAACACATCATGTAGGTCAGATAAATGATGTATTTATGATTCGGACTTATGGCAAAAACTAATTCCTCAGCTTCTTACAGTCAGCAAAAAGCCATGCCCATCTTCATCTGGTCATTATTCTGAGTACATAGTACTACACTGGTAAGGATTGCAATCCCACAGGATTTTTGCAGGATTTGTGACAGTTTTGCAGGATTGGCATTAACTGTTTTTCAACACATATTTTTAAAACATATTTATTAAAAGTATTAACAGATTAAATAATAAATGTCTGTTAATTAAATTAATAAATCGATTTTAATGTTAAATGAAAAAAATCAATAGTTAACAATATTTTAATTGGCAAAATAACATTAAATTTTTTAAGCCTGTCTTAAGAATGTTTCTAGCTTTACATTTTTTAAATCCAAACCAATTTTTAAATAAATAATCAAAAATATTCAGTCTTAGGTCATATCAGTTTGAAAACATGGTATGCATAATGGCCAGGTCAGCAGAGTTTTTTTTAAAAATTCTAAAATCTAAATAAACAATCTATAACACCTAGCGAAAGTATTCTATTTCAAAAAGTGAAGCTAATATACTCTGTAATGTGTAGCTTTGGCTCAGAACAAGATCTCATAACTTTTTGGCATTGTACAAGCACGAGATTTGGTCTATTTTTACAAGAATTGTTTTTGTGGGATTCATTATTATGTCTCCTGCTTTCTTGATTGGTCTTACAGTCGATCAATTGCTATAAAAAGAAACTAATCACCAAGTCATAAACTGTCAAGTATTTCAGTCTTACTTTAAGTGTTGTAACAACTTTTTTTAGAATGAAAATTAATTTTGTATGTAAGAAAGGAGACTTTCTTGACCTATAATTGCTATGTAGTCACCAAGAGCGTATCGTCGGATTGCATTGTAAAAACACGAAATTTCACATGTGAGGAAGATGGAGGAGGAATGGTGTTTTTACAACATAATTTTGCGATACATTAATACTTAGATATAACTTATGTTGCCTTTAGTCAAAATAATAAAAGGACGCGTACTATTCACTCAAAAATAATGTATTGTGGCCATTGACCAAATTATCCCAAGAGGGATTAATCGAAAGCCAGAGTGGCACATGTAAGCAGGCGGCTATTGTCAAAGAACATGTGTTTCAAATGCATTGAGGCAGCGCACTCAGGGGTATTTGACACAAAAAGTCGATCAAACTTATTTCTACATAATTTGAATTTTTTTTAGTTTCTTTTGTGTATTAGAACATACAGCTATGAAGCTATAAAGAACATATACTTTCAATACACACTTTATTGCATATTAAGTGAATATTTACAAAATACCTAAACAATAATCATACATATTTACTCAAATAATATCATTCTGATGAACCGTCCCATCCCTCTTCACCAGAAGCTTCATCTTACGGCTCATTCTCTTCTTGAGTACTCTGATCCCATTAAAGTAATATTTTAATAGTTTCTCATTTGAATGATTTACATTTTTTTTTTTTTTACCTGATGAAGCTCAAATATGGATCCGAAGTCAATAAAAGCCTATTAATGACATTGGAGTTGCACTGAACACGGCTAAATTTTCTATAGTTTCTCTCCCTAAATTGTCAAAATTATTTGGTTCTAGCTTCTGCTGCTGCTCCTGACAGAGTGCCTTTAGGTAAAAGTGCATACTCTATTATGTTTGGGCCCTCAATCAATACTTCATGTAGTATAATGACATTGGATGCCACGAGTACAGTTCAATGTACATTTTAACCGTTTCGTGGCAGTGGGGAGCAATTTTTTTTTTTTTCTCTATCTTGTTCCCACTAGATGATATTCACAGAATAGTAGAAAACCTGTCAATCAATGTTTTGTTAATACATGTTATCTCTGTGGATTTCGTTTGCTACAATCAGTCAAATCATTGAAAGATTTTCTAGGCCGACCCACATTGGATGGATTGGATTGTATAGGGATTTCGATACATCCTAGTAACCAATCAATATTTCTTTAAAAATACACTCTCAGGTCTCTTAGAAGCCTGCCATTTTATTTTAATTTCCAATTTAATCCTTGAAAACTTTTGTTCGACCATGAATGTCGGTTCATTTAAAATATTTTCCTCCGCTAATTCCAACTTTTACACAAAACCATTTCCTTTCTTGTGTTTATTCAAACATAAATAACCTTTCAGTTCAAGAGCTTGATATCAGAAGAGCCCATAGCAAAGAAAATCTTAGATGAATTAATGTGGCAGAAAAAAGTAAGTTTGTTTTATTTTAAAGAAGCTCGAATTTTTTCAAATAAATAGATGTTTGGCACCTAGTTTTCAGTGAAACTCCAGGATAGTACACTAAACTAAATCCCTACAAGAAATCAGACCTTGGGAAGGTCACGAAATATAACAAAAACACTCGATTTTTCGTGTACAAAGCAAGTCAGCTTGCAAAATGCAGAGAAATAAAGTTGTGCAATACTTTTACATGTATGTTACTGTTATTTCAATTTTACGTACTTGGTTGTACAATATCCATCATTAAAATCAACTCTACTTAACATCACTCACAAATTAAATTGGTACAACTTATAATTTTCTTGTATTTGCGTGGTAACAGTACATGCATCTTGCAATGTGCTCAGAAGACAACTGTTCACGGGGTGGATAGTGAAGCTTATCTAAAAAACATAGCGGTCTGTTGTTCTATGTATTTACATTTGCCTAGACTCAGATAGATACGGGATCTTGAAATTTGCTTGAAATGTGTTTTTACTTTTGATCAACTTTTTGTGTCAAATACCCCTGTCTGCGGCGGGCAAGACAACAATAAGCCAAAGGATATAAAATTGCCTTTTGATAGCTGCTACATAAATATGTATTTGATCAGTAAAATTACGATAACATTAGTTTCGTATCAATGAATAATCAAATTTTCAGCCGCAATACATGAAGTTTTCACAATTACTTTATCTGGAAATACAGAAAATGGGAATAATGAAACCGTAAATAAAAAACTTTAACTGTGTAGTTCAGATGACATGTGCAAAACATATAAAATGCTTTTATGTAGCAAGAAAATCGTACTAAATATGCAACATAAATCAAATTATAGCAATGTGTACTCAAAACAAACATAAGGTTTAATGAATATGTAAAAGTGAGTCTATTTATTTACGAATGACGAAGGTTAACAAAAACAATTGCATTTTTCTCATAAGTCAAATGCCAGTTGCAAAGGTACAGGCAAACAATGCAATACATCCAATATAGATCGAGTGGGGCAGCGAGTAATGCAGATTGACACTCGTTTTTGCCACATTTTGCGGATTGTGGATCCCCTTAATTTTGTGCAGGATCCGTTGGACTGTTTAATGATGCGGGATTGTGGGATCCCACTTTGCTGGATTGCAATCTCTATGCACTGGAGGTTAATGTTTCCCACTTCCATGGTTCAGTATATATCTTTGCCCATTTAAAACTAAACAATCTACAACGATATTTTTAGTTAGTTAACTGACACTCCGATTACATACAACCTAGGGGGTTAAGGTAGATACACCTGCTCTCAATAATTGATCTTTTCCCTGCTATAGTTAAAATGTATACCAAGCCTTTTATGCAGAGGTTATCTCTACTTATCCTGCTGATCCAGTAGCAAAAATCTTGTGCAGAGTTCCTTCCAACAAACAGGTACCACACAACCAGTGGCATAGCTAGGTTAACAAGGGCTCCAGTACAGAAATATTTGGGCCCTCAGGCCAGATGGGTGACCTTTTTCTTTCTATTCAGTGTTTCCCTGGCCTTGAATCCACATCTCAAATCATAGCTGTGTTAAATTTCTTTATTCTTGTTACTTCTGACAGATTTTACCCACTCTTCCCAAAATAGGCTTCACTTTACCCCAAATATCAAACAACTAATATGTAAGTACAAACCCATCCAATCACCAAATGGCTCCTTCTACTGCCACAAACAATTTAGCATTGTATTTTCATATTACCACATCGTATAACAACCTTACCACCAGTGACTGTACCCCATGGAGGGGCATATCATATGTTAGCCTTCCAGTCTTACATCAGTTTATGTACACACATTATAATCACATTGTTACATATATGTAATTATTCTGTATGAGTTTGTGGTCTTGTAACAATATTACATCGGTGATTAGTCTGTGATTAAGAAGTTATGTGGTTTAAGTTGGTAGTAAAAGGGTAGGCTGAAAAGAAATGCACACATGCTTGCAGAACACAATTAAAAACAAATAGCAAGACTGGCCAAAAAGTACATTAAAGTACAGTTCTTAAGCTTCAAAATCATCAGGTTTGAAGTTATTGAATTCATCAAGTGTATTTTGAGAAATGGAAGTATGGAGACGTGTTGTAGTGCCGTTATCGAATTTTTAACTGCTGAAAAAGTTACTCCTACTGCGATTCATCATTATTTAAAGGCTGCTTATGATAATGATGCAGTTGATAGGTCTACTGTAAATTGATGGGCCTTAAAATTTCATGATGGCAAACCTGAAAACGCTCTAAATTTTGATAAAAAAAAAAAAATGCAGGGACATCGGATCACTGCCACAGATGATAAACACCATAAATTCATTGAAAATTTGATTCAAAATGGCCAGAGAATAACTCAAAAGCATATTGCAAATCATACTGAAATATCCAAGGAATGTGTCGGCTTCATTATTGAACAATTGGTATACCATAATACCAGTGCACGATATGTACCACACTGCAACTACAAAAGCTCTCCGAAACTTGAAGTTTGAACCGATTCCACACCATCCTTACGCCCCTTCCCCCTCCTCCCCCAATCTTGTGATTTTTATTTCTTTTCATGTACTTGAGACAACTCAAGGGTAATAATTGTACCTCGGATGCTGGGGATGGATTCGAGAAAAGTCAGAAAATTTTTTCAGTGACTGAATAAAAATACTGAAATGTGATACCCATAACGGTGACTATGTTGGAAAATAAATATACGATTTTTAAGCTTAAGAAATTACTTTAATGTACTTTTGCCCGATATTGCTACATGCTACATGTGTGCATTTCTTTTCAGCATACCCTCGTATATGTAAGTAATCTACTATTGTTAACGCTGAACTGTGGCAGACAGACCAAAATTAGCGGCAGAAGTGTTATGGTGACAGACATTGTCACTGTATATGGTGTTCAGTGGAGTTTGGCTGCCTTGGGAATGTTGTCTCTCTTTTTTTTTTTTTCTTTTTTTTGCACCGTGTGATCAAAAAAAGTGTAGCTGAGACATTCTTATTTCATTCTGAAGTGTTAATTAGTGTTGGTGGCCCTTGTATGTAAACTTGATATTGATGGTTTGTTCATTGCTGTTAATAGTGAGGGAATAATTAAAACCGAAATTAGCAATAATTAAAGAGCGAAAAATAGATGGAATAAATTGAAATTACTAGAAAGAAGAATCATGAGAAAAATCTTGCATCCAGTTAAAACAACAGAACTATGGAAATTAAGAAGTAATAAATAAATATACCAAAACATAGAAAATGTAACATAATCAATAAGGAAAAGGAGATTGCTGTTTTTAGGAAATATTTACAGGATGAATGATAACAGACTAACAAAAAGATATTGAAGTATCTGTAGGGGAAAAAGTCAACAACCAGCTGGATTTAAGAGGGTAAGAACGATTCGGAAAGAGATAAGAGAAGAGGAAATTATGGAAAGAGGGATCTTTAGGAAAAGGTATTAAGTTTGGAAGGATTCCAAGGCAGAAGAGGAAAGAAATCTGCTCCAAGGTGGTCTAAGGAGAGATGGAAGAAACATAGTGAAATGATGAAGGAATATTGGATTGAAAGGAAGAAAAAACAACAACAAAGATGAAGAATTGAAATTGAAATGTGGTCCCAGTAGGCCTTATCGGAAAGAAGAAGAAAGTGGGGAAAATATGGATAAATCAGGTTTTGAAAGAAATGATTATAGATTGGGCAGTAGATTTTGTGATAAAATTTTGGACAGTAAAATTGCAGAAAGTATGTCTGATCAAGTACCTGTCAAACATGTCCATATTTGGAACGGCAAATAGAGAATGGCCAAATGTTGGGTATCATAATGCAACAGCTGCAGGAATTTAGGATGGATTTAAAAGCAACAAAATTAGATGCAGGAAAGGAAAAGAAGTATTCAAACAAAATGTTTTGAAAATTATGGATCAGAGAATTATGCAAACAGAAGAAAAGAATGAACAGGAGGTGGAAAAATAGCAGCATATTGCAAAAAGATTTAAAGAACTTCAAAGGAGGCATGATGACAGATGTTTAGGCTGTCTACAAAGTTATTAAAGATGAAATAATGGATGTTTCTAGTGAAACAAAAGTAGAACAGGAAAGGATTAACCATTATTTCGGACAAATGATGCAGACAATGAAGCAGTTTGTAAGCATTACCTTGAATTGGTAAGTAAAAAAGTAATAGCTCTGGAAAGTGACATAAATGCGGTAACAATTGAGATTAACCAAGTACAAATTAAAGAATATCTGCCAGATGAAGTGGATAGGGAGTTGCTACAGCTGAAACTAGATGTCAAATAAACAAAGCAGTAAAGTAGTGCAGTAGTGAATTGCTATAGTGCACCATATGCTTAATTTAAATTACCAATTTGTGCCTTCAATTGTTGTTCATTCTGTTGTGTTTGTCAAGCTTACAAGTGTGACTTACTGAAAGAATGATTAGACAGTGGCAAGATATGGCGAGACAGTATTAGGTCAACAATATGCAGAAAGAGTGGATAGGCAGTCATAGATTTAATGTATTTGGGTGATATTGAGGATTAATAAAAAATTTGGAAGTATAAGATAGTCAGAGAAATAAGTAGGGTTAATTATTTGTTAAAGCTCAGTATTGCCAGGCACGGAAACACACAGTGTAGAAGTAAAAGTGATTGTTGTAAGTAGTCTGAAGCTGGCGGTCATGAGAGATGGAGGCAAGGCGATACCAAGGCATATGTAGGATAACGTGAGCCATGCTTCCCATTTATTAAGTATAAAGTGGTCACAGAAAGCAACTTGATGCTGTCCTTTCAGTATTTTAGACAAATATTTTGTGGAGAATGGAGAGCCATTAGGAATTACTGGTCAGTACAGAGTGTTTAACATTGTCAGACTAAAGTGTGGTCAGAATCTGCAACTGTCAAAGATGAAGTACCATGTGCCTTATCCACAAACAAACTAAATAATCTAACCAGTGGGGGTGGTGGAAAACTTGTATGCGTTGTGTGAATAAAACCAGAGCGAACTTTAAGAGAACCGTGTTTTAATTTCTGTATGTAGTAGAATCTGCAAGCCTAACAATCGGTGAGCTAGAAAGAGTCACAGCTGATCACATTTTGTATATCACGTACTAACTTTATCACGACAAAGATCAGATATGTGAAGACTGTGCTACGCAGAAGTAATTTCTTATGAGTTTGTAACTTTGTAAAGGAATGTTCCAATTATGAAGAATTTTTGTAATGGTTCATGGAAAAAATATGAGTCTAAGACAAAGCAAAGGAAAGCAAAAAGCCACTTCTAGAATGTCAGACATTACAGTATGTGTGACGGAATGGTACCATACATAATTTATTGAAGTGCTAATAAAAGTGATGGATTATTTAAATGAACTAATTGCACACAATAAAATGATTGAACTTTTACAGTGGGAATTACCGAGATCACTAGAAGAAAAGCTACTTATTCAACACTGGGAACATATTGATGAATTTTTAGAAGCAATAGAAAACTTAGATAGATTGAATTTGACGTCAGAAAAAATACTCAGCAGGTGATAAAAGACATGAGACATTATGATAGAAGAAATGACTTATCACAATAATTACATGCTTCATCATGTCATTTTGAGCAATACTTTGGATACTTTTTGATATGACCAAGATGATGTGAGGCAATGCTTATAATATGCAGACAACAATGTTGGATGTGGCTATTTTACAGGAAGAAGAGAGAATAAATGGCCAAATTATTCTGGAGACATTTTCAGAAGAAATGAAGGTGGGAGAAGGGTGAAAAATCCAAATCCATAACTGGGAAACAGGAATATTGAAATATATACCAAAAGAATAGAAAATGAAGGTAGAGAATGTAAGTGTCAGAGAAAATGTGTGACCAGTGAAGGGAGAAAGAGTGAAAATAGATGGTAAAAAAATATATCCACCTGAACAAGAAAAATCAATAAAAAAAGTTGTGATTAAACGAGAAATCATCTTTAATATAGTTCACAATGTTACTTACATGATTTCTGTCTACCAACAATGCATCTCATCCGAAAGAGATTTCATGGTGCAGCTTGTAAGAGACTAAGCGTTTTGTTTGGGGCTTTTAATTAATATACTGCAACGTTGCAGTTGTGGAGCTATGTTATGTGACCCAATGTTCAATGCTTTCACTTATAAATTATTACCTTTGATAAATAGTTCAAATACCATCCGGTCGCCAGCCTGTGCAGCTTTGCTGTTTGGATAGTTAATTAAATAACAGTCAAAGGAAGCATTCAAGAATCTAATTAAGAACACATACACGTGTGCCAGCTTTCACAGTTCAGGAAGTTTTATTACTCTGAAGTTACATAATCCAAATGCAAGCCACCAGACACTAAAACTAATCTTCTTCACCAAAGAATGCAGTTTCGAGTATAAATAAGGTTGGAAATAATGAGTATAAGTCCCATTATTATTCATTAAACAATTGTCGTGAAGCAGTAGTGTAGCAGTTCAATAAAATCAGTCTTCAGCAGACCATATTACTTAGAACAACATACACAGTCTACAAAATACTCCTGCACTGTTGACGTAATATTCTGTCCATCGGAACATCGGTGGTACCATAATAGCGGGTTATTACAGCGTACACACGGTGCAAACGCTCACAACCATGACACGCTAGCTTCCGCCGACTGTACCGTACTCCACCATACCTTATGTATCACTCCGTGCTAGCCGAATATAGAACGCCAAAGACATTATAAGCATATTTGAGATCATATTACCAACTTCAAAATGTATGTTCACAGTTTCGTCACAAGCTCCCTTCTACACCATTATTGCTGTTATTATTATTATTATTATTATTATGTAAATATCTTTGAAACACTTAAAATCCCTAATTTTTGTATACATCTAATAATGCCTTCATATACCTCTTAATTTAGTTTCCTTTTCACTTATACTGTATCAAGGACTTACTATGTGTCCATCTCTCATTTCCACAATCCCCTCATCACTGCCCCTTCCGATTTTTTCTAATTGAGGACATTAACCATAGCACTTGTGATTACCATACACTTAATGATATTGTAAATGTATATGGCACTTCTCATTACTTCGCACCCAGCACATTTGACGTATATATATATATATAAAATCACAAATAAATGATTAGTTATTATTCACACAAGCACTAAATAGTATCAACCTTTGTAATTCCATCTTAAGGTTAATTTTTAAGTTTACAAGCATAAACTTCATTTTATTGGCTTTTAAGTACTTTTCACCCAGTTATTATAGTAAAGCAATTGAAGGGCAATCTTCAATCAAAAAATGAGTCAAGCACAGTGTATTTTTTTTATTAGACTATCATTTAAATTTAAATATATATAATATTGTAACTTAATCCTTAAGATTTGTTTAAAAGATCCTAGTTTTTTGGAAAATTATTCCTGGAAACTGTGGCACCTGCCGCAGATTTGTGGTGAATGGTCTGGAATGCAGTGGGTGTAAAAAGTGGGAGGGAAAGTTGAAGGAAACTAAATGTGGATCTTCCATGGTATTGATCACTCTATTTTGGGGATAAGAAACTTTCAGAGCAGGATGAAAGGATCAGGGAGATGTCCAAAATTATCAGGTAACTGAGTGAAAGGCTTGGCCTGTGGAAGCTCAGCCTATAGTGGCAGAAAGTAGAGTTGGTGGGTTTACTGAGGAAGGTGAGAAGGATGGTTGGGAGCTGGTAACAGGTCATAGGGGAAACACAATTAACAGAATAAAGAAGCCAGAAGCTTCAGAATTGTGGAGATAAATTAGTTACCAGAGTGAGATGGAAAATAACATCATGTAGATAGATGTAGGAGTAGGTAGGGTGCAGCAGGTCTTTAGGAATAGAATTGTGGAAGCAAAGAATTGTAAGAAAATGGTTCTGCTGCTAAGTACTTGCCATGGGAGAGGTATAGGCCCTCTTCTGCAGGATCAGTTGGGCACAGGCTACCACGTAACAAGCTTTTTCAAACCTAATACAACATTAGGTCAGGTAATAGAGGATTTAGTTTCATTTTTTGTAGGTATTTCACTTAAGACCATAGAGTAGTGATTATGGGAGTTGTGGGCAATAATATTGATAGAAACACAAGTTATAGTATAGAAAGTGGCCTGAGGAAGGTGATAAAAGAGGCACAGCATACTAGGTTGAAACTCGTGCAGGTTCTAAGTTGCCATGACTGGCCACAGTTGAACCACACTTTGAGTCAGGTAAATGTGGAAATGGAGGTGATGCTTCGAAAAGGCATTTGCAAGCTCACAGTCGTCTTGGCGTAGTACTTGTTGGGGCTTTTAGATTTAATTATGAATTGACACTTATAAATAAAAAGTTCGGTCAGCCGTGCGGTCGCCAATCTGCTGATCTTTACTAGTTAGATAAACTAGAATTGTAGTCAGAGAAACAAGTAAGAAAGTACTGAGAAATACACCGCATTTCAGTTTTCACATTCACTCACATTTATTCCTCCGAAACTACAAATATCTAAGCCAGGCAGCAGATACTTAAAAACTAAACTTCTTCTCCAAAGAATGCAGGTTCGAGGATAATCAAGGACTGTAACATTCTGTACAAGCCCCGTACTTAATTATCACACAATCGACGTGAACCAAATCAATAGCAGTTCAACATACACAGTTTATGGGAAACCAGTTCATTCAAAATAACCTTCATAGTCCACAAAAATACCTCCAGAATGTCCACACAATGTCTTACAACTCTGAGCCTCGGTTAAGCGACACACACCCACGCTCCCGGCCGCGGCATATAAGCTCTCGCTGGCCGTAGCTTACTCTACCGTCGCCAATACAAGACTGTTTCAAAGCGCGCTAAGTAATCGCTCAACACCAAAGACATTACATTTACTTCTCAGATCACAATTTATACTAAAATTATATCCGTAATTTCAACGGTTATGTTACACTCCCTAACTAACAACCTTGTGATAATTGATCTGGTTTCAGATAAAATTGATCAATTATCAAAAAAAAAAACTGTTATGTCACACTCCCCCGGTTGGAATGTGGCGAAAGTTGGCATTGAAAAAGGTACCAACTTTCGTCATTACAGACCAATTCTGTTAACATTTACATAGAAACATGGGCACATACCAATACATATTACCAAACATAACGCTAAGTCTGCGTGGCTGCTTGCTTACACTTACAATAACAGAAGCAAATACATATTAAGTTCAACAAACATATAAGAAAAATATTACACACCAGACATATCAGAAACAGTAAACATAAGAAAGGAAAAAAAAAACCACTGAACACAAAATAGAAAAAAAGGACATGAATTAGTATTCAATAGCAAGTTGACAGCTTGCTGTCAAAAACATCGCTTTCAATGTAAACACCAGCTACACACAGGTCAATGACCTGTACACTTTTCTGCTTTAAGCATCACATCACACGCGTCACTTCCCTCACTTCACCACACTTCTTCGTGCTACTACATTACTGCTCGCGTCTTCGAAGGTAAGGGGAAAGTAGGGTTTATAGTGATACAGAGATTTTCTCTCAGAAAAAGGATTGATAATTGAAAAAGACATAAGAAATAACAGGATAGGATTACTTTTTTTCGTCTGGACACAATCGGGTAAATTGATACTTGTTCGATCACCTTCCTCCGTCTTCCACCTTATAGACTTTCTGTCAATTTTATTTTCCTCATTAATTTTCCACCGTATAGATTTTCTGTCAATTTTATTTCCTTCATTTACAAATTGAGAAGGTTTTTGTCTACCAGTTACTTCTTCATATCTTCCGCTATCGAAAATGACTGATTCAGCTAAATTATTGCTTCCGAGTGAGTGACCTAACTCGCTCGCTTGTTTTTCCGTGCTCGCCAGTGTTGCGGCGGTCAGAACTTTTTTGGCACAGGTTCCAACAGTGCTCCGGTATAGGCTAGTACGCGCCGACGGTCGGCCACTGCTCCCGCTCCAGTCACTATTGTCATAGCCATATGGCTGTCGTACTGTTTTGATTCTATCCAACTTTACTTCTCCCGTATTTACAGATAAAAATCCCTCCACTTCAATCTTTATAACCTCATTCTCCCGTAATCTTGACTTCTCCTCTGTAAGAGCATCATAAAAAAATTCCTCCGCTACTTCAAAAAATTTCTCTTTTATATCGTCTTCCACAAATTTCTCCTTACACCCTTGAACGTCTGTTTCCGCAGCCATAATACTTTTACAATTTACTTCAACTTCATCCTTTAAAACATTACCTAATATAGTGTCAAAAATAAAATTTCTTCCTGAATTTTCTTCTTCCTTAATCCTCCGCTTCCGTTCTGTGAAATTTCGTCCGCATTTGGTCTCTTAACCGGTTCTGCCCCTGATGAGGCCGCTACAGTGGCAGAAATTAGTTTTAAACAATTTTCACCACTCGCAGCTACTGTGGCTACCCTCTGTTCTCTGTTATGAGGTTGGTCGTCATGGTACCGTTGGTGTTGATTATTAGTTTCTGTCTCTACCGCTTGGTTATTCGGCTCAAAATTGTTTCTCTGCCTAGCCCCGTGTTGGTATGTATTTACCGGTTGTTGTCGGTTGTTCCTTCCTTCTTCTCTCCAGTAACCGCCTCCCCGTGTACGCCTATCCTGAAAGTGTCTATAACCATTCTGAAACTTCGACTTGTCTCTCCTCATCCTCTCCTCCTGGACATCCAACCTTCCCAACATGTCTATGGCATCCTTAATTGAACATATTTTATGGCTGGTGAGAATAAATTGCGTTTGTTCGGGTAGGCGAGCCGCAATAATTTTAACATATTCTTCCTCACTGTGGGGTTGATCTAGGTACCTACAAGATGAGTAACACCTCATAAAAAAATTAGTTTGTGTCTCTTTATTCGGATCGTAATGCTCGCCCAACATTAATTCGGATTTCACTGCAATCTGTCTTTCTGCTGACCAGTATAGGTTTAAAAAATCTGTTTTAAACTGAGCAAACGTCTCAAAACGGTCTTCGAATTGATCAGCCCAAAGACGAGGTTCTCCTCTCAAATGTTTAATTACCATTCTAATTTTATTTTCTTCGCTAGACATCAGGAAAGGTGCGAAATTTTCAAAATTTCTAATGAACTTTACAGGATGTATACAATTCTTTCCGGAAAATTCCTCCCAATCTATCTTTTCATCATTGACTTTAACTGGAAAAGCTGAAGTCTTTATAATTTCTTGGTACTTGACAAGCTCTTCCCTCACTACATTGGGGACTTGTTTTACTAGTTCTTGTTTCACCACTAGAGGGGTATGGAGTTTCGCCTTCTCAACATTTTCATAAACCTTTTCCACGTCCGCTGCCAGCCCTTTGACATCACCCTTAAGTTCCGCATAGCTCCGTTGTACATTACCCTGAAATGTTTGCATCTGATCTTCAAGGCACCCGACGCGGTGGCTCTGACTGTCGCTTTTTTCTACTAACTGTAAATATTGCGCCTGTAAGGCACCGGTATCCTGGCGCAAACCACTCGTCTCCTGCTCAACCCGTTGTTCTAACTTGGAAACTTGAGAGGACAACTCCTCTGTCTGACCAACGCACCTAACACTATACTCTTCAAGTTTTCTGTCTAACTCTGCTACGTGCAATTTCTGCTCCCTCCCCAACACTTCGAGTTTACCATTAAGGGTTTCAAATTTAGAATCAAGTTTATCATGAGAGTCCCTAAGCTCGGAACGAAGTTTATCATTAGAATCCCTAAGGTCCTCCATCAACCTAGCCAGCATTTCAGCCATTTTTGGCTCCGTCTCTTCCCCCATTTCAATTCACAGCAAACAAAATCAATACAACACTGCTATTTATGAAACTCAATCACCATATCAGAATTAAATGCATGCAAACTGAAACCAACTACTTGTGCTGCGTCAACATGCGGTAAGTGTCACCAGAATGACAAAGGAATGGGCAAAAAAGGAGAGGAAAACTTAACTCGGTTTTCCTTCCTATGTGCGATTCGAAATTATAGGAAAAAATTAATATTAAAGGAACGGAACAGATAGGAAAAGACGCTTCGCAGCAGCTCGCTAGCAGCAACTCGCGCACTTAGCTTTGGTGTCTTCAGTCAGGTCTGCTCGGCTCAGCTTGGCTGGTCGCAGGTTGGCTCGAATCAGCTGCTCCGGCTCGGCTTCCTTCGGCTGGTCTCGGCCACCCTCGTGTCGGCTGCTCCGGCTCCGCTCCCTCCGGCTGCTCTCGGCTCCGCTCGTGTCGGCTGCTCCGGCTCGGCTCCCTTCGGCTGCTCTCGGCTCCGCTCGGAAATACTCGTCGAGTTCATGCGCCACCTCCACTGGTCTCAGAGTAGATTATCTTCGCTCGCCGTCTTTGACTCACTGCCTCGTGTCGTTGTAGTGTTATATCTTCCACTTTGACTATTGTCGTCTTCGCGCCTAATTGTCACTTTATTCTCACTTCGCCGTAATTTATCCTTTGTCCTCTTTATCCTCGTGTGTATGCTCTGGAATTGAAAGTTAATTTCTCCTCCAGATGCCTATTTAACCACACGTCCTGTCACTGAGGCGCCATGCAAGCTCACAGTCGTCTTGGCGTAGTACTTGTTGGGGCTTTTAGATTTAATTATGAATTGACACTTATAAATAAAAAGTTCGGTCAGCCGTGCGGTCGCCAATCTGCTGATCTTTACTAGTTAGATAAACTAGAATTGTAGTCAGAGAAACAAGTAAGAAAGTACTGAGAAATACACCGCATTTCAGTTTTCACATTCACTCACATTTATTCCTCCGAAACTACAAATATCTAAGCCAGGCAGCAGATACTTAAAAACTAAACTTCTTCTCCAAAGAATGCAGGTTCGAGGATAATCAAGGACTGTAACATTCTGTACAAGCCCCGTACTTAATTATCACACAATCGACGTGAACCAAATCAATAGCAGTTCAACATACACAGTTTATGGGAAACCAGTTCATTCAAAATAACCTTCATAGTCCACAAAAATACCTCCAGAATGTCCACACAATGTCTTACAACTCTGAGCCTCGGTTAAGCGACACACACCCACGCTCCCGGCCGCGGCATATAAGCTCTCGCTGGCCGAGCTTACTCTACCGTCGCCAATACAAGACTGTTTCAAAGCGCGCTAAGTAATCGCTCAACACCAAAGACATTACATTTACTTCTCAGATCACAATTTATACTAAAATTATATCCGTAATTTCAACGGTTATGTTACACATTGGTACTATTTTGGGGGTTGTGCCTGTGGACAACATTGGTAGGTGAGGTTTCATTAGGCATGGCTTACACCTATATAGAAGGGGATAGGAGGAATTTTCTGAGGAGTTAGCTAAAGCTGCAAGGGAGCCCATTTTCAGTTATGATGGTGTCAGATCTGTGCCTTTTTTTGGTTAGAGGCTGCTGGTGAGGGGAAAAAAATTAATGATCAAAGGGATACTGATTGTAGATGCATGATGGGAAAATAACTTGTGCTAAAGAAATAGATGAAGCTGTTGAAATACTAACACATGATGTTAGGATCCTAGCGGGATACCGGGGCTGGTATCGGCTTCTTCACCTAAACGCAAAGTCATCCAAAAGTTGTCAAAGTTCATAAAAAGTTCTATAACCGTGATAAACCATGTAGAATGCTAACTGTAAAATGACCACAGTCGCCACTTATAGATTAACCTCCTGTAAGAAAGGTACTAAAGTAGAAATGAAAGTCTGCATCCGGATAACTGAATTATATATTCTTGAAAATTTTCACAGAAGTTACAAAAGTCACAGTTAGCAATGGCCATTGGAGAAAATCATTTGCCGAAGATTACAAATCATGTAACAGAACAGACCGCACCACCCCAAAAATGAAACTGATATCTATTATCAACACATGTCGGAAAGTTTTAGTTGGTCATGCCGGTTTTAAAATGGCGCCGGTCGGCCATAATGTTTTTGACCTGCCCTACCCATGAACCACCGCGTGCTTGAGCCGGTCTCATTGAACTCATCAATCAGAGCTCTACATCTTACCCCGACAGAATACTTCAGCCAACTGCGTAAAAAATGGCGGCCGGGTCCCTTTTGTCAAAGTGACCTACTGACCTAGACAATGGTCTATCTGTAAAAAGTTTTCCTCAACTGAGTGCTACCAGAAATTCACAAGATGAAGAGCGTAATGAGACAAGTGTAGTGATGTGTTGGGTTTTGTTTTCAGCGCTTCCAGACCGGAGAAAATGAATTTTGAAGTTGGTTAATTTAAAAGCACATTTGTATCGCGTACTGTTATACGTCATCATACGTCACATGAAATTGTGGATGTACAAAATTTTAGAATATCAGGTTAATATTATTCTCAACGTATTCCCCAGCCTTTGCTGAGTCCAGAGGTGTAAAAATCTTTCAAATCGGTTAAGTCTATCAGAAGTTATAGAATTTCTAAATTTTACTGTTTTCCGTTGTGCAACCAAATATTTCGCTTTTTATTTAAAGCCGGTCGTGGTCTGAAACTAAATTTAGATTGAACCTTTATTTAATTTAAGCACTTTAGAAAAGTTTTTAGTCCATTAAATATGTTAGTTGGGAAATAATTGAATTTTAAAAGTTCGTTGCTACTGCGCCATTACCAGTTGGCTCTTATTTACTTTTATTTTCTATTTATTAGTTGATGGTTGCCAGAAACTTAAAGAATATTAACTGGCCGGTTGTTTTGCTTGGTTAAATCTACTTTTAAAGCTTTGAAGTTGTTTAGATGTGGTGGAATTAAATATCGAAATAACTCTCATGTGGAGATGCTTTAAAATCATATTTACTGCTTTAAATCGGTCTGGAGCTGTGAGTTATTAGTGAATTTAATATCAGATGGTGAAATCCTAATTATTGAAGTGCTTTACAGTGTTTAATTTAGTGGAATCTTAGTGTTAGGGTAGTGTAAACAACTTGTGTATTTTACTTCAGGATTATTATGGATTACGCTCATTTAGGTAAGTTTATGGTTTATATTTTACTTGAAACTTCTTATTTATGGTTGCTATGTGTTGTTTATCTACTTTTCTGGACTCAAAGTGTTATCTCGATTTAAACTATGGTATCGTGTACTAATGCTAACCTCAAACTTTGCCGGATTTTAACTGAATCTCGAAAATAGAGAGTAAGGTAGCTTACAATGAGGATACATCTGGAAAGACAAAAGTCTGAAAATATCACAAAGTCAATAATAAGACTATTATTGGAGAACTGTAGAAGTATAATGAACAAAGTAATCGAATTTAACAACTTAACAGACATACAAGAACCACAAATAATTATAGGGGTAGAATCTTGGTTAAAAGAAGGAGTACAAGACAACGAGTTTTTCTCTGATGGTTGCAGTAGGAGAGATAGAGGAGTAATTGGTTGAGGAGTAATTACATAAGTTAGTAAAGATTACTCCATTTCTCCAGTGTTCATAGATCATGATTATGACTTACTAGGGGTAGATTTCTGAAGTAATAACAAAGAAAAACATTTGAGTGTTGGCAGTCTACCATGAATGATGAAGCTGAGGTTCTTGGTAAGAAACTAAATTCATATTCACATTTCAGAGGTGAGTGTAGAATGGTAATTATTGTTAAGAATTTAAATTTACCACGTGTCAACTGGGTGGGGAATAAGATAAATAATACAAGGGATAGAGATTTTCAAATACTTTAGTAGGGAAGATGGTTTTACACAAGTGGTAGAGCAGAACATGAAGGAACCAAACATGTTGGATATCTTTCTAATAAAGCCCAATGCAAATTTTTGGGGTGTCAAGTAACTGAAGGAATAAGTGATCACAGCGCAGTACTGATAGATATTAGGGAAATCAATAAACCAGTGACAAAAATTGGAGGAAGAAATAGGTATAATTAAAAAAAAAAGGCACAGACTTTAGAATGGAAGAGAGATTTCAGGGAAAGTAAATGAAACGGAAAGATGATACACGTACAGAGGAGATGAAGTGGGAATAGTTTTAAGGAGATGATGAAAAAGGGAGGGAAAATATAGATAACTGCTTAGTAAAAATAATACAACAAATGTACATAAATAACACATGCCAAATAAAAACTGGTCATGGATTATCACAAAAATTTAAAACAAGTAAAGGTCTGCTGCAAGGATGCCCTATGTCACCAACCCTATTTAAAATTTATATAGATGTTAGTTTGAGAACATGGTCTCAAAAGTGTAATAGAATGGGTTTAGAAATAATAGATGGAAAATATCTACATCATTTACTATTTGCTGATGATCAAGTCATCATAGCACAAGATGGTGAGGATGCAAATTACATATTTAATCAACTGTCAAAAGAATATAAAAATGGGGCTTGAAGAATAACTACAAAAAAATATAATATCTTACTAATGATCTGGATGAAGGTAAATAATTTTTGCTATTTGGGTTCAATTTTAGAAATAGAAGGAAAATCGAATATGGAAATTAATAAAAGAATTACTAATGGTCGGAAAGTAATCGGGATGCTAAATTCACTTCTATGGAGTAAGAGTGTTATGCATAGAACAAAAAGCATTATATTCAAATCATTATTTGAAAGTATAGTCTTCTATGGATCAGAAAGCTGGACAATCAACCAAAACCATATCAAGAAGCTGAAAGCATTAGAAATGGATTTCTGGAGAAGATCAGCAAGAATATCAAGAAAAGAAAAAGTAAGGAATACCAAAATAAAAGGCTGATGGAAGTGGAAGAAGAAATGTATGATGTTATAGAACGAAAAAGACTGGAATGGTACGGCCATTTAAGAAGGATGGAAGACACTAGGATACCTAAACTGGTACAAGAATGGGAAGTTAAAGGAAGAAGGAAAAGAGGACGGCCTGTGTTTACCTGGCTCCAAAGTGTACAAATAGCAATGAGAAGACTTGGTGCAGAAAAGGAAGATATACACGATCAAAATATCTGGAGCAATATTTTGAGAAGATGAAGTCAAGATCTATGTTCCGAATACTTTATTGTTGTGTTGGAGAAAAACCTCTATAGTGAGGAAAATCTCTCTTAATAATAATAATAATAAAAATAAAAATAATTATTCCAAAAATGGAAAATAAAGAGAATTTCAGAACCTGTTGAGGTTAAAGAGGTTAGAGAGACGAGAATGCAACAGAGTTAAGAGACAGGATGACAGTAGGGAATACGTAATATAAATAAACAAGTAATTAATAACAGCAAAGAGAAAAGCTGGAGATGCATTTATGAAGAATATTACTGGAGCAGGAGAACCACTGAACGATTCATTTAAAAATGCCTATGGCTTTAGAAAACTCAGCGGTAGGGAAGGTATTCAGACAATTGCAGATAAGAATGGAGTTGAAGTTACTGAGGATTTGAAAATGGCAGAGATATTGTGTGGATGGTTTCATGAGACCAGTAGGATTTATCATCCTGTGATGTGAAGGAATGAATCAGAGGAGTGTCTCCATATAAGTATTAAACTAAGGAAAATGCTTTAGGCAATATAATTGTAAGGAAAGGGAAAATGACTCATCACTCACCAAAGTTGAAGGCAGCGACGAGAGAAGAACATATATTACGAACACACAAATAAACTCAATATTTCGGTTATTCATGATGGAGAAACTGAGTCATGGGGCTCGGGAAGTGTGCACACGCCGATGGTTGCTACATGACCATATAAGTATAAATGAGGAATCTACAAAATTTGAGATTGATCCTCAGGAAATTATGAAGGAACTCAGAAAGCTAAAAAAAAAAGTGACACAGCATATTATTGCTACAGATGTATTAATGATTGTGGGTTATAATATTGTTCCTTACCTTGAAACTTTATTTTAAATGAGTGTGGAGTCTTGCTGCGTACTAGAGGACTGCAAAATTGTGATAATAGTATCAGTTCATAAAGGAGGAGTGTCAAATAGGATTGAAAATTACAGGCCAATTAGTTTGACATCAGTGATATGCAAAATAATGGAAAGATTGATATGCAACTGCATCAGAAATGTATGAGGAAAGATACTGGTTTGCAAATTGGCAACATGGCTTTAGACAAGGATATTCATGTGAATCTCAGATGGTGTGCTATATGCAAGATGACTTGGATAAGGGAGGCCAAGTTGATACTGTGGTACTAGATCTCTCTAAGGCATTTGAGATAGTGAGCCATAAAATGTTTTTAAAAAAGTTGAAAACTAATGGAATCAATGAAAAAGGTACTTTCTGGGTGGAGAAATTTGATAAAGCCAGAAAGCAAAGTGTTAGAGTAGGAAATACATTATCAAAAGAGGTGGAAGTAAAAATGGGAGTGCCACAGTGTAGTGTATTGGGACCATTGCTGTTCACCATTCTAATAAATGATTGTGTTAAGGATTTACATTCTGAATTTATATTGTTTGCAGATGATATAATAGGATCAAAACAAGAAGACTGTCACGAGCTGCAGAGTGACCTGGATAGAATATCTAAATGGTTAGGTCAAAATGGAATGAAGATAAATGCCAAGAAGAGTCAGGTCATGAGGTACAAATATATAAAAAAAAGTTGTTTGTGATTATAGGGTGGGGTAAGAATTCATTGTTGAAGGTTTGAAGTGTAAATAGCTTGGCATAAAATTTGGCAATAAACTCAACTGGGCAGGTGGTAGGAAAGGGTTATAAAATCCTTCATTTACTGGTGAGAATGATGAGAGGTTGTATCAGAGAAGTTAAGGAAATCGGTTACAAAACATTGGTCAGACCATTGCTTGAATATGGTACTGTGAGACCCTCATTTTGACTATCAAATACAGGAGTTGGAGGGTGTACAAAGAACAGCAGCTAGATTTGTTTGTGGAAGTTATTGCAGGATCCAGTCAGTATCTGTTAAGATAAAGGAGCTGGATTGGGAATCATTGAAAGACAGGAGGAAGGTGGGAGTGTACAAGACTTATGTTGGTGATGGGGCTTAGAGGGATGGATATTGGTCGAATAATTAGGAGTAGTTCTTGGAAGGAAAGAGATTACCATAAGTGGCACTCGATTCCATGCATAAGGGAGGGGGCAAATTTTCTTTTGTGGGTAATGGTATTTGGGATTGGAATAAATTACCAACTGAAGGAATTAATAATTTACCAAAAAAACTGAATGAATTTAAAATTAAAATTCATAAATCACATTCGTAAATGGGGGTGGAATTTAACACTTAAAGAAATATAAGATAATGAAAAAATAATAAAAAGGTGGTGATTAAGATTATTAGGGGAATTGATGTCAGAGCATGTGCTCCTTTGTATTAAAATTAAACTATTAAAACAATTTTTTCAGTCAATGCAGAGATGTAGTCATGTGAAAACACCCATAGCTGAAGAAGGCTCTTGTTCAAAAATTTTAGTTTTTGGTTTATGCTTTTTGTCATTTGTGATGGAAGTTTCTGCTATCATTTATTATTCTGAGAAATGTGGAGTGCTCTTTTTAATCATTCATGTTATGATATGTGCAACATCAAAATGTACTGTATCAAATCTACTTGTTGCAGGTGTCTAATCATGTGTTTAACGTTGCTGATTGTTCCATTTTTACCTGCATCTAATTTGTTCTTCCGGGTGGGCTTTGTAGTTGCTGAACGAGTCTTATACCTTCCTAGTGCTGGTTTCTGCATGTTTGTAGCTGTTGCTATTCGTAAAATGGCTACTCTTGATCGGTATATCGCGCAGGTACGTAATAGCAATACATATTTATTTATTTTGTTGAAAAGATGATGAAACTTTTCAGTTGTGTACATTTTATTCTGTTAAAGAATCTCTTTTAAGGTTAAGGTTGTCCCTGTGATTGATGATGTGTTTTTTTCTTAATATGGTGAATGGAAAAAGAAATTAATTTATCTGTATGTAACATGGTTTCATTAACTTCCCTGATTTTTTTATCATTATTATAGAGGTCATTATGAGATCTCAGGTGATCCAACTGTGGCAAACTTTTTATTTCTTGATACACTGCTGAAACACATAATCATTCATCTTGTGTTAGTTAGAAGTATTTTATGGCCTACATAAGAGTGATCATTACTGGAGCCCAACATTTCACTGGAAGATGAGAGGCTTTGAAAATTCACATCAAATTGATGCATTCCCCTGGTTAGAGGCACAGGAACATTTTGAATAGAAGTACTTTTAGCTGTAAGTTTGACTGTTGTAAGCCATATACAATTTTGATTATAATGTGGTAAGATCAAATTCATGTATCACTCATCAAAGTTGCAAGAAGTGCAGCTGTGACCAGGAAAAGGGGTAGCATGGAGTTTCCTGTCATGCAAAATGTTGGCCGAATGCTGATAACTATGGGGATGTGGGAGATATGATGGTTAATAGTGTTCGATGCAGGGCATTTTCATAATTCGGCCAAAGACTTGTGTATCCTTATACTTCTCTTTCCTGTTAAAACTACATAGGATAGACAATTGATGTTTGTGTGTGGGAATAACATCGAATCTCCCATCGTGCACTAAGGTGGTTAGATGTCGGTAGCTATGAAGGTGTTGGAGATATGGTGGTTGAAAGTGGTTGACCTGTGCCACTTTCATATTTCTATCAAAGACGTATGTGTCATGGTGTATCACTTTTCAGCCAAAGCTATCTATCGCAGATCACTTGTGTTTGTGTGTGGCAGTAGCACAGAGTAACCCATCGATCCCAACGTTGGCTGAATTTCGGTAACTGTGTGAATGTGGGACGTATGGTGGTTGAAAGTGGTCGATCAAGGATATTTTCATATTTCGACCAAAGACGTGTGTCCGTATATTTTACTTTGCTGCCTGAACATGGTGGCCACAAACCGGGAATATCGGTAATTATCAGGGAATTTAATGTAATCGGAAAATTTCATGGAAATATCAGGGTATTCAGGTAATTTCGAAAATAATCAGGGAATTCAATTGCGACTACTCGGAATTTAGATATTTTTTTAAGATCATCTTGAATTTATTTTTATAATGAAATTTCTCATTAGATATTTCAACTTATATACATTTAACATGAATTAGCCAACGACAGCTTAAACAGCGCTCTAGAACTCGCCACGAGTACCTTCGTCTAGTGCCAAAAAGCCACCACCGATGTTGCGTCACTCGTGTGCAACCACGAGAGAAGACCGGCGTGCATACCACCTGCTCCTGCATTGTTATCTCGACTTGTACAAGCTCTAGCGAAAATGTAGAAGTGGCATTAGAATCCTCGAAATATATGCTATGTAGCTGTAGATAGCCCTCTGGTCAGTTGAGTTTGCTAGCTAAGCAGCAATCGCTTCATTTGTCATGAAATTTCGTCTGCTGTTTACAAACATGCAAACGCATATCGTGTGATCATATCTAATTTAAAAGTGAAAGTATTTTGTGAATATCGTTTTTTAGTTGGTTATAAAATGGTAAGTTTTTCTTAATTTTTATGATTATGTGGAAGAAAGATTGTTATTTTTTTAAGTTATTAATATATTTTAATCGTGAAATTTCTCATTAAACATTTCAGCTTATATATTTTAAACATGAAATAGCCGAAAAAAGGGTATAAATAATTTATTTTACTGATCATCTTGGTATTTTTTTCTCGCAATGTTAATTACCGTTATCTGTGTTCGATTGTCTTAAGTTTTTTCAAATGTTGATTCGATGAGATAGTTGAAACAGCGTATTAGCGCTCACAACGTGTGTCTTTGGCTCGCACCAAATACCCGCCACAGAAGCGAGTGGCACTCGCGAGCAACTACGCGAGAAGACCAATGCGAGCGTACCGGGTATTCAAGCAGTGCTATCTCGATTCGAATAAGCTCGCGTGAAAGTGTAAATGAGGCATGAGAATAACCGAGACACATCTCGTGCGATCACATATAATTTTAAAGTGGAAGTGTTTTCTAAATATCGTTGGTTTTAGTTCATTATGAAATGGAAGTTTTTCTTAATTTTTATGATTAAATCAAATTTTTCTACTGCTATTTTTTAAATTAATAATTATTTTTGAACATTCATTGGGTGGATGATTGCATTTTGGATGTTATTACTATTGTTGACTATTTATGTATTTAATTTCATTATAAAAATATCAATTTTTAAAATTTTCAGACTAATGAATTCAACATGATAATACGCTTTCAAAATGGTTCTAAAAGTGCAAAATGCAGACTTTGCAATGCTACATTTTCTTTAATTAATATGGATAAAACAGCTATCAAAAGTCATGCTAAATGAAACATACTAACAAACTTAAGAATTGCAAAACTTTTTCAAACTCTTTTAAGGCAGTCGCAACAAACTAGTAATGAGATAACTAAACACGATTTGTCTGAAAAATTTACTGTTTCTAATCCTATTACGACTGAGGAAAAAGAACCAATTCCGGGCTCCACAAAATACACTCCGCACCTTTCATCTCAAAGAAGAAGTTAGCTGTGCAGTAATAGTTTGATGTATTCAGATACTGATGACTCACAAGTCAATGTGCACAGCTGGAAGTGACTTAGAGTATTTTAAAAAATGTTCAATGATAGTCAAATAGCCAGAGGAATGGAATTGCAGCGAACTAAAATTACCTACTCAGTTCTTTATGGGATTTATCCTTATTATAAAAGTAGACTGATGGAATCTATAACTTTTTGTAATCATTTTGCTATAGGATTTGATGAATCACTCAACAAAGTTTGTCAAGAAACTCAAATGGATTTGGAGTACTGTAAGGAATGAAGTTTGTACACGATACTTAACATCTGCTTTTCTTTGTCACAGAAGAGCTTCAGATCTTCTTCTGTCCTTCAAGGAAATGCTTCAACTCCTTATAAGCCTTGAAAGTTTAAAAATCTCAATAGATGGACCAAATGTTAATCACAAATTTTTCGGAGAATTGAAAAGTAGATAAATAAATTATACTTTTGTACTTAACATGGACAGTTGTGGTCTTCATAACATCCATGGATGATTTAAACGTGGAATTGAAGCCACTAAATGGAATATTGTTCAGTTTTTATGGTCAATTTATTATCTGTTTAAAGACTTACTGACACTCCACGCTCAGTTAACAGAGTATTCAGGAGCAACTCTTTATCCTAAAAAAATTTTGTGCAGCCCATTAGATAGAAAATTACAGTTGACTGCTTGTGCTATCAAAATTATTCCTAATCTTAAAAAATTGGTGGAGCATTTTACAGCATGATAAAAAGAACCGACTAGCACCAGTTACAAAATTGTAACTGAGACTCTTTCAGATCCTTTCTTACCAGCAAAACTAGAATTTTTTCGGTCATTACCAGCTGAATCACAACCATTCCTACAAGAATATGCAAAACTGATGCTCCTATAGCACCATTTCTTCACAGCTCTTTAGTGACAGTTCTCCATAGGATACTGCAAAGATTTATCAAAGCAGATGTACTGAAGTCTGTTGACTCATTATCAAGTATAGTCTTAACTGATGCAAACAATTTGATTTTGTACAGTCAAATTGACATGGGATTTGGTACTAAAAAAGATACCAAAAATTTAAAAAATATCACTTATCTCATGATTTTACAATTGCAGAAAGATGCCGCACTTGCTTTGAAAGCTATTACAGGAAAATTGTTGACACAGTCACTTACTTTATAAACTTACCAAAGCAGTCTCGTATTTTGATCCTAGTCTTGCACATTTTTTCGAAGTCAGAAGTAGGAGACTATAAGCCTACTCAATTTTTTGAATGAAAATAATTGGATCAGTGGCAATGAGGCTGATGAAATTAATCAAGATTTCAACAATTTATGTTCTCAATGCTCGGCATTGCAAGTTCTTAAAAATTATTCACGAACAAGTAAACGCCTAGATCATTTTTGGGATGAATTAATTCTTGGACACACTAAGCCAGTCAATAGTAAAACTTTTAAAGATAGTCATGGTTTTATCTCATGGCAATGCTAATATTGAGAGAGATTTTTCAGTAAATTCTGAAGGTTTAGTTTACAATATGAAATATGAAACTTTAATTGCTCAGCAATTAATGTATGACTGCGTGGAGACTTTCCCGGCGTACTGAAGCAATTTAGTCTTCACGGGTGTGCAGCTGGATGGTGTTTTGAAAACACAACGTTTCGACAACCAGCTCGGTTGTCTTCATCAGGTGACCGGTGTCTACAGGCTGACGAAAGCTGGCAGTCACCGCGTAGACTGGTTTAGCCTCCCAGACAGACCTCCTAATATACCTGTCGGCGTGGCGGAAGACTGATGCAACTTGAAAAGTCTGCAATTGCCGAGCACGCCTTCGACGAGGAGCATAGAATCGAGTTCGACAAGACTGTAGTGTTGGCCAGGGCCTCCTACTTCTGGGAGTCAGTCATAAGTGCGGCACTAGAAATCAGGCTTAATAACAACAACATTAACCGGGATGGAGGGCTCCATCTGAGTGAAGCCTGGAATCCTGTTATTAGGGATCTCCGACGGGAGCGGGACGGATCGGCGCAGTGCGGCATGGATGGAGCAAATGGCGCCGGTCGGGGGCCGCAGCGGACTGCAGAATGAGTTGCACCCACGTCCAATCAGAGCGGGCCTACCGGTACCATGGACTGCCAGCACTCCTGGGTGGGGAGGCGGAGACGGCACTAGTCGAGCGCCGTAGCGGACCACGTATGAAGCCACCGCTTCCGGCCAATCAGAGCGGGTCTTCCGCCACGCCGACAGGTATATTAGGAGGTCTGTCTGGGAGGCTAAACCAGTCTACGCGGTGACTGCCAGCTTTCGTCAGCCTGTAGACACCGGACACCTGATGAAGACAACCGAGCTGGTTGTCGAAACGTTGTGTTTTCAAAACACCATCCGGCTGCACACCCATGAAGACTACATTGCTAATGTATGACTGTCTTAAGTGAAACAAATGGGGATGTTGCAACTCTTGTTGTACCAAAATCTTAAGTTCATTCTTACCATAACTGAGGTTCAAATTTATCTCAAGAAATTGAATGCCGTAAAAAGAAAGATAAAAACTGAATCAGAAGATATGAAAAGAAAACATATAGCTAATGAAAAAACATTTGGCATCAAATAAAAAGTTAAACTTCTAGCTGAGATTCAAGTAATTGATGATCAATTTAAAAATCTTAAATGATTTTTATATACCAAATACTAACAATTTAATTTGTGCTAATTTATCATTAGCTTGTTTCTGTTTTACTCATTTTAAATTACTTTTCATAAGATTATTTATAAAATACCATCTATGGCAATGTAGTAAAAATTAATTAAATACATTATGATATTCAAATTAACATAATTAGACATTTCTTTTTAATTTTTGTAACAGTTTTTCCAATTAAAATGTAATCAAAACTTAAAATATTATAATTATGTGAATAAAATGTCTAATTCAGGGAAAAGTATGACAAACTTTACGGAAAACCTGGAAATATCAGGGAATTTTTAAAATCATTTCTTTGTGGCCACCCTGCTGAACTACATAACACAGATGACTGGCATTTGTGTGTGGTAATAGCATCGAGTCTGCCGTCATGCACTATGGTGGTTAGATGTTGGTAGCTGTCAATCCAAATTCTTTCAAATACGAACGAAGTTCTGATGTAAGCACCTCAGAATTTGTTATATTCTAAATCTCATCGCTACAGGATATGGGGGACGGGAATCATACAGAAGCTGATACTGCAGCTTATAGCCGAATACAGGGCAATTTAAAATCTAAAAACTAACTCAACATGGAATAACAGCTTTAAACAGAACTTCAATGATAAATTATAGCCTTTAAACTCATCTAAATCACAGTAATCCTCAAGAATACAGCATGTAAACCCTTTGTTTGTTTTGAGATAACATCACCATTTTACGACACTTTTCGACACAGTAAAAAGCATTTATAATAAAAATCAATTAGGAGAAACTAAATTTTGCAGTAAATAACACGTTCTCTAGTTTCAGGCAGTTTAAAAATAAGAAAACATATCATTACACAAACCAGCAGTTTCAAACATTAATTACAACATATTTCAAGCAGTTTCTAATGTTAAATGACATGGTTATTATAACTTAAATCCTTCCTGAACACCGTGTTAAACTTTTTGAGTAGGTCTGTACAGTAAATTAAGTCCGAAAGGGATTTCTAAAAATTATTGCGTCTCGTTTATCACATTGCCTTGTTAAATAAATTATCACGGCAAAACTAATCAAAGTCAGGAAATAAAATTACTTTTAAATGATGTATTAAAATCCGGGGAATATTATGCTGTAAACTTTTTTTAATTTGAATTTCAAATATGGGGCCTTAACCGGAAACTTTTTTCACATATGGATACACTTGTAGACCAGTAACGTCAGAGCTTATACGCAGCAAACAGGTGGAAATTAATTACAGCTAAACCATTAAGTTTACGAGAAACATCAAAGGGGAGAAAGTTGTTTAGTATATTTGTCTCTAAATAATATTAAAATTTTGAAACCCTACAGTACGTTCTTGGATGCACTATATTCTGGGTGCCATGTGATTGGAAGATTTGCTTGTGTTATATAGGGCTTTCTGAGTCCCAATTCGTCCGAGTTGGATCTGCAGCTCTCGGGCGTGAAAAATCGCAGTTGGTACTCCTGCGAAGTCCAGCCACATGCTTTGGTGTGGCAGCCATCATGGAATTTTTTGAAATAGAGCTGCTCAGTCGGAACAATGACCGGATAATGTAAAATTTTTCAGGGGTTTTATTCTGTCTGCCTCTTACATTTCACAACTCATAATCTTTTGAAATAAATATCCGATTGCTGAATCAAATGTATTTATGAACTTTTTGTGTTTGATATCAGAATATAGTAATGGTGAAACTTTACAAGGGATTTTATTTTCGTAAACTGAACCCTTTTCTCTCTGAAGGTTAAAATAGTATAGAGAGTGGCGACCGTGTTAATCTGCAGTTGATTTAATTTCCAAAGGATTATTCATGATGTAAAATTTTTGAACTGTTGGAACTTAATTTTGAAGAAATCTATTATGAGGGGCAAGTTGTTAGTTAAGGAAATCTAGGCTTACTGTACCCTGGGTATAGCCTCGACCCTTACAGTGGGCACCAACTAGTATTTATTTAAAGAAAAACTGAAAGAGATGGGAAATGGAAAAGAATGATGAATTCAAGGAAGAAGCAGCACTTATTCCTTAAAAAAAGTCTGAAATGAAACTGCTGGCTGAAGGGTTTTCTCTTGCAAGGGAAGATCTAAAGTTTTTTGGTAGTCATGATCGGAACACTGAGGAATTCTCAGAACTTGTAACAACCATCAGTGATGATAAACATTATCATCTCATATACAATGAAAAGAAAAGAAACTCAATACAAAGTTTTTTCAATCTCATCTTCAAACATGTGCCTTCAACCTCAAAAATCTTCACTCCCATTTACTTGCTCCTCCTCAGATCAAGAATAATGGGTTGCTAAAGAAATACTTACCAGAGAAGACACTGATGTATTAGTAAATTAGCGTATAAAATATAATAATGTACAGTACATAATGTATTAGGATGAAAAAACTTAAAGTATCATCTCAACTTAAGTTAACACCCAGTAATCTTTTTTCTTTTCCATCCCCACTATCTCTTCCCAAAGGAACCACCACTCTTATGAGAACTGATTTTTCAATTAATGTGTATTATCTTTAAGCTTCTGTTTGTTTATTCAAGTTTCTTTGTATTTCATATGTATATTTTAAATTTTACAATATTTGATACCGACTCCTTTCACCTATTGTTGTTGACTTGTTTCTGTTGTGTAGTTTCCAACTGAACATCACTCAGATTTGTGACTTTTAACTCCCGCTCCCTACTTGTCATCATGTTGACTTTTCCCTACCATAAGGTGCCAACCAAAGATCTAAGCCCCCAATTAGCTGCCAACCACCGTCATGCAGCTACCTCTATAGTTGAGGAACGGACATAATCAAAAATTTCAGTGCTCAATGTGTGTATTTCTTTTACCATGTTTCAACACTTTCCTGCCTTCAAGTGTGGTAAGCAGAGGTTCTGCATACATATTAAAAAGTAAACTTTAATAATGTAAAAATAAGTGAGCTGTAGAAAGTAAAGGTATAAAATACTAATAAGCAAGGAAGAATTATATATATTATTAATAAATAAACAGTAAGTGATGGTTTTATTGGTAGGGTATTATTGGAGATTGAGGTCAGGTGGATATTTTGGTAAGCTAAATCCCATCTCCAAACTTCAGATGCAGTAAAGGAAAGCAATTGTTTCGATTGTTAGAGTTGTGGGATTGGCATGAGTTGCTACAGGAAGGTGTAGGTCGCAGGTGTCAACTTTGTGCCTGTTGCCACTCATTCTGGCTGAGATCTGTTTGGAACTGATGCCTTTATGAACTAGTGCAGTGAAATCAGGTTAGATGGTTTATGAGACATGTTGTGGTGCTATTGGTAAGTTCAATGATGGGTCAGATGAGAGTAGGTTGTAATAGGAGGATGCATGCTGCATGTTTTGCAGTGGGGACAGTGGGTAGAATTTTAAGGAGAAGGGACCAGCATGTAATTTTCAACTCCATTTGTGTCCACTCCTTTCTGAACCAGTGCTATCGTGGCACTTGGCCAGTCCTCTGATTGGCAGTGTGACTCCAAGAACTCCATTTAAATAGTATTTAAAGTTATCAAGTGGTGACAAATCCTTTTATCTATACTGCATCTGTGTAGAGTAGTACAGGTTCAGAGTTAGATTAGTATAGACGATGTAGATAAATTTTTGTAACACAACAACGGATAAGGCCTTATAGGGGATAAGTGGATTGTAATACCAAAGGTGATTATTGCAAAGACAAATCAAATGCATAACTGTTAAATTAAGTAATACTACCATTGTTAAAATGGACCCGAGACCTACTACAGGCCTGAGTGGGCAGAGTGAGCAAACACCAGCATACCATTTACAGCAAACAAAGCGCTTCTACCATGGCCAAAACAAAAGAGGGGAATGTTCTAACTTGTTTTTAATGTATAGGGAATAAATCATTAACTTTTGCACAAATACTCAATGAGCCACAACAATATTTGGGAGTTAATTTCCATATTAATGGTAAGCTGGGATGCTGCAAATGCGAACTGGCTTAGGACTGTAGTGGCTTAGAACATAAAATTTAGTGAATGTTACTTATAAGCAATTGTTATTATCCATTAATCTGGCACAATTAGCCAGTTGTAGCATATTAAATCATATAAATCACATAAACAAATGTCTGAGTAACAACATAACTACTATAAACAGAGTCCATAAATAATGTGTAACTGCTTGTCCATGGATAAAACATATTGCTCTTAATCTCCGACACCAGTGGTATAACCGCATCATAGATTACAGACAGATATGTGCAAACTGGGCTAACTGCAACTAACTGATTAATGAAATACTCTAAGAATAACTGGAATATTTTAGTAAAACTGCCAGTACTAAGTTTAAACAAATTTCAAAAAATGTGGTATTAAGGATGTCAGTGTACTCATAATAAATGGAAAATGTTCCGGGATTTCAGTATAGCATGTAAATAATTTAATAGCATGCTGGTGCAAAAAGGACTGAAATATTTCTGTAATAAATTTTTTAAAGAAGACAAGTCGATGACAATGTTGTTTAGTAAGTTTTCAATGGAATGATGAGCAATTTAAGAATAAGCTCCATATTGCAGTAAAACAACATTGTAATACTGCGGTACTTCAGTGAAAACTAAAATGTTGCAGAAAAATTAGAAAACTTTAAAGCACCATTGCAATGCTGGACTCTCGCATATCCCTCATGCTACTACGACAGAAGCGTGCATATGAACTCCAATGCGCATTAGTAACAGAAACATTAACAAAACAAACTGAATTGGTTAAACGTTAAAACAACGAAAGAATACGATTCTAAGTAGTAGCTGGAGGGGACGGTGAAAGCTCAGCTCCTGGAAATGTCAATTCTAATATTAAATTTTAAGTAGGACGTACAGAGTATAACAACAATAAGCAACATTTGTTATTATTTATAATATTAAAGAGGCAATTTCAGCTGTGCAAATTTTCTGATACTATGTAATCAACAATTTAAAAATGAAGTGTAAATAAAAAATAAAAAAATACTACATCTGTAGTAATTCATATGAATGATGTTTCTCTCAGCGTTAAGAATTAATATAATGTCCTCAGGTGACTAGCCCTCCTTGCTGCTGTTAATTTCCTGGCAAGTTGTTTCAAGTGCCTATACCAATCTCTTTAGCCTTTTCACCTCCATTTTATGATATGTTAAGTTCAGTACTTTTCTTTAGTTTTTGTTTTAGGGTAAGAATTACTAAACCTGACCGTATTGCCTCTCAAATTTGCCCATTGTCTCCTTCTATGTACTCAAATTTTTTGTGAAATATCTTTATAATTCTGGAATAAATGCTGTTTTTATAATCATACCTAAAAATAAAAGGTATCACTATCGAGAAAATCTCATATTTCAGATGCTTGGGATATTTTTTTTGCAAGATCACTGTGATTTAAAATTAGATAGATATAGGATTTAATGGGCTAGAGCACAATTGATATGTACGTAGAAATTCACTTTCATATCTAATGTCAGTCAACAATTGAGAACCCACGTGATTAACTACTAAATTATTCTTCTACATACATGTTAAAGCTGGACACTAGTTGCAGAAATAAAAAAATTAAAATTGATGCCTTCAAATTATATTTGTATCATCATATGTTGTTAATAACCTGGACACAATAAATATCAAACAAAAGTATTCTTAATCTCCTGCAGAAGAGAAAATAATAACTGTTCAATGTCAAAAAGGAAAGTGCAACAACTAGGAAATATTATGAGAGGCGAAGTATGCCAGTTGTTTCACCTGAAGATCGAACTTAAAAGGAAAATGATGTTTTAAGAGACCATATGACTGATGGGCGAGACACATGAACAATAGGTTAAACTGTATTTTAGTTGATACTTTCCATTCCTGCTGCTTCTAGAAGGATGCTTGCTATGTGTTTCACCAATTTCTGTTAAGAGACGGTGTTTTAAAATTCTTTGGCATATTGTCAAATTTGATTAATATTATATAAATGATGGAGAAAATCTCATTACTTGAATCTAAAATTTTTATGTTAAACATGTTGTTAATTTATGTAAAAATAGTACAACATAATGTGTAATGATATTTAACTGCTCTGTCTTCTTAGCTTGAAGTACAACATTCTTTGGATAAATATATAATATATAAATTATTGATTCTGCAAAAAATTTCGTTCTGGGTGTCAGTAAAATATAACATTGATTTTTATTTACAAAATTATTATTCTGATAAGGAAAGGGTGGGTAACTTATCATTCTAGAGACTAAAAACCACCATGAATTTACAAATATTGTCATCTTTATTTTCATTTTAACAGATCAAAGTAAATTAATTTTATTTCTTCAACAAAACAAATGACATATGTGATTGATAATACTAAGTCTGTCTCAAAAGTATCTGACCTTCCTTCATATTTTCCCGCTGGTATTGTTCAGTGTCATCAGGCTGGTAGCATCCTTTGAAGTCCCCATTTGATTGAAAATATGCCTTTCAATTTTTGGAAGCATTTCTGGAACTTGTTTTTTTGGTATCCCCTTTAGAACATTTGTCGTCTTAGTTTTGAGTGTTTCTTTGTCGTAAAATTGGTGTCTTTTGAGTGGCATTTTTAATCTTGGGAACAACCAAAAGTTGCAGGGAGCTACATCAGGACTGTATGGAGGCTGATGGAGCTGTACGACTTTATTCTTTGTCAAATATTCCTGCATGAGGTTTGATGCATGCGCTGGTGTGTAATCGTGATAAAGAAGCCAGTCGCCGCTTGACCAAAGCTAATTGTATCTCTCAATCTTTTCATAACTTCAAGATAATATTCTTTGTTGATCATCTGACATTCAGAAGCATATTTGTGGTGCACAACACTCTCATAATAATAATAAAAAACAATAAACAACAATGTGACATTGCTCCGACTTAGGCTCGTTTTTTCTGGTCATGGAACTGATGATGGCTTCCACTGTGAAGACTGTCATTTTGTTATCAGAACCATAAACCCACAATTCATCAACAGCTATAATATTTTTAAGGAAATTTTCATCATTATTGACTATTTCCAAATTGTTCTGAGCGATTTTCAAGGCAGAAGGTTTTTCTGCTCCACCAATAGCAGTTTTGGAATGAATTTTGAACACACTTGACCCATTTACCAATTTTCAATTAAAATCTTCCAAACACTAGTTTTTGGTATTCCAAGATCACATTCCTAGTTCTTACATAATCAATCGACGATCTTCATTGATCACAAGTCGCACACGTTTAATATTATCTGTGTTTTTTTTTTTTTTTCGAAGGCCACCCAGAGCATGGGTTACTACCAACAGATGTGCAGCCATCTTTAAACTGCCTATACCAGTGTTTTATTTGTGTTTGCTCAGACACTTGTCTCCAAATGCCATCTTCATCATTTTGATCGCCTCCGCAGAACTCTTTTCAAGTTGAAAGCAGATTTTAATGCAAATTCATTGCTGTGATCTTCCCATCATTTTTTCGATAGCAAAATGCGACAAATGTACAAAACACTTTATAAACACACACACACACTGCACATGAACCAAGGTGTCCTGACAACAACTGCGGCATCTAGGGATTTGTGAAGCTTTGCTGTTGACACTCATGCCTAGCATACTGCGTTAAAATTGTCTGGAGTGAAGATATGAAGGAAGCTTGGATTCTTTTGGGACAGACCTTGTACTCATTATTTACAGCAAAAGTTCTTAGCAATGTATGTTTGTTCTAGTTCAGTGGAGGGTATGAAATATATCAGGTGTTACTGAGCATTTAAAAAACTGAGTTCTGATGAAAAAATTTTGTGACAGAAACTGTCTTCTTTATCCTTCATAAATAGTGCCAGCCCACAGAGAAATGGGACAACAGCAGATTGCCCTTGGGAAGGCCTTGGATCAGCAGCACTGTTGTCTATGATAGGGGAAAGGCAGCCATCAAGTCGCTTCCACCCGGCACCATATGTGTTGTCTCCGCACACCTCGTTGCCCCTGGCACTGTATATGAAAGTGTTTTGGGAAGTTGTGTTAAACCACTACCAGCAGTCAGAACCCTGCAGGTGCAGACAAATTCCAAACACAAGGCAGCAGATCTCGGTCAACATACCAGAAATTAAACACTTCTCTTGCCATCAGCTTGTCCTGAGAATACCTCATATTTCACCTTCTGGGCTGGCACCATCCAATCATTTTTCTCCTGAAAGCAAACTCAGGGGGGCTGATAGGGAGATACTTTGGTGTATTTTCCAACTTATTTGCTATTCAATTTTTCACTTCTCCACATGCAGCAATCACATGCACTCATTTGTTGCCACTATCTCCCACCATATATTTCCTACATCCCTTGTAACTTTCTGTACATCTGTGAAATACGCATGTTACCAGGAAGTGGTGATAAATTGTATTTAGTGTCTCTTGACTTTCTTTCCCTAGGCTGTCAAATGATTATTAGTATAGGTGTTCCTCACTAATCCCCCTGGGACCACTGAGTTCTGTTTGATGGACTTCCCAGGTAACAGGCTACCTGCAAGTTCCTGTAGTCACCATGCTGTCCTTGGCGTTTCTGAATTATTTGTGACCCACTCTAATTGTCTTGATCACATGTAACTCCACAAGCTGCATCAGTGATTCAAGTATTCTGTTAAGTGAGTGAAAACAAAATTGAAAATATTGACATATGGACAATTGGAAAAATAGTAATAATGCTATATAATTGGGAACATGTGCAAATTTTTGTATATTTTAGTTCCTTAAAGCTGTCCTCAGATTTATTTGTTGCCTGTCACCATTTATAACCTGCTAACATGTAAAAAAAAAAAAAAAAAAAAAAAAAAAAAAAAAAAAAAAACCTGTTTTTTCAATGCCTGCTAGATCAGAGAAGGTTTAGAATAAGGAGAAGATTTTTTTAATGTAAATTAATTTAAAATTATGAAGGTTCATACATGTTGTATAAAAAAGTATTTCCCACAGAGGCTAACTAAAGCTTATATAAATCATAATATATTTGCCCAATTTTTTTTTTCTTTTTAAACAGGTGGGCTGTTTCTGTTTGCTGGTAGCCTTAAGTGCGCGAGCAATTCACCGAACTGCAGATTGGAAAACTGAGGATACCTTATTTACCTCTGGGCTTAATGTATGCCCACTGAATGCCAAAATATATTACAATATAGCCAAGAGAGCTGGTGATGCAGGAAATAAAGAGACAGCTGTTACAGCATATCGGAAAGCAATCAGGTATACTTATTGAATAGTTTTCTTCATAGCACATTACTCATCATGTGGTATATATATATAAGGAAGGATAGGGAAATATGACTCAACACTTACCACAGATCAAGGCGGCTGGGACCTGAACACAAAAAAACAAACACACGAGAAGCGCAACATTTCGGCCTACAGCCTTATACGTGCAGAAGTGAGACACAAAGCGGAGTCTGATGTGTACACAGAGACCGCCGACTAGTGAATGGCGTCACTGGCGCAGTTGGTAGTGTAAGGGGGGAAGGGGGGGGGGGTTAGGGGAGCTCCAATATTGGATCGATAATTGATACTGTATACGGTATATTATCGTTGAAGTGGTAAATCAACATAAAAACTGGGTGAGGATACGTATAAAAATCTAATTTTGATAAACTATAAGTGAAAAATAAAATATCAGAAATATAAGAATATACGATACATATATAAAAATTTAATTTTGAAAAACTATAAATGAAAAATAAAATATCAGAAATATAAGAATCTAAGAAATGTAAATAGTATAGATAATAGGTGCTGGTCTGGTGGGAGGAATTTACTGCAGATTGAGGCCAGGAGGATGTCTGGTGTCAAGGATATTCTGATAGGCTAGTTCCCATCTACATAGTTCAGAGGAGCTTGTGTTGTCATGGAAAACTCTGATCGCACTAACTGAGAAACAGATGTTCAAATTATTCTGTTTGTGGGAACTGGCATGTTTTAAAACTGGATGGGCCTCATTGTCAGTATATACTGTCTGCCTGTAGCCATTCATTCTGATAGCTAGGGCATAGCTAATGAGGCCTATATATGAGCTGGAGCAATGGAAGCATGTAAGTTGATATATGAGGTGTGTTGTCATGCAAGTAGCATGACCAATGATGGGGAAATGTTTCACCTGTGGTAGGATTGGAGTAAGTGGTAGTGGCTGGATGCATGCTGCATGTTTTATGATGGGGTCTGTTGCACAGGAATTATCCCTGTGATAGTTTGGGGCAATTACTGGGTGAGTACTTGTGAACCAAGATATTTTTTAGATTTGGTGGTCTGCTAAAACATGTGCATGGGGCAGTGGGTAGGATTTTATGGAGAATGGTGTGCAGCCCTGGGAAGCAATGTAGGAAGTCATGTACATGGCGGAGGATTAGGTTAATAGACTCGAGACCAGGAAAGAACTGATAAATGAAAGCGGGACTATGGTTAGTTTCAAGGGGGCCTTGGAGTGGCTGTGTACAGGAAGGGCTATGGCACGAGAGATTTGTGTGTGCACTATGTTAGGAGGGTAGCTGCGGGAGATGAGAGCTGCAGACAGGTTTTCTGTGCATTGGAAAAGAGATTCTTCATCAGAGCAGATGTGCCTTCCACAGACGGCCAGACTGTAAGGAAGAGAAGAACCTTTGTTGTGTGAGGGATGACAACTGTTAAAACGAAAATATTGCTGCAGATTTGTAAGTTTGATATGAACAGAGGTATGCAGGCAACCATTATGCAGGGAAACGTGAACATCAAGAAAGGTAACATGGCTTTGGAAGTGTGTCCAGGTAAAGTTGATGGAGTGGTTGTTTATGGAGTTGAGGAAGCCTATTAGATGACTCTCTTTGTGGGTCCAGATCATAAAAATGTCATCTATGTATCTGAACCACACAAGAGGTTTAATGGAAAGATTGTTGAGGAATTGTTGTTCCAGATGGCCGAGGTTTGCATAGGATGGTGCAATGTAGGTGCCCATTGCAGTGCCGCGTATCTGGTGGTAATTTTGAGAGTTGAAGGAAAAGTAGTTGTAAGACGGGATGAGGTTAACCAAGGAAATGAGGAAGGATGTTTTGGGGAGAGCTGTTGGGAGGTGGCAGGGCAGGGCCTCAGTGCCATGGAACACTTCCTGGAAAAGCCACTTCCTGACAGCTTCCCCAAGAGATTCTTACCCATTTCCTTAGCTAACGTCATTCTGTCTAACAACTACTTTTCCTTCAACTCTCAAATTTACCACCAGATGGGCACCCACATGGCACCATCCTATGCAAAGCTTTTTCTGGGTCATCTGGATCAGCGATTTCGCAACAGTCTTTCCATTAGACATCTTGTATGATTCAGATACATAGATGACATTTTTATGATCTGGGCCCACAAAGAGAATCATCTAATATACTTCCTCAGCTCCCTATACAACCACTCCATCAACTTTACCTGGACATACTCCCACTGCCATGTTACCTTTCTTGGTGCTGACATTTCCCTGCATAGCGGGTGCCTGCATATCTCTGTTCATATCAAATCTACAAATCTGCAGAAATATCTTTGTTTTAACAGTTGACATCCCTCTCACATCAAACGTTCCCTTCCTTACAGTCTGGCTCTCTGTGGAAGGCGCAACTGCTCTGATGAATAATCTATTTTCCAATACACAGAAAACCTGTCTGGAGTTCTCGTCTCCCGCAGCTACCCTCCTTACATAGTACACACACAAATCTCTTGTGCCATAACCCTTCCTGTACCCAGCCACTCCAAGGCTGTACCCCTTGAAACTAACCGCAGTCCCGCTTTCATTACTCAGTTCTTCCCTTGTTTCGAGTCTATTAACCTAATCCTTCGCTGTGGGCATGACTTCCTACATTCCTTCCCCAGGATGTACACCATTCTCCATAAAATCCTACCCACTGCCCCATGCACATGTTTTAGCAGACCACCAAATCTAAAAAATACGAGGGCTGTCCAGAAAGTAACAGACGTTGTGATCTAGTGCGGCAGTTGGCAGGGCTAGCTAGCATCGTCATCATGATGTCAGTGTGTCCCCACACTCAGTACGCAATCAGCCATGGTAGCTTGTGCATCATGCCTATCATACTTTGTATACCGTGGTGTTTTAAAATGAGTGCTGCAATTGAAAAACCCGCCAGTTGTGAAGTGTGAGCTGTGCTAAGGTTTTTGTTGGCAAACAATCACAAAGCAATTGAAATTTATCGCCAGATTTGTGATGTGTACGGCCAAGGAATAGTGAGTGATAACCGAGTAAGGCAGTGGTGCATTGATTTTAAAAATGGCCGAACCAATGTTCACGACGAGTATCGCATTGGTAGGCCTAGTCTTGTGTGTGATGAATTGGTGGCGAAAATCAACTAAAAAATCCGTAAAAATCGCCGTTTCTCAGAACATTCCCCCCAAATTTCACGGAGTTTAGTTCATGAAATTGTGGTTGGTAAACTTTGTTAACACAAATTTTGTGCCAGGTGGGTTCTGAAAATCCTAACGGAAGACCACAAAAAACAGAGACTTGCTGCAGCACTGACATTTCTGGAAGACAACAACAAAAGTGGAAACCAAGTTATCGAACGTATCATAACTGGCGACGAGACCTGGGTACAGCACGTCACCTGTGAAACAAAACGACAGTCGATGGAATGGGGACACACGCATTCACCCAAGAAACCGAGGAAGTGTCTGCAAACGCTGTCAGGAGGAAAAATTAATGGCTACTGTGTTTTGGGACGCTCATGGAGTGATTCTCGTTGGTTTTCTTGAACGTAGCCATACAATCAACTCACAGAGGTATTGCGAAATACTCAGACAATTAAGGCGCACGATACAAAACAAGCATCGGGAAAAACTAAGCGACTAAGTTTTGTTTTTCCACGACAACATTCGTCCACACACAGCCATCTGTACCCAAGAGCTGTTGGATGGTTTTGAATGGGAAGTTTTCAATCATCCGCCGTACAGCCCAGATTTGGTGCCGAGCGACTACCACCTGTTCCCAACGATGAAAACGTGGCTTGCTAAGCAACGCTTTGCCACTGATGCTGAATTGCACGCCGGTTTAAACCAGTGGTTGAGCTTGCAGGGGGGTAGATTTCTACAGAGAGGATATTGAAAAGCTTGTACCACGGTATGATAAATGCCTTAATTTAAATGGCGATTAATGTAGAAAAATAGCCTAAGAGTTTACCTCCAAAATGTATATAATAAAAATTGTTTTTTTATTTCAAAACGTCTGTTACTTTCTGGATAGCCCTCGTATCTTGGTTCACAAGTACTCACCCAGTAATTCCCCCAAACTACCACAGGGATCATTCCCGTGCAACAGATCCCGTCATAAAACATGCAGCATGCATCCAGCCACTACCACTTACTCCAATCCTACCACAGGCAAAACATTCCCCATCATTGGTCATGCTACTTGCATGACAACACACCTCATATATTATCTTACATGCTTCCATTGCTCCAGCTCATATATAGGCCTCACTAGCTAGGCCCTAGCTGTCAGAATGAATGGCTACAGGCAGACAGTATATACTGACAATGAGGCCCATCCAGTTTCAAAACATGCCAATTCCCACAAACAGAATAATTTGAACATCTGTTTCTCACTTAGGGCAATCAAAGTTTTCCCTGACAACACAACCTCCTCTGAACTACGTAGATGGGAACTAGCCTATCAGAATATCCCTGACACCAGACATCCTCCTTGCCTCAGTCTGCAATAAATTCCTCCCACCAGACCCAGCACTTATTATCTATACTATTTACATTTATTAGATTCTTATGTTTCTGATATTTTATTTTTCACCTATAGTTTTTCAAAATTTGTTTATATATATATATATATTCTCACTCAGTTATTATGTGTGTCTACCACTTTCAATGACAATATACTGTCAGCAGTATCGATTATCGATCCAATATTTGAGCTTCCTCCCCCTCCCCCCTTACACTACCATCTGCGCCTGCGACACCATTCACCAGACGGCGGTCTCTGTGTACACATCTGTCTCTGCCTGGTGTCTCTCTTCTGCATGTATAAGGCTGTATGCTGAAATATTGTGCTTCTCTTGTGTGTGTTTTTTTTTCATCATCCCAGCTGCCCTCATCCGTGGTAAGTATTGGGTCATAGTTCCTTATCCTTCCTAGTTTTATTGGCTTAAAGATTTTACCTGCTCATTGTTATTATAAATGGATTACTCTAATTATAAATTATATCACTCAATTATATTTTGCAACATTTTTATGTTACATTATTATAATTAATAAACAACTAGAAGAAATGATTTAATATCACATGTAAAAGCTGCATGTCACTAAAATAAAAATTCCACCTTGTTAAGGTTCTTTGGGTGGTTTAATTACTGCATTAATTAAAAAGTCCACCAAAAAACAATGTATGTTGATGCTCGTTTATTTTCAATCAAAACAAGTCTGCGACATTCACAAGCATAGTTGTTACAATCCAAAGATGCAATACTGACTTACTGAATACTTGAATTGAATCGAAAACTGAATGAAAACTTGCATGAATGTCTCTGTAACACTGAATGAATACTCTGTCCAGGCGATCTGTTTATATAGAGTCTATCGAATTTACGAGAATTCTTCAAAGGCATCCGCCCGATATTTCTCGATCATTAACAATCACTCAAACAATCAAACATATTAAAAACAATCGGAATTGATACAAAATTAATTAATAACATTACAAAATGATTAGAAATGGTAATTAGAGATACTTAAATACAAAATTATTTACAGAAATCCTTTCAAATGGTGGAAAATTGTCCTGTAGACATCGTAACTTACATTTATACATGGAATTACAAACTTTTAATAAATTCTCTTGCATCATTCGGTTCTTAAACATATTAAATGGTCTTTAAATAATTTTCTTACCTAAAACAAAGTCTATATACACTTATTTACAAGAATTTACAAAATAAACATATCAAATCACTTTCAAGCAAACTTTGGCTCACTACAAATATTTCACACAGTCCAATACTATTCAAAATACAGGTATTAGGGCTGTTACAACCCCTCCCCAGGATTCACTTAATTTTACACAGATAAAATTGATTGAATCCGTCACGAATCTAAGCAGGTTGAATGTACACATAATGCAGACACGAACAGATTACAATCAATCAACCATAATGACTTTTACAATGAACAAATACAATTCTTCATACAACATCTGCACATAGTCCATGACACTGATTTTGTTTACAATAATTGTCTTTTCTCAGGTCCAATCATTTTATCATTTACTGTTTTTACACAACAAACGTTCAATGCCATCACCTTAAGTTTCAATTTTTTCACTCCAAATTACACACTTGATGTCTGCTTGCTAATTACACCAGTCTGTTTACATTTTACAGCTGATAATTTGTCACCAAAATGTAGAAAGTCACAACATCATGAAAATACCAAAAGTCTCTACACAAAACTGTCACAAATTATACATTGAAATGCTTACATCTGCATCTGAGCTTAAGTACTCACACAAACTATTTACATGCATCAATTGACATACTTATTTACAAATTAGACATTTACACATATAGTGGCACATTTCATAAGTGATCACTTATTCATAAAAGGGTTTTAGGGCTTCAACATTATACACACCCTTACATTTACCACTCTCAAGGGTCAATTAGCTCATAAGAGTTTTTCCTTGGTATAGACTCTATCCTGAAAGGGCCTTCAAACAAACGGTTAAACTTACGAGTCTCTTGTCGCAAAGCTGACGACTTACTATGAACTTCAACTAACACCAAATCACCCACTTTATATTCTATACACTTCTGACCTTCATCATGCCTTTTCTTTCTCCTTGTTGCCTTTTCCTTTAAATTTTTAAGAGCTAAAGCTACCTTTTCCTCATAGTTGAAATTCTTTCTATTTGGAAAACTAACACATTCTCGAATTAATCTGTTAGCCGGTTTCTTAAACATCAGCTCAATGGGTGGTATTTCAGTTGTATCACTAGGTATAGAGTTAATTACATTTTCAAAATTTTCTACTTCACATGCCCACTTACTGTGTTGGTCTGTACAATATGTCCTAAACCAACGTCCAATTTCCCTCATTAGGCGTTCTACGGGATTTCCTGCTGGATGATAAGCAGAAGTATGTATAACCTCTATTCCTTCTTGTTCAAGTTTTTCTGTCCACACTTTACTAGTGAATTGCGGGGCATTGTCCGAAAGCACCCTCTTAGGTTTACCTACCTTCTGACAATATTCATCAATCACCTTTCTGACCAAAATTTTAGCCGTAGACTTCTTTACAGGGTAAAGTTTAACGAATTTGGAAAAAACATCAAATAAAACTAAAACTTGGGTCACCCCTCCCCGAGACATGGGTAGCGGGCCAAGAACATCAGCAGAAACTAATTCCAATACACTACTTGGGATGATATTTTGCATTTTCCCCACTCGTTTAACACTATCTATTTTAGATCTTTGACACACTTGACAAGATTTTAATAGCTTCGAAATCTTCCTTCTCATATTATAGAAATATGTATCTTCCCTTAACACTCGGTAACACTTGGATGGCCCATAATGCCCATAACTATAGTGGTGATGCCAAACAATTTTTTCAACCAAACTTTCTGGAAGCCATAACTTCCAATCATCCTCATCTTCACTAGTCCTTCTAAACAATACTTCCCCATGCAAAGTATAATATTTCTGAAGCTTATCTCTGTGTTCTGGGCTATCAAGATTAGTTTTTACTTCTACTATAGCTACATCTTTGTCCTGTTCGTCTTTGATTTGTCGCAAGGAACACTTAACCTCAGTTTCATACGGTACTCCTTTTAGATAAGCAATTCTAACCTCAGTCTGTGGTCCTAGACATCGCTTTTCAGAATCTAGACCTAACGGTAGACGTGACAAAGCATCTGCAACTTGATTTTTACTAGCAGGTCTATACCGAATCTCTAAATTATATTCCTGCAGAACCAATGCCCAACGGGTTAACCGACTGTGGACTAACTTACATTCTAACAAAAATGAAAGAGCCTTATGGTCTGTATATACAATAATTTTTCTACCTAACAGTAGGTACCTAAACTTAGTCAAACCCCACAAAATAGATAAGGCCTCCCTTTCCGTAATTGTGTATCTAGTTTCAGCTGGTTGTAGTTTTCTACTGGCAAAGGCAATAGTCCTAAAATCCGGTTCTCCATTGATTTCCACTTCCTGGAAGACATGAACTCCTAAACCATAGTCAGAACTATCTGCGGCAAGGCAAAAATCTAGATCCCAATCTGGATAATAGAGGATATTGGAATTACATAAGTCATCTTTGATTTTTTGAAAATCTCTTTCACATTCTGAGGACCACACCCACCTGACACTTTTTTTAACCAAATCTCTTAAGGCTGGACTATTTAAAGCTTGTCCCTGAAGAAATCTCCTATAGTATTCACACAATCCAAAGAAACTCTGTAGTTGTTTCTTATCTCTAGGTCGGGGAAAATTCTTAATGGCATTTATTTTATCATTACTAGGCAAGATCCCCTGTGGTGTAATACGATGGCCCAAAAATTCAACCTCTTTTTGCAAAAATGTACATTTCTTTAACTTAATCGTCATACCCCCCTTTCTCAATGCTTCTAAAACTTTTCTAAGTAGCACCCAATGTTCCTCAAGTGTTTCTGACATTATAAGAATATCGTCTACGTATATCTCTACTTGTTCAAGCAATTCCTTTCCTAATTAATTCTCATAAGTGGGTTCAGGATTTCCCTGGAAACCCAGAACCATGTAAGTTACTTTTTCCTAACCTTCCAGTTTTCTTCAACTTTTGTATACACATTTAATATTACATTTCTATTTTCACAAAGCTTCATTATATACATACAGAAACACAAACTTCCAATCATCTCAGACAACAGACTTTGGTACAACCACGCAACAGCTGAGACATACAATGGTTCTGTTTTAGCAAATTGATTGTCACTTAAAAGCAATGCTGTTGACTCAACTGGTAATACAAATTTATTATTCTCACTACTACAGTTTAGTCCATCATTACTCCCAACCCCACTCTTCATCATCTGATTACTACTTAAACTTACCAAATTATATGAATCAGTACCTAAAACTGTTTTAACATCTGGCTTACTGACTTCATCCACCAAATAATTATTTTTCTCAGCAACTACTACTTCACTATCAGCTTCCACATCAAAGAGAGTACAAAACATAGTGTCATCTAAGTCACATTCTGTACAATTTTCCAAATTAGAAACTGGTTCAGATAAATCCTTACTCCCACCCATTTCTTCAATGTCATCATCTACACCAAATAAAGAGCTAAATAACGTATCAGCTAGGTCAAAATTAGGACATTTTTCCAACTTAGGGATTGGTACATAAGGCTTTTCAACCTCTCTCTCTTCAGAAGACAAATACTTTGACTTACAATTCTCCTCCTCATCTGGGTCTCCTATCCACACCACTGTATCACCTTCATCTTCAAGATATTTGAGAAACTCCTCGATTTCAGCACTTCTACAAACTTCATTACCACCTATCCTAGCACACATAGTCCCAACTATGCCATTCTGGACCTTACAAGTTTCTGATAGCCACACTGTAGTATGCACTATAAATTCTGCACCCCTTTTTGTAATTAAGCAGTGACCATTTCGAAAATCTTCTACATGAAAATTATTACTTTCGCACACTGATTCTAGTGATAAGGTACTATGGTGGTCCCCTTCCCGCTTTATCTTATTATCACCTTTAATCATCAACATCATTAATTACATCTATCATAACCTTATCCTGAAATTCACTTGCTGCTACCCACCTCTTCCAATAAATCTTCTCGGGGATTATTCATAAAAATGGTATTAACTCTATAGCAGTTGGTACCTGGACCCACATTCTTGTCCACCACTGCGGGGCCCATAACAGGGGTGGTCTTTAGTTTGTCCTGCCCCCCATGCTGCCTTTCCCTTTCAGATTGAGGGTTCTGTTCTCTCACTCCCCCATTATCATTCCTTCTTGCATAATTGTTACGATCCCGTCCCCTCGATCTACCATCCCTTGACCCATTACCCCTTCTAGGGGGACTCCTGCTGCCCCTCCTATGGTGTTGATGGTGGTAATGTTGTTCATTGAATGACTCCTGGGCATCCAAGCGTCTCAACAATTCAGAAACTCTATCCACATTTACTACATCCAAAGTGGCAATTAAATTTCTTGTTTGCTGAGGGTAGCCTAGCTCCTATCAAATCAATGAATTCTTCCTCTCCATAAGGATGGTCTAAATACTTACAACGGATCCAACATTTATGAAAAAAATCATGTTGAGTTTCCCTACCAGGTTTATAGGGCCTACCAGTCATCAACTCCCTCTTTTCTTGAATCTGCCTGCTTGTCGACCAAAAATGTTTCAAAAAGTTTTCTTTAAACAGCTTGTAGTCAGTCACTTCCCTAGCTTGTCTATCACCCCATGCCCTAGCATAAGATTTTAGATGTTTACCCACAAGTGCAATTTTCTTACTATCGGGTAATAAATTAAAATAATCTGATCTTTCAAAATTATCTATAAATTCAATAGGGTGAAGCCTCCCACTATCATCATAGAATTCAAATTCTTCTTTTACATCGACACTGAAATTTGGATTACCTGTTAAGGGAACCTGACTTAACTGAATCTGCAACCCAGTAACCCTTTTCTCTAACTGATTAACGTTAGATTGGGTTGTTTCCAATCCCTGGGTAAGTTGTTCCTGATGATTTACCAATGTATTAATATTTAATCCCACCTCTTGTCTCAACTCATTGACCCTTTGAGCTACTTTACTATCACTGGCTTGGAATAAAGCAACATATTCCTCCTTATCTTATCACAATTTTCACTGACTTCTTTATAAATCAAATTTACACATTCAGTCTTATTCTGTTCACAAATTTCTGTAACCTTTTCAAATTTTTCCTTACATTCTGTTACTACCTTCCCCAATTTAGAATCTAAATTGTTAATATCTTCCTTGAATTGAGAGCTAAAACCCTGAAATTGCTCTGCGATTTTAACATCAAAACATTTAGTCAAATCAGAGAATGTTTTATCATTGTTTTGTTGCAGTTGAGAAAACTGATCATTGATTACAGCAAACTGAGAATTAATTTCAGAAAATTTGCTATCAAATTTGGAAAATTTATTATCAAATTTGCCATCAATTTCGGAAAACTGAGACTTAATTTCAGAAAATTTGCTGTCAAGATTTAACTCAGTTTTAAATTCAGAAAATTTGTTATCCAATTTGGAAAACTTACTATCAGTATCACTTATTAATTCACTTCTGAATTCAGAAAATTTGCTGTCAAATTCGGAAAACTTTGCATTAAAACTGGCTACAAAAGACTCTAGGAATGCTTGTAGGTTCTGATTATCAGCCATTTTTAGTAATTAGCAAAATCAACATAAAAAACAAAATTAAGAAAAATTAAAATCTTTCCAATCTGCCACACAATAACATGCAAAAATAAATCACTTGAATATTCAATGCAGTACTTACAGCTTATTCCTCACTTTTGTATCACATTAAATTTCACTTAGAAGCACTTAATTAATCATTAAACACCACACTGACTTCAAACACTTAACCACACTTTTCACAATTCACTGTAGGAAGACGATTTTGAGGCCGAAGGAAATCCACTCGTCGTCGAAAGATTACAGCCGATTCCCGATGAAAAATCTCCGCCTTAGGCCGAAGAAGGTCCGCTTGCCGTCAGATCCGTGTCGCCTGTATAAGCTCTACGTGTGGCGTAGCCGGTCGAAATTTACTCGCAGGTTATGTTCGCTTATCGCCGATAATCCTTCGCAATTTTCTGCAGATTCTTTTTAGAAGATAAACATCCCACAGATGTTTAAGAACTTCTCGTCATGTCAACGGTCGCCATGTTAAGGTTCTTTGGGTGGTTTAATTACTGCATTAATTAAAAAGTCCACCAAAAAACAATGTATGTTGATGCTCGTTTATTTTCAATCAAAACAAGTCTGCGACATTCACAAGCATAGTTGTTACAATCCAAAGATGCAATACTGACTTACTGAATACTTGAATGAATCGAAACTGAATGAAACTTGCATGAATGTCTCTGTAACACTGAATGAATACTCTGTCCAGGCGATCTGTTTATATAGAGTCTATCGAATTTACGAGAATTCTTCAAAGGCATCCGCCCGATATTTCTCGATCATTAACAATCACTCAAACAATCAAACATATTAAAAACAATCGGAATTGATACAAAATTAATTAATAACATTACAAAATGATTAGAAATGGTAATTAGAGATACTTAAATACAAAATTATTTACAGAAATCCTTTCAAATGGTGGAAAATTGTCCTGTAGACATCGTAACTTACATTTAATACATGGAATTACAAACTTTTAATAAATTCTCTTGCATCCATTCGGTTCTTAAACATATTAAATGGTCTTTAAATAATTTTCTTACCTAAAACAAAGTCTATATACACTTATTTACAAGAATTTACAAAATAAACATATCAAATCACTTTCAAGCAAACTTTGGCTCACTACAAATATTTCACACAGTCCAATACTATTCAAAATACAGGTATTAGGGCTGTTACAACCTGTTGAACACAAGCTCCCTTACTGTGACGCACTTTATAATTTGCATTCCCAGGTTCAAACTTTTTTTTTTTATGTGTTGAAATCTAGGTGGACCATTTGGAGTTGGGTAGCAAGCCATTGGTACACATACTAGGTAACACTGGTTGTTCAGCATTATCATTTTTAAGTGTTAGAGAGATAGTGCTGCTTGAGAATGATTTTTATGTCATGTGACACTCGCATGAGTAATAGGTATAATACAAAACCACATCAAACTGTGATTTTAAAAAGTTATTTCCTTTTCTATGTCAAATAAAGTAAAATGCATTTAAAAAATATTCACATTTCTTTTCCATTGTATATTGCAAAAGTGAAAAGAAATCGATAAAGGAACAAAGTTTTCCCGAATTTTTACAATTTTCGTACAGTGTCTTCAGTTGCGTTTTGTATTTTTTAATAACATTATTGTAATATATTTGCATGGTGAACCTGAATAAAGTCTCCTCAAATAGAACATTGATTATGATTCACTTTTGTTGTGAATCAATTAAGTACCGATTTTTCATTTCTGGCAAATTTTTATGATACACATAATAAAAGTAAAAAAATCTGTTTTTTTTTTTTTTTTTTTTTTTTTTAAAAGAAAAGAAAAAAAAAATGAAAAACCCCTACATATTTCAGAATACTGATTTTTTCAGTTCTGGGAGATTTCTGATTGTCTGTAGTACATGTTATTAAAATACAAGAATCCTTACTTGAAAGTAAATTCCTACCTATTCTAATCATTTATTTTAGTTCCACTAGCCTCCATATTTTTGCAATGGCAAAACTTATTTCTGCTTTTCACAATCAATCATATCTACTTCTCGCAAAACAAAAAAGAAATCACCGGATGACTGTATCACTGGCGTGCAGCCCTAAAACAGCAAAAAAGGTGTGTGGTGAGGGCGGCAGGCCATCATGAGTATGGCGAATGAACCAATGCTATAAAATGGAGTGCAGATCTGAGAGCTGACTCAGGAGCTGTTACTAACCTTGTGGATGAGCAGTAAGGTTAGTCTTGGCATTCAGTATGATCAGTCCTGGCAAATCTTGGTATGGATCCTTCAAAAGGTGATATACTAATTCCATTCCATTCCTTGCCCCTCATAGTCTCCTACCTATAATGACGGGATATAAGACACAAACAAACCAAACAAAATAATTATAAAACATTCAAAGTAACCTACAAAAGAAAAGAAAAATGTTGGTCTGTTAATGAGTTCAATTGACAATATATTTTAATCTGTAGAGCAAAGCTGGTGAAATAATGTTGTTTCAAAACTGAATCCACTGATTCACTGATGAATTCATCATTGTATCCGTATTCTGGAAAAGTTTTTTTTTATGACTTATTGCAGTCATTTTGGGTGTGAAAGGACTGGGGGCAAGGAACAGGTAGGAATTAATCCATGGCATTTTAAAGTAACTATACCAGCATTTGGAAAATGACAGAAAACCGAAATCTGGATGGCTAGACGAGGATTTACTCCTTACCGACCGTGCTCAGTGCTTGTAAGGCCTCTGTTGTTAGAATATGGCAGATGTTTTTCTCTAAATCATTTGATCATGGGAATGAATGGTGGTGAATGACGTTAAAACTGTCTTTGTAGCAGGATATGTATTGCTGGATGGAGGAATTCTAAATAGGATGGAATCAAAGATGTCAGAAAAGAAAATGTGGCAGCAGTAGTATTGAATACGACTGCTACAATGGAGTAGCTGTTAGTAATTCCAATAAATGGATTTTGTTTTCATCTGTAGTCAAAAGTTCTGCTATTTAAAGACAACAAATGTTGTATAATAGGGTTACAATGGAAACTGATTCCGAGAAAATGGGTCTGGACAAATGTCTAACTAGCAAAGAATAAAATTAATCCCTAAAAGAGTCTTCTTATTAGGTAAACTTATAAAAAAGTAATAGTTTTGTATGACTAGTGAGTTGCTTGTGGAAGGTGTAAAATGTAAATATCATGGCAGATATATTGTTTGAAATTTACATCACATGAGCAGCAGGAGTTCTGAGTCACCAACTATTTAGGAATAGCAACATTCGGTTAACCCATTTCTTGTGAATGTGCAGTACCTGTACTTTACAAAAATATCTTCCTTCCATTCCTTCAAAATCTGAACCTTCAATTCTATGGTACATCAAGACTAGGCACCTGAAACTGAATGTAAATAAGAAAGAGGCCAGCTCTTTTTACCTAAACAATAGACAGGCCCACTATAGACCTTAGATAAAATTCAGAGACCAATTACTGGAGTACAGTCCTCATCCAAAATATCTATGCATGGTTCTGGACCGGTCACTGACATATAAGGAACAAAACAGTGGCAAAAGTAAAAACTCAAAATAACATCCTTCACAAACTTTCAGGAACACAATGGGGAGCACATGCCGCAACTCTCAGAACATCAGTTCTTGCTATGGCTAAATAGTAGTCACACAAAAAAGATTGACATTCATCTAAGTGACACAATGAAAACAATATCTGGAACTGTAAAATCTACACCTACAGACTGGCTGCCTGTACTCTCTAACATCCCCTCACCAAGTCTCCGAAGCCAATCAGCTTTAAAAAAGGAATGGAAAAAGTGCTTAAGATATCAAATCATCAGGGCTGCACACACAAAACTCCAAACAGACTAAAATGTAGGTATTCAATGTGCTGGTCCAAAATAACTTCAACATAGGCAAAGCATGGTGCCCTGAGTGGATCAATTCCAACCCTGACAAACATGTGCTAATCCAAGACCCTACAGGGTAGCCTCCTGGATTCAACCTTCCTAGGAAAACGTGGATGGCACTGAACTGAGTGAGAACAGGCCACAGTAGGTGCCACTACTGGATCTACAAGTGGGGGGAATGATGGAGAACCTTTCTTGTGACTGCGGTAACCACCAGCAAATCATTCACCACATTGCCATAGAATGCCCTCTCAGAAGATTCAGTGGTACAGTGCATCATGTTCATGAAGCAACCACAGAAGCAATTGACATCAGTCTGTAGTAACATCCAAGTTTCGTTCTATCAATTGTGATTCACGGTAGTTACTGTTTTTGTATTCTTCTGCCATTAAAAAAAAAAAAAAAACTTCATAATTCAGTTACTCAGTGTATAAGCATGCGAATAATAACTTTTCAATTGACATGTTTTGGTAGTCGTGTTACAAGATTGTCTTGCTATCTATGCCTTAATCAATTTTAATTTTGTGGGTATATCAAAAATGTTGTGTAACTCAATTGGTCAACATATTGGAGTAGCTAACTGATTGTATTTAGCAACACAGAGAATCCTGTTGTATTCGTAACTGTCAGAAGATATGCATCCAGAGAGTGAAGTGAAATTAGGAGAAGACAGTTAAAGCATTTTTTGATGTTTTTTCAGTTTTATAATGATCATCATTGAGTTTATTTACACAGATTCATTGGATGTGATAGGTTACAGGAGCTCATTTCCTGAAGCGTATGTTGGTCAGACAGAGATGATATCCAGTGCATACAGTGTTTTAGCTATTAAACCTAATCACTGTTTTAACTGTATCTTTTTTATATAAAAATCTTAAATTTCATGATTAATATTGATCATATCTGTGTCTGGTAATGAAATACAATGTTATGTTGTCTATTTCAGTTTAAATGGAGAATATGACCAGGCAATGAATAATCTTGCAAACATTCTCAAGGCTGAAGGAAATCTGGAGGAAGCAGAAACATTGTTGAGGAAGGCTATTTCCCTAAGGTGATTTTTTTTCATTTATTTTAAAACAATGGTTTTAATCTTTGTCAAGTTTTGTTTATTATTTCTTACAAAGTGTTAAAAGTCTGGTATTCTTTAGCATATTGACTGACTTTGCCTTTACAACAGGTTTGTATAGTCTTGATGTAAATTATTTATTTATTTATCAATCTTGTTCCATGGATCCCTGCTGAGGAAGTACCTCTGGGATGTGAAACATGTCATTGTTGATACATATACACATAATATGAGTCATATCATAGTAAATATATATATATATACATATTTTAAAAATACAAGAAACAATAATAAACATACATTTTTGCAACTGAGTTTTGCAAACGTCATAATGAGTACAATTAATTATTTTCTTCAAATTCTTGAATGGAGTAGAAGGAGTTGCCAATAAGATAATCTCTAAGTTTTTGTTTAAATAATCTTTATTATCTGAAAGCTGTTTTATATGATTAGGTAGTTTATTAAACAGATGTATCCCAGAATAATTAACTCCTCTTTGTACTAATGACAGAGATGTTTGTGTTTTATGCAAGTTATTTCTGTTTCTTGTATTGAAACTGTGTACCTGTGAATTAGGTGTAAACAGGTTAAAATTTTCTATGACAAAGCTCATGAGAGAATATATATACTGAGAATACATTGTAAGAATATTGAGTTTCTTAAAGAGTTGTCTGCAAGAAGTTCTTGGTTTTACCCTACACAGAAACCTAATAGCTCTTTTCTGTGCTATGAAAACTTTTTTACTTCGTGAAGAGTTTCCCCAAAAAATTATGCCATATGACATTACTGAATGAAAATATGAGGAGTACACCTGTTTCATTAATTCTAGATCTGCTGTTAGAGAAAGTGTTCATATTGCGAAGGTGGCACTACTTAACTTTGTCAGTAGTGTAGTGATATGATCATGCCAACAGAGTTTCTGATCTATTTTAATACCAAGAAATTTTATACTCTCTGTTTCTAAGATTGTATTGTTTTTATAGTTTATACATATATCTGGCTGTGCATAGTTTTTTGTTTTAAACCTAATATAATGTGTTTTTTCAAAATTTAATTTTAATGAATTTGCCTTAAACCAATTTGCTACTACTCTAAGTACTTCATTTACATTAAATTCTATAGTACTGTTTGGTGTTTTACGCACAGTCAGATTAGTGTCATCTGCAAATAAAACACTCTTAACTTTGTCGGATAAATTTCCAGGAAGGTCATTGATGTATAACAGAAAGAGGAGGGGACCTAAGACAGAGCCTTGTGGAATTCCATGTTTTATTTTCTCCCAGTCTGATGAAGCATCTTTACTTATTTTATAATCAAAAATTGAAACTTTTTGCATTCGGCTTTCAATGTATGATTTAAACCATTTACCTGCGGTCTCAAAAATACCATAGTATTCCATTTTTTTCAAAAGTAATTCATGATTTACACAGTCAAATGCTTTTGCAAGATCACAAAATATTCCTACAGGATTCATTTTATTATTTAGTTCCTCAAATGTGTTATTTAAAAATGAATATATAGCCATTTCTATGGATGATCCTTTTTTGGACCCAAATTGTGAATTAGTGAGGATATTATAGTGTGTAACATGTTTTATTACTCTACTATACATGACTTTTTCAAAAACCTTTGAGAATGTTGAAAGTAATGAAATGGGACGATAGTTGTCTACACCTTGTATTTTGTTCTATTTTTATGTCTTTAGAGTGATTTACAGTTTTTCCTGTTTCAGTCTTTATTATATCCCATATTGTTCTCATTTTATTGTCTGAATTTTCAATTTTCGCCGATATGTACCTGTTCTTGGCCTTCCTTATTACATTTCTTAGTATTTTAGAATAAAGTTTATAGTGAACTTTCAGCGCATAGTTATCTGATTCTCTCATTTTTAAATAAAGGTCCCTCTTTGTTTTACTAGAGATTCTAATACCCTTTGTTATCCATCCCATGCCCAGTTCATTGTTTGGAGTGTTGAGAATTTTCCTTTTTTTGAAACTACCTTCAAAAATTATTAGAAATATATTCAGAAAGGAATCAAATTTCGCATTAACACCCTGCGCATTATATACTTCTAACCAGTTTTCATTGTTTAAGGTATCTATGAAGTGTTTTATATTATTTTCACTAATATTTCTTCTATAAACCCAGCTTTTCTTTATCTGTTTAACAGTGTTCCTGGACTCGATACATAATAGCTGGGCATCATGATCTGAGATACCATTTATTACTGGAAGTATGCTGTAATTACTGCACTGAGAAATATCCATAAAAAAATTATCAATTGCAGTCCTGCTATTATTTTGTATTCTTGTAGGAAAATTTACAAGTGCTGTTAAGTTAAAAGACAACATCAAGGCTTCCATATCTAATCTATCATTGCTGTGATTCAGAAAGTCAACATTGAAATCTCCACATAATACTATTTGTTTGCTATTTGTAAAACTTAGTAGCAAAGACTCTAAATGAGATAAAAACAGTCTGAAATTACCTGAGGGGGCCCTGTAAATTGCTATCACTATCAGCTCTTCCTTATCATATTCTAGTTTAGTAACACAACATTCAAAGTGTTGTTCTATACAATACTTACTTACAACTACACTACTGCATTCAATATTATTTTTAACAAAAATGGCAACTCCCCCTTTCTCCATTTTACATCTGCAGAAATGAGAGCTTAATTTATAATTTGGGATGGACAGCTGAGATATTCCTGTATCAGACAAATGATGCTCAGATATACACAAAACGTCTACATTAAAATTTCTGGAATTTTGAATCTCTTCTAGGCTTAAGGTAATGTCATCAGTTTTACTAAATATTCCTCTTATATTTTGGTGGAAAATACTGGTCTGAACACTTTGACGCAATGACTTTGAATTGTTTATTTTATTATTACATACTGGTATATCAGTTGGAATTTTTAATTTCAACAAATTATTTCCTTTAGACATCTTAATAAATCTATTTTATTTACCCTAAAAAAGGCCGCGACTTAACACCATTTATCACAGGAATACCTCTTTCACTCACCTGGCATCCTCTGACCTCATCAGCAATAAGAAGCGAAAGCTTCCTCTTACCTCTGACATTCAGATGGAGTCCATGGCGAGTATAACTGTCCCTACCAATGCAGGCCACATCAATCAAACCAATGTGTGAATTAGCCGGCTGCCAGAGAACCCTTTCCAAGGATGCATTTGTACGCCTGATGTTATGCCACATCCAGGGTTTATCGTAACGCTCAAGCAAACCAACAAATCTCACACTTGTCTGACGTGTGTTCCTGGAAATGTGGGCAATGTCTCCCTCAATTGAATAATTGAGGTCTTTATCAAGGCTATTTCCTGGTCCCCCAACAATTACAACACAATCCTCATCTGAAAAATCTTTAACTAGGTCTTTCACATTTGCTACCACACTTCCAAGATCTGCATTTGGTTTGAAAATACTGCAGACTTCATAATCTGGCCCCAAGTCAGACTGAACCATCTCACTGATTCCCCTCCCGTGACTGCTCCCAAGTAACAGTACCTTCCTGCGTTTACTTTTAGATACACCCTGAAAACTTTTCCCTTTTACTTTGCAAGAACCCAGATCGTTCAGTCCAACCTGACGGTCCTCAGAGTCACCATCTAGATCCTCCAATGGCCGAAACACATTGGATGTCTCCAGCTGGAAACCATCAGACAGACAGCGTCTCCTACCTCTCCTGCCAGAGCTGACTTCCTTCCATTCACTGTTCCGCCTATGCCTAAGAACAGAGTTTTCTGCCTTCAGGGCCTTTAAATCCCTCTCTGCAGATGCCAAATCTGACTGGAGTTTCAGAATCCGCTGCTCCTGATCACTAATTCTGCAGGAGTGACAGTTCCAGGAAATACTGACACAAGAGTCACTGTTAGATACATCGCTGCACCCCCAGTGAAACCAGCGCCCGCAGTCCCGGCATGTCACTCCTTCTTTTACTATCCTTCGGCAGTTTCCACACTTTGTATCCATTGTGATACTTTCAAAACAACTTAAGAATTTACAAGCAAAGGAACTTTAAAAACTTTTACTTTTTAATAAACTACTTGTGTGTCAAATGCCAAAGAAATGCAAAAGTAGCCTTCTACAAAAAATGTTAAAAACCTATGTATATCACTCGAAACTTTTCCTAAAAGTGAATTACAACACCTGTCAACTACAAGATTTACAATAAAACTGCACAAATGCAAACAAAAGAACTTTTTAAACAATTACTATGAAATTTGATACCCTAGAACTCTGAATCACAACTAACCTCAAATGTAAACAAGTAAAAAAACTGCGTTTACACTGTACTGATTATGTATTAAATAAAACGGTTCACTATCACTTGAGAACTTGCCAATCTACTTTGAAACAAAACTAATGCTATTAAATCTTACTTACAATGAACTGCTGCTACGCTATAACAATAATATTAATACTAAACGTTAATACCGGATGTAAACAAAGCACGAAACACTGAATTTACAATTTACGGATTTATACTGAATAAAACGTACCACTAACACTCACACTACTAGAAAATGATATTATTCAACGAATTAACTACCTTACGAGACAAAATTTAACTTTTTAACTACAAAAACACAAATTATTAGCACTCGACACGCACTAAAGCGCGCGGCAGACGAATTCCAAAGATAAAGAAATGTTAATCTTATTTGTATGGAAAGGACAGATAAAATACATTCAACACTCACCAAAGTTGAAGGGAGGAGGGCAGCAGCAACACAAAACAACACACAAACACAGATAACACAATATTTCAGGTTAAACCCTTTGTCAAGTTAAAAGAAGTAAGTGGCTGAGCTCGTGCAAGCCTTGCGGTCGACATAACCACTCATAGAATGAAATTGACCATCGACGGTGGTGGGGGGAGCAATGATAATATAAACATAAGTATAAATCACAAGAAGGATTCGGAAATAATAATAATAATCATCATTGAAAAAATTGTAATAAAAAAATATCGAAAAATTTTGAAATAAGGTCTATATATATGAATCTTATGTGCTGGCCTGTGATGGGTGTGCAGGGTGAGGATAGAAGATATTATTGGAAATTATGGCCTGGGGGATTTCTAGTCTGCAGGATGTGTTGATATGCCAATTCCCCCCTGCGAAGTTCAGATTGGGAGGTAGTATCTGGATTACTCTAATGGCTCTGACTGGGAAGCAGTTATTATGGTCGCGGGTGTTGTGAGTACTGGCATGGTGAGCAACAGGGAGGTCTAGGTTTTGGGAGTAAACTGTTTGTCTGTGACCATTCATTCTGATGGATAATGAGTTTGAGGTAAGGCTAATGTAGGAACTTCGACATTGGAGGTAGGTGAGCTGATAGATGAAATGGGTTGTTATGTAAGTGGCATGACCTATTATGGGGTAGGTTTCCCAGTAGTAGGGGTTGCAATAGGTAGTGGTAGGTGGGTGCATACTGCATGTTTTGCAATGGGTTCTCTTGCAAGGGAAGGATCCAAACGGTGGTTAGGAGTATCAGAGGGTTGACATTTATGTACAAGTACATTTTTTAGATTAGGCGGTCTGCTAAAGGTGATACGTGTGGTGGGAAGGATAGTGGGAAGAATGTGGGGCATTTCAGGGAAGGAAGGATCTGAGGAAGTCATATCCCAAACGAAGAATTTGGTTTAGCGATTCCAGGCCCTGTTTTTCTCACCAAGCTGGGTGAGAAAAACAGGGTTCTGGTTGGTTTTGGGTTGTTTGTGTCATTGTGGTGGACAGTTCTTGACTCTCAATAGCTGTTTTTCGACTAATTCTGGAGGATAATTGTGGTTTATGAGTGCCCAGGTTGCAGTAGAGAGTAAAGGATTCGTGATCAGAGCAGATGCATTTGCCTCTAATGGTGTACCGAGAAAATGTTTACTGGGGTTAGAGAGAAACACTACATCATCAACTGTAAACATGTTTTGCACCTTGGATAATTAGATTGTTCTACAGTTTTCGGTCACCACCATTTTGAACAACCTCAAAAATGGAATGGTAGGTTCATCAAATAAAAATCACTGCTTCTAACTCAAAGTTCAAAACAATACTATATTCTTGAGAAATAATTTTACCAGTTTGAACAATCTAAATCTTAATTGCCTCGAAATGTTCATTGTAAAACAGTACAGCTTCAACCCATGTTGCCCATCGAGTTACCACTGGTTCCCAAGGTAATGGCACATTTTTCTACGAAAACTTGCCTTAAGGAATGCTTTCTTTGTTGATGAAATCAGTTTATTTAATTTTCCAAACGTGGATTGTACTTCTTCAGCAAGTCTTTGTACTCCATGAGCAAAGCATGTCACATGAGTAAAATTGGGATAAAATACTTGGAGGGCTTTGGCAGCCTTGATCATATAAGGAGCAGCAACTGAGAGAAATGTAAACTCTTTCATCTGCAGTAGATTTAGGAAATACTTTTTTTAAAACCCTCTTTCACAAATCTGGCAATCATAGAATGATCTGCCTTTTCGAGTTCTTTGCAAGCCACCAAAAAAGAAGTAGAATATTGTAGTCTTAATGCAACGACAGTTAGATTTGCAATGTAATGACCACAAATGTAGGTATTTTCGTCAGCTGAAATCCAAATAAAATTATTCACGAGTTCATTGCATATTTCTTGAAGAACATGTAGGTGAGGGGGCATCCATTAATTACTTAACCCTTTGACTGCTGTAGACGCGTTAACGCGTGGGGATTCTACTGCGCCCAGGTGCTCCAGATGTGTTAACATGCGACCTTGCTCCTTCCCTCAGGTGCTCTGGACGTGTATACACGCGTCACCTTGCCGCCCTGTCTGTGCTCTGCACGCGTTAAGACGTCCGGCCGCTCGGGTCCCTGTGTGATCTTGACGCGTTAACGCGCAAGCCACTTAGCGACCAGGTCAGGTAGCCGTATTTCCATCCCAGCTGGTTAATTGCTTTCCAACGTACGGCCCATGAGTGTCTGCAGTTGCGATCTTATTTGAGTTGCTATTTTCATTGTAGTTTTACCTGAGAAAATGGATCGCCGTCGTGCTTGTACAAAGGAAGAAATCATTGAGATTCTTACTAGAAACGACAGTGAGAATGATCTCTTTGATAGGGATGATAGTGAAGACCCTTCAATAGGATCTCAAAGTAATAGTCGTAAGCCTTGTATATCTGTTAGTGGAATACTACCGTCTGTCTCTACAAGAGATAAACATTTTCAGTATCTGAAGCTTCATATAGCGAGAGCTAAATGTGCGGAAAAAGAGGACGCTTTAGTGACAGCTTTGATTGGAAGAAAAGAGATTCTCGTCCTTTTGTGCATTCGATAGATGATTCAGCTGCAGGACACGATATGGATTATGTCAAAATTCCCGCATTCTTTCATTTTTCGGAATATTTTTAACAGACGATCTTATGAAATCTATTGCTGAAGGAACCTATAGATTTTATTTATATACCAAGATAAATACGCCAGAATCAATTCACTCTAGATTTTCAAGGTGGAAGGATTTACTGGGAGACATTTTCGAAGTATTATTCACATTAAAAATTCAAAGGAGAGCATGCCAGCGCGTAGATGCGCTGGATGTTCAGAACAGAAAGTGTGTCAAGAAACCAGGTACAAACACAGAACATGCAATGTACAGTAATACTGTTTGTTGTGCCATGTTTGGAGGCTTGTTACATGAAAAACATTTATTAACCATGGGTAACTACACTGTAACAATTACATTACATTTATATGCCTCTAAAACTAAGTGAAATACAAAAAATTGAAAAAAAAATATTTTTAACTTCGCCAGTGACTGTATTAAGCCCAGAACCAAAAGAAGGATGGAAAATATATGCAGAGTTTGTGAAAGGTATTAGAACACTTAACTTGGAAATTTTCTCCTGATGAATTACTGAGCTAACAAACAAAAATACCAAACACATTTCAGTTTCTGTAATATCTATTTAGCATATGAAGTACCTGTATGTTTGTCTACGCAGACATTCACTTTTAGAGGAACTTTAAATTGAAAAACCTTAGATGTCAGAGTAACTGCATTTATTTTGTATCTGGTGTTTCAAAACGCAAAGCAAAAGCAGAAGGCTGTCACACACAACGCCTCACAAATATTCAGCACAGAGCAGTCCTGGTCGCGTGCTGTACTCAGTAGGGCAGGTATCAGCCAATCGCGGCCACTTAGTGCAGGTAGTTGGCTTAGAGGATAACAAAGGAGCACGCAGCGAGGACTCTGCCGTGCAATACCTAGAAGTTAAAGGGTTAAGGTGTTTTTCATTAATTCCAAGATTATTATTATTATTAATCCGTGATTCACTAAACGCTTGTGGTGGAGGGTATAATGCACATATCAGGAAGGGTAATGGTTTGGAAAGGATATACGGGATATGGCAGGAGGTGCCCATTGGCTATTGTGAGGAACCATCCCAGCATTTGCCTGGAGTGATCCGGGAAAATCATGAAAACATTGATCATGGTTTCCGTTGATTCCTCCCCCTCCCCCTCCTTTTGGTGAGATTTTGCCGCCCCCCCCCCTCCCATTTCACCACACATAATTAATGGATGCCCCCTAAATTGTTGATATGTAATTTTTACGAAATTGATTCGTGAATTTTATTTTAATTCGGGCAATATTTTTTTCAGAAAATCTTTAAAGGCAGGATTTATAAGTTTGTGAAGAGGAGTATTACTTGCAAACAATGCTTTAGTTATCTTTGGTTTGCCTTTGCTACCACTGCTACTTGCTGCTGTTAAAAGTTGTTGTCGTGGGCCTTTCTTTTGCAAGATTTGTCTTGACATGCTGGTCTATTTCAAAACTTTTTAGTGCTTGAAATATTTTTTTCTCAAATTCAACAGTATAAAACATTACTGTCATATGTAAATGTTCCAGGGTAGTTACTATCCACGAAAAGATCACTTTTTTTCAGGAGACATGGTATATATTAAACATTGTACAAATAATTAAAATTAAATATGAAATGAGCCCACAAACAACAGCATGTATAATTTGTCAAGTATCAAGAGTGCTGCAGTAGGCGAGCTGGATGCAGATCGGTATCGTCCGTCTGTTTATTTATTTTTTTTTTTTTTTTTTGCCTCGTAATGATATATATTATTTCTACAAGGTGTTTTTTTTGTCACAAGCCAATATCTCCCTTCATACTTAAATGAATGAGGTTTCATTTTAAAGCTTAAGGTCTCCATTTTGGTTACATCGTATTTTTAGAAAGGAATTTTTTGGAATTCAACCTTTAAAGGGCAAAACTGTCAGTGTTTCTAAAGGTGCGTTTCCACTGAGGCAACTTCTGGGCAATATGTGGCAAGCGACACTGACGCATGCGACAAGGAGTATTTCAAGCGAAGCAATACGCTGCGACATGTAGCAAGCAACAATGACGCATGCTACAGGTTGGGCCATGTCGCCGGTTGTATGGGCCACTGTGCGACAAAAATATAGCGTGTCGCACGATGTTGCATGTTTCCAACTGGCGGTGGATGAGTGCGACAGAAAACGGGCGACATAGAGTGTAATGTGCAGAAAACAACCTTATTTATTGAAGATTATCATACTTCACCGGAGTTGTGGAGTAACAAAAGTGCATGATGTAAAGACAGGAAAACGAAAAGTGACAAATTAATACTACTTGCTAACAATTACGAATGTTCATTAGATGAAATAAAAAAGAAAATCAAGAATTTGAGGTCTGCTATTCATCGTGAACATAAAAGGATTACTAAACCAAAGAGCGGCTCCTCTCCTAAAGAAGAGAAATGGTTTGCTTATAAACTCCTGACATTTTTGTTAGATGTTGACATTCCAAGACAAACTTTTTCAACAGCAGAAAATTATGAGGTACATTAATTAATACATGTAACTAATTGTTTTTGACAGAATAGTTTACCAATGACAGATCCAGAGACATAATAGGGGCTTTACAATCTTTTTAGTTATACAAGTAAATAAAAGTAGTTTTATGGTGGGTTTAAAAAATATATATTTTAAAAATTGTCGTAATTAAAACTTTACAAAAGGACTTACGTATAATTAAGATAGGCTGTATTAACAGTGTATGTAGAAAAGTGTTTCCAAATTTAGATTGTGGTAAATAATAGTAAAAAATTCTTGAATCGACCTTTCATTCATACAGTTGTGTATGATAGGGATAAATTGTCATATAATGGTAACGTAGCTAAATACATTATTTTACCTACGAATACATAGTTTATGTTTTTATCTTAGTATTTGTCTTGCCAAGATACTTTTCCTTCTTTAGACACAAAGTACCTTGCGATTCTCACTACTTTTAACAAATAAATCTCTGATCCACCACCTAGGTTTTTTCCATTTTCTTCTTTTATTGCCATTTGCGAGGATCAAATAAGCAGCAGCTGCCATCGCTTCTGATGCCATGACGCACACTACTGGCCACATAACGTGAAATGCTTTTGCTGCATGCTAGAAGCAACGGCAACAAGTAGCAAGCGACAACTGGCAACAGATTCTTGGGCGACATTCGACTTGCGACAAAGTATGATGACGCACGGCGACATGTAGCAGCAAAATAACTCGTGTAGCATGCTACATGTTGCTCGTCGTTGCCTCAGTGGAAACGCACCTTAAAATGCTGTTTTGTGTGTTGCGAGTCATTTATCTCCCTGGATACCTATCTGAAATTGTTTAATGAAGTATCATTTATAAAGATTAAAACCTCTGCTTTGGTAACATCATATAATAAGACAGAAATTTTTTGGAATTAAACCGTTAAAGGGCAAAAGTATCAATATTCCTGCAATGCATTTTTGTGTCATGAGCCATTTATCTCCCTTCATATCTAACTCATATAGATAAATGAGGTATTATAAAGATTAAGTTCTCCGTTGTGGTCACATTATACAGGGTGTTTCAAAAAGTACTTGACAACTTTTAAAATTCATATAAATTTTATGAAACAAGGTACAGAGCTGGTTTTGGTGTTGTTTTAAAGGAAAACACTTCAAGTTTTTTTACCTTAAACTAAAGATGTTCTATGTGGCTTCCGTTGGTTATTCTGCAGACATCCCATCGTTAGTCGATTTCTTCCCAGACTCGCACTAGCATTTCAGGTGTAACTTGCTCAGCAGCAGCGTAAATTCTTGCTCTAAGTTCAGGTAGAGTGGCCGGCAGACGAGGTACGTACACCATATCTTTTATGAAACCCCAGAAGAAAAAATCTAGCGGTTTCAGGTCTGGGGAATGGGGGGGGGGCGCATGCAATTGGCACATCACGGCCAATCCATTGACCTGGAAAGCGGTCATTGAGAAAATCCTGGACGTCAGTCAGATAGTGTGGTGGTGCGCCATCTTGCATAAAGAAAACATTTCGTTCTCGGTCATCCTCATCGATCTGTGGTATCAAAAATTGTTGCAACATATCAAGGTACACTATCCCGTTGATGGTTCTCGCTTGGAAAAAAAAAGTGGCCGTACATTTTCCTCTTGCTCAACGCACAAAAAACGTTCACTTTAGGGCTATCACAAACATGTTGCAATGTTTCATGTGGATTTTCACTGCCCCAAATCCTACAGTTATGTGTGTTAACCTTGCCACTTAAGTGAAAAGTTGACTCGTCAGAAAAGATTATGTTGTCCAAGAAATGTTCATCATCATCCACTCGATTTAACATATCCACACAGAAGTTCCTATGTGTAATCTCATCAGTGTCTTTAATTGCTTGTAAAAGCGAATATCGGTATGGTTTGAAATGCAAATGTTTTCTCAACAAATGCCAAACCGTTGTATGTGGGACTTGCAGCTCACGAGATGCACGCCGGGTCGATTTCGTAGGGTTGTTGTATGTGGGTTTTTTCTCACTTGCTCAACGACCTCATCAGATGTGCTTGGACGACCTGAGGTTTTTTTTTGTTTTACTGAGCACCCTGTTTCTACAAAACATCTATGCCACTCATAAATTGTAGGCCTAGTAGGAGGATCTTTAGCATACTTGGTACAAAAATTACACTGAATTGTTGTCGCAGACTTCGATTCTTCAAACCAAAACACACAGCTAGCATGCTCGGATCCAGTGAAGGCAGCCATCTTTAACGTAACTGCCGCTAGCACTTGTGTGGCGTGATTAGGCACTAGCAGACTATGCGAGTCAAAACTTGAAGTGTTTTCCTTTAAAACAACACCAAAACCAGCTCTGTACCTTGTTTCATAAAATTTATATGAATTTTCAAAGTTGTAAAGTCGTTTTTGAAACACCCTGTATTTTAATAAAAGAATTTTTCATAATTCGATTCTTAAAGGGCAAAATTACCATTATTTCCATAACGCATTTTTTTGTAACGAGCTATTTATCTCCCTTAATATCTAACTGAAATCAATAAATGAGGTATTATTTTAGTAACTAAGGTCTCCGCTTTGGTCTAATCATATCTTAAGAAAGGAATTTTTTGGAATTCAACTCTTAAAGGGCAAAAGTATTAATATTTCTACAACGCGTTTTTGTGTCACGAGCAATATCTTCCTCGATATCTAACCGATATAGATATAGGTATCTTGTTAAAGAGTAATGTCTCTGCCATGTTCCTTAAGAAAGGATTTTTTGTAATTTGACCCTTATAGAGCAAAAATGTTACTATTTCTAAAATGTGTTTTTTTGTGTCTCGAGCCATTTATCTCCCTGGATACTTAACCGAAGTCGATAAATAAGAAGGATTATAAATAGTAATGACTCAGCGTTGTTGAAATCATATAGTAAGAAATAATTTTTTGGGAATTCGATCCATAGTGGGAAAAAGTATCAATTGTTCTACAACGCATTTTTGTGTCACAAGCCATTTATCTCCATTAATATCTAACCGAAATAAATAAATGAGGTATCATTCTAAAGATTAAGGTCTCTGCTGTGGTCAAACCATATTTTAAGAAAGTTATTTTTCTGAATTTAACCCTTAAAGGTAAAAAATATCAGTATTTCTAAAATGCGTTTTTTGTGTCGAGAGCCATTTATCTCCCTTGATAATGGAAAAAAAATTGATAAACGAGGTATCATTTTAAAGACTGAGGTCTTCGTAAAGTCTTCGGTTCTGTTACACCATATTTTAAGAAAGGAATTTTTAAAAATTCGATCCTTAATGGGCGAAAGTATTAATATTTCTACAGCACATTTTTCTGTCACGAGTCATTTATCTCGCTTGATACCTAACCAAAAGCAATAAAAATGGTATCATTTTAAATAATAAAGTATCCATTTTTTTCACATCATATTTTAAGAAAGAACTTTCTCCAATTTCAACCCTTAAGGGGCAAAAATATCATTTCAAAACCTTTTTTTTTCCTTGTATGATGCCTATCCAAAATCTATAAATGAGGTATCATTTATATGACCAAGGTGTCTGCCTTAGTCATGTCATATTTTATAAAATGATTTCTTTTTGGAATTTTTCCTTTAAAGGGAAAAAGCATTATTTCTACTAGTTTTTTTACTCTTTCGCTACCAAACCAAAATTGATAAATGACATATCGTTTTAAAGATTAAGGTCTCCGGCTAGGTAAAATCATAAATTAAGAAAGAATTATTCAAAATTTGATGCTTAAATACGTCACGCATATGAGACAGTTCAGTGCCAAGTCACTAGATTGCAGCAGCAGATATCACAGAGATGTATTGAGACTTTTTTATACAATAAGTAGCTTTTCGGATATTTTCTTTTGTTACGGAAACATTTCTTTTCTTAATAGAATTTAATGTAAACATTTTATTCACACAGTATCACACATCACAGAGATGTTGATATGCTGTGTGGATGTTGTTCAGTTGGTTGTATTCTGTTAAGGCCAGTAACAGTTTGTCGTACATACATTGTGTTTTAAAGTTTCCTAACTGTTTCGTAATATGTTGTTAGTGTTTTGATGCCTACCTATTACACCAAAATAATAAATTTTTGCTAAAAAAGTGCGGTTCTACTTTTCATTATGTTATAAGCTTTCAACCTCACTATTCATTGTATTTTATTAGCGAAATTTTCACACTGGTCGTCTAGTAAATAAATAATATTATTATTTATCAAAACAATAGATGCATGACTGCTAAGAAACGTGCTGCTAGTAGGTTTTGCTGCCAAAAATTTAAGATTTTATTTATTAACTAGGTACACTACTAAAAAATATTGTAAATATAGCAAAAATTTGCATCATCACTAGGTTTTAGGTAAAATATACAATAACTGGTGAAAATGCATTCAATATTCAATTCCATATGTGAACATGCAAATGCATATAATCCAGTCTCTGGTGATTAACATACAGTCAAAGGATAGAGTTGTGTCTGGGAATGAAATCTTCCATCCTATACATTCCTTTAAGATTTTCCTTAAACTCATTCCTTCTCCCTTATTTCCAAGAAGTTTTCATTTTGTGACTTAATTTTACTTCCTAAATATCAGAATTTCTCTTTATATAGATCTGTTGCGATTTTGATAGTGGTTTATTATTATTGTAATTTCTGTTTACTTCATTATCTTTGGTTTTCTTTTGTTTATTTTCGATCTAGATTCTTCACTGATTTTTTTCTTTCTGTACTGTGGTTAGTCACAAGACAAAATCATCATCAAACTGTAGCATATAGATGGTTCTGCTTGTACAGTTTTACAATGAAATTTTTCTTTTACTTCTTTGACTATTTTATCCATGAAAATATAATATCGGTAATGTGAGACTACAAGGGGGTACCCAAAAACACCAAAATTATTTTCTAAAGCTATATATTTTCCAATTTTTTACAAAACAACCATATCCGCTACAAAACACTCTCCATTACAACTGTTTGTCCCACCGGTGCTTCCACTGTTCCATTTTCTGTAGTCATCTTTAGAAATGGCTCCACCCTTGTTTTTTTTCTTGGCCTCTTCAATGTTGTCAAATTGGTGTCCTTTCATGCCCCTTTTCAAGCCTGGAAATAAGAAAAAGTCGCATGGAACCAGGTCAGGCAAGTAATGTGCTTGGGGCAGTGGAACCATGGCATTTTTAGCCAAAAACTATCTAACAAAGACAGCTGTGTGTGCAGATGCATTTTCGTGGTGGAAGAACCAGTCTCCTATCTGCCACAAATCAGGTCTTTTTTGATGAATACTGTTCTGTAATCTTCTTAAAATTTCTAATTAAAAGGTTTGATTGATGGTCTGATGTGGTGGAACAAACTCTGAATGTACTATGCCCTTGGCATCAAAAAAGCAAATGAGCATTGTTTTGAGGTTTGATTTGTACAGGGTGACAATGACATCTTCCATTGGCTCGAATGTTGTTTTGTTTCTGGGTCGTGACCATAGCACCATGATTCATCACTAGTAATAAACATTGACAGAAAATCTGGATCAATTTCAAGCTATTGTTTCAAAGCACGACATGTTTGAACTTGACATTCTTTTGATTGTCAGTCAGAGTGCAGCAACCCTTTTCATTCCCAAATCTCCAGTTAAAATTCACTTATCTATATTCCAAGATAACCCACTAATCTTTGACAGTTGATCAATTGTCTGTCAACGGTCTGAGAGCACAAGCTATCAAATTTTTTCAACATTTTCGTCGATTCTGGCAGTTGATGAATGTCCAGAACGAGGTTTGCCATCAATCGACATGTCACCATTTTTAAACTGAGTGAACTACTCTTACATTTGAGTTTTTCCCATATCATCATCTGTGTAAGCTGTTTACAACATTAAAACAGTTTCAGCAGCATTTTTACTGAGTAGAAAACAAAATTTCATAGATGCATGTTGTTCACTTAAACTTGCCATCATCAAAAACAAAACAACGCTATCAAACACTATGAGTGCACATTAAGAGAACAAGCCAGCTCGACAACACAGGTGGCATTGAACTCGCAATGAGTTGCGCTATAAATGCCTAGTGACAGAAACACGTACTACACAAGCTCCGCCTACGGCAATGCTACTCCGGTTATTTTTGGGTACCCCCTTGTACAGACTTGCCTTATCTCCTTTTAAGTGATGTTTTTTCTCTCACTTCTTTTATTTATTTGTGGATTCCTTCAGTTTTTGCAAATGGTAAATTATTTTTCTACGATCTATTTTAGGCATAAGTTCTTTAAGGCAGTAAATGTCTTGTCCCATTACCAATATAATAAGCTTTTTATAATAAGAAAGAATAGGGAAAGTAAATCTGTTGTGACATTACAATGGATCAGTGACCTTAATATACAGCGAGTAATATCAGTGGCATAACTATACCATTGAGGCTCATGGCAAATTCATCAGATGGACCCCTCCCCTTCCCCGTGTGCCTGGGGAGAGGGGAAAAACAGGGGCACCCAATTTATGGTTGAACTTAAAAAAAAATGCACTACTGCCCCATTTGTAGGGAGTGGCAGGCCCTCAGGCCAGGACCCCTCCAGCAGGGGGTCTGTGAAATTTTTCCCATCCTGCCACCCTATTGTTACGACACTGAGGAGCAGACAAAATCTGAGATGGTTTAATAGTTTCCGAATTGTCTGCTAGAACTGTTGTGATTTTCTGAGCACCAAGGATATTACAATAGAGAAACAGTAGTTAGTGAAAGAAAGAAAATGGTTGTAATAGAGAATACTTTTGTCTTTTGGATCAAAATGGGTATGCTGTAACTCAACAAATCAGGTGACCATGCCGGTAACCATCCAGTCAACAAAAGAATCGTGATTAGACTTAATTTACAAATGTGAGATACTATTGAATACAAAAGTGAGTAGAACTACACTGTATAGAAATCTATGACAAGAAGTAGGCTGTGATTATTGATTTATTTGATTAGAACTTAATCAAATGAAAAAAAAACTAAATTTCACCTCATCTGTAAGAACTTGCAATTTTTGGGACTATATTTATAGTTCCAATGTACTATAACATAATATCAGTTGGTGGCCAGAAGTAATTGTCATAAAAATAACAAAAATAAAAGTTTATTTGTGTGTAACATGTACTTCATTCATGTTCTTCAAAGTTTCTGCTTTCTCCTTCACTTGTTTGAGGCCACCATTGATCTTCTCTTCACAGCAGCCTTGAGCCTTCAAATTTTACAGCATGCCCAGTGCTCATTGCATGGTGCGTTTTTAGTTCTTTGAGCCTATCCATCACAGTACAACTGTGTCCCCGAAGAAAACACCACCACAGCTGCTGGGGATTTTATAAACCCCTGTAAGCTGGCGTGTGTGTAAACAGTTTTCTACCCATGTTAGTGATTGGCGAAGCTTGCAGTGAGTCTCATAAACTATTCGCACCTCCACACCCTTCAACAGTTTTTCAATCTGGTGTGTAATATCTTGTATGTATTGAAGAATGGTGAATTTCCATTGCAAATTACAATAATTGGGTATGTTGACATCTACCATTGGTTTGATAGTTCTTAAAACTCTTCTATGTTGGATTTATAGTAGTTGTTTGCCTGGAATATTCTTGTGAGAGTCTCCATTTGTTCCATCAGACTTTGTGAATCACATACTGTCCTTGCACTTAAGCTAATTGGCATTAGTACACCCATCTTTGTTAAAGCCTGATGGTGCAACAAGGCTTGCAAGTATCTAGTAGTGTGGGTCACCTTGCAGTACACATCCATTGCTGCACTTTTTTACCAGGACATCGAGTAATGATAGTTGTCCATTTCTTCCATGTCAATAGTAAATTGGATTCTGGGGTGGCCACTATTCAGATGGAGTAAGTACTATGAGACCAAGTGTTGTGGATGTACCACATCCACTTTGCAGGTTTTTGGCATGCCTTGTTAAGCACTTCTTTTTCAAATGTTTCTGTGGAAAGGTTTGCACCTACAGGTGAAAGTTACTTGCCCATTTTTCATCATCAACTTGAGCATATATTGGAAAGTAGTTGACTTAAGGCATAAGTCCATGTAAACAAATTTTGGATAGTGGAAACAAAGAAACTGCCGTGAGGCACTGAAAATAAGATAGGATAGGGAAAATAAACAGATACCCTTCATTTACCACAGATGAAGGCAGGAGGGCGACACAAACACGTAGAAACACAAAAACAAACAAATTGCACAATATTTCAACATAAGTCTTAGTCATGTGGGAGGTGAGACATATGGCAGGGGGAAAAATGTGGTCACATCCCAACCCGCCACATGAATGAAGCACAGGCGGAAAACGTGTGGTGGTGGTAGAATTGCCGGGGGGGGGGCGGGGGAGTAGGCTTGATCAGTGATAAAAGTGAAACAAATCAAAATAATCTTTGTGTAGCATAATTCCAAAAGTTATAATTTTATTTAGATTGGTTATAGATGAAAATAAATGGAGATTGAAGAATTTAAATATATAAAAAATGAATTGATGGAATGAACATATGTAAGTAACTGACTAAAATGAAATGAGAGATGGCAAGTGACAGGTTTAATGTAGGTTTAGACCAGGGGTGTGTCTGGTGTCAAGGATATGTTGGTAGGCTAGTTCCCATCTGCGGAGTTCTGAAGGGGTGATGGTATTAGGAAAAACTCTAATAGCTCTAACTGTGAAATAGGAGTTGAGGTTGTTTGAACTATGGAAGTTCGCATGAATTGCCACGGGATGGTCTGGGTTGGAAGTGTAAACTGTTTGCCTGTGGCCATTCATTCTGTAGGAAAGTTGTTGAGTGGTGAGACCAATGTAAGAGGCAGTGCAGTGGATGCAGGTGAATTGGTAAATAAGGTGAGTGGTAGCACATGTGGCATGTCCAATTATAGGGAAAGATTCGCCTGTGACAGGATTAGAGTAAGTAGTGGTTGCAGGGTGCATGCTGCAAGTTTTGCAGCGGGATCTGTTACAAGGGAAAGATCCCTGTGGGGGTCTAGAAGAGTCGGCAGGTACTCTCCTATATATGTACATTTCTTTTATATGTAAACAAACAGTTTCTCTGACAAAGGCTGCAGCAGGTCAGTTGAAAGCTTAGATAGGCAAATAAATTATGTAAAATCAAGATATTATTAACAAAGAAAGCTGCGGAAGCCTGTAAATCATTTGGTGGTGTAACGGATAGCGTTCTGGCCTCGCATTCGGGAGGACGGCGGTTCGAATCCCTGTCCGGGCATCCATATTTGGGTTTTCCATGGTTTCCCAAATCACTCCAGGCAAATGCCGGGATGCTTCCTAGTTTCTACTTGTGTACAATGTATTATCCGTGTAGAGATTTTTCAAATGATTTACATGTTTCCGCAGCTGTCTTTGTTAATAATATCTTGATTTTACATTATTTATTTGCCTACCTAAACTTTCAACTGACCTGCTGCAGCCTTTGTCAGAGAAACTGTTTGTTTACATATAAAAGAAAGCCAAGCATCACAGTGTACTAGCCCCTGTCTTCATTGAAGTTATTTGTATTCTTCAAAAATTCTACTGCCTATTACAAAGTTTGTTCATGTTTTTCTGTTTGTTGTGGCTCTCATGCCTGTATCTGTGGTGACTGTTATGTTTTCTTTCATTGTCCTTCCGTATTGTCGATGCGCAGCAGAATTTTTGCTATCAATAAACTTTTCATAAATACACAAACATATCCTTATTATTCTGCGTCTTTCCTGTATTAAACTTGAAAATAATGGCAGTTTCATTGTCAAAATTGTCCTATATTAATATTGATAAGAGATCAACTTACCAAGCATGCTGGTCATACTCTGGCCTTATGTTTGAGATGACATGGGTTCAAATGACCATCTGGCCATACAGCTTTGGGTATTCTATGGTTTACTCCAGGCAAATGCTGGGATGGATCCTTTAAAAGGTCGTGGCAGAATTCCTTTCCATTCCTGGTCCCTGGTCATTTCCCTACTCTAATTGACCTTGTGTGCTGTTCATCTTCTTTATCTAATACACTTTCCTTTGTATGTATTCATCTGTATTACTGGTTTGTAACTTTGAAGTACTTAAATGTTAAACAAACATTTCAATGATGCAACTAAGGAAAATGGAAGCGGCTTCTAGGCGATATAAATAAGAAAAGAAAGGGAAATTAACCCACCACATACCAAAGTGGACGGATGCGACGAGAGAACACTAATGCTGACAAACAAACAACACAATATTTCGGCATATGCCTTGCTCACAAATAGAAAAAACGGGCCATTAGGCTCGGAACGTGTGTGCACACCGAACGTTACCCAATGACTAACCGTGTTGTGGTGAGGGGGGGGGGGGACGGATAAGGAGTAGACTATTGATATTGGTATACAATGTCTGAGATAATATATTTAATATTTTGGCAGGCGATGGTAAAATGAGCAAATGTAGTAATGGTACGGTATAAACATGGAAAAAAAAAGGTATTGATGGGTTAATTGGAATTTAACGGTGGTTAAGTCCAGGTGGGTGTCTTGTATCCAGGATATTCTGGTACGCTAGTTCCCATCTCCGGAGTTATGCTGCAGTGGTGCTGTCAGGGAAAACTCTGACTGCTCTCACAGTGAAACAGTCGTTGAGGTTGTTGGAATCATGGCTATTGGCATGTTCTGGTACTGGAAGGTACAGGTTACGAGTATGGACTGTTTGTCTGTGGCCATTCATTCTAACAGAGAGTTGCTGTGTGGTGAGGCCTATGTAAGAACTGGTGCAAAAGCGGCAAGTTAGTTGGTATATCAGATGAGTGGTTGAACAGGTGGCATGTCCAATAATGGGGAAAGTTTCTCCTGTGGTGGGGTTGGAATATGTAGTGGTGGGTGGAAGCATGCTGCAGGTTTTACAGCGGGGTCTATTACAAGGATAAGATCCATATGGTGCTTTTGGAGAGTCTAACGGAGGGTATTTGTGGACTAAGATGCTACCCAAAAATTCTACCCAATGTCCCTCGTGCATGTTTTAGCAGACCACCCAATCTTAAGAACATCTTAGTCCCACAAATACCCTCCGTTAGACTCTCCAAAAGCACCATATGGATCTTATCCTTGTAATAGACCCCACTGTAAAACCTGCAGCATGCTTCCACCCACCACTACATATTCCAACCCCACCACAGGAGAAACTTTCCCCATTATTGGACATGCCACCTGTTCAACCACTCATCTGATATACCAACTAACTTGCCGCTTTTGCACCAGTTCTTACATAGGCCTCACCACACAGCAACTCTCTGTTAGAATGAATGGCCACAGACAAACAGTCCATACTCGTAACCTGTACCTTCCAGTACCAGAACATGCCAATAGCCATGATTCCAACAACCTCAACGACTGTTTCACTGTGAGAGCAGTCAGAGTTTTCCCTGACAGCACCACTGCAGCAGAACTCCGGAGATGGGAACTAGCGTACCAGAATATCCTGGATACAAGACACCCACCTGGACTTAACCACCGTTAAATTCCAATTAACCCATCAATACCTTTTTTTTTTCTGCTATGTTTATACCGTACCATTACTACATTTGCTCATTTTACCATCGCCTGCCAAAATATTAAATATATTATCTCAGACATTGTATAACGATATCGATAGTCTACTCCTTATCCGTCCCCCCCCCCCCTCACCACAACACGGTTAGTCATTGGGTAACGTTCAGTGTGCACACACGTTCCGAGCCTAATGGCCCATTTTTTCTATTTGTGAGCAAGGCATTAACAAACATTTCATTAATTAGAACACAATCTGGAAAGAGACTTAGGAAAATGGTGGACTTCAGTGGGGAAACATGGCCTGGAGATTGTGTAAAAACTAAACTAGTGAAAATAGCAAGGAACGGTGGCCCATCAAAGGATGTTTTACGCAGTGGCAACAAATTGGAATTGGTAGAGTGATTTGATTATTTAGGAAGCAAACTAACTACCAACAGGAAGATTCAGGTGGGAATAGGACAGAAAATAGAAAAATGCTATCACCAGATTAAGGGTATAATCTAGAGGTGGAATATAGGAAAGGAAGCCAAAATCTTGCTTTATAAAGTATACTAACATCTAGTACTGACCTATGGCTCTGAAACCTGGACTTGGACCAAGAGAGATATTAGCAGATTACAGGCAGCAGTGAAAAGGTTTCTGATTCGGGTAGAGAACATCACAAGAAATGATAAAACCAGAAATGAAAACATCAGGGAAGGATTAAAAGAGTGAAACATTGGAAGAGACGTTAACAAAGAAGAGATTGCAGTGGTCAGGACATATCATGAGGATGGAGGAATGGACAATACTGAAGTTAGCACTCTTAAACAATCGGGAGGGGAGGAGACCTATCAGAAAACCAAGTACAAGATGGATGGACACTCAATAAAAAAGACATACCTGGAGGCAGAGGGTGTGGGTGCAGAGAGAGACTTGGAGCAATCATCAGACATGATTGATGACTGACCTGTAAAAGTGGTAAAAATCAAATGATGATTATTATTATTATTCTTGAGTAACAAAAGTTGAAAATACAGGTAAACAGTACTTTGCAATCAATGTCGCTCAAAAAAGATCATCTTCTTTTGTATTGGAACTATGTGGTGCAGGGTTTGAGTCTCGCAGATGACACCAGAGTTTGTTGGGTGTGCGAATGGGTATTGATTGATTGTCTATCGGCGTGGTATGACTTACCTGCTTCATAGTGACATCTTCTTGATGTTTCTTCTTGTCAGGATGATGCTGTTCTGTTGTTGACACCAGATAATTGTTTGGTGACGCATTATTACCAAACTGCATAGATGAATAGCTGCTGAAAGCAACTAAAATCTGTTAAAGATGTTATATTGTGATAAAAGGCTGCATTGAATTCTTTGTGACCTGTGTGTTGGTGGTCTGATACAGATTTAGAAGGTTTTGCATAATAAAACAGCAGCTACAAGCAAAGTTCTGGTTTATTACAGTATATTTTACATTGAAAAACACACAACACAGAACGTAGCTTTGCTTCTATGCAATCACTATTAACTAAGGCCATGCCTTGCTGACTTCAGCGCATACCAGCTACGGCATTCCAGCTACAGCTGCCTACAAGCTAGCTAAATTCACTAGCATTAATACGAAATATTACAGAGATTTACTGGTCCCCTTACACTGTGCAGGATGATGGGCCCTGTCTGCAATCGATATGAGAACTGCAAGACATTCCAGTCCTCTGCATGACCAAATGGCTAACACTCTACAACTGTCATCAGTCACTAGATGTTGGAGACCTTAGTTCCACAGCTGTACTTTTGCTTTTTCAGGTGAACCAATTAGTTCGCGCGATATTCTGCAGAAGCTTTTTTTTTTCCGTACATATGTCTGATCCATGGCTGTGCAGTGGATGAGTGCTTTCCAATTCTACTTGTGTCCTGTATTTGTTGGCAACCACTTCTCTTTGGATGATGGGTGGAGCAATCCTTAAAACTGACAAATCCTATCAACTGGGATTAGCCTGTCACCAGCCTACAAGCGTTGTTAGGGTGAGATGATGAGTACCAAACTGGAGATGCATCAGAGTAAAAAAGAGCCATATAAGACTAGTTTGTGATTAACTGACCCACTTTAATACAACCAGTTTAAACAGTAAGTTATTTCTCGTAGAGATTTTCAATTTGCAATTCATGTTGAGATTGTTGTATGTGAGGATTCTTTCAAGTGTCACTAAGGTATTTTGGGTTGTTGCACATCTCGAGTCCAGTACCTGACCACATTACTTTCAACTTACACTGAGTTTTCCTATTTTTTAGGTGATAGGTACAAACTTCAGTTTTTAAGGGTTAGTTTAGATGAAAAAGTTAGCGCAAGATAGAAAGGAATGGACGATTGCATCAATCCAATTGAGAGACTGATGACAGAAAAGAAATGCCTAATTTACCTTGTAATTGGTTGATAGGCATTCAAGGGGAACAGACAAATCTTTCTTTGGCTTTATTGCTTTGTGTGGCCAGGGCAAGGTCATCAGCATACAAGATGCTTCTGATAAATGTAATGGCTGATTGTATATATACTGGAAAAAATCCTATAGTTTTGGAGGAGAGCATGGCTCAGTGGCCTTTATTAGGTTGTAGCATATAGGAGTAGTTGATGATTGACAGTATGATGCAGACAGATCCAGAAACTTCGCATTCGGGAGGACGGCGGTTCGAATCCCCGTCCAGGCATCCAGATTTGGGTTTTCCATGGTTTCCCAAATCACTCCAGGCAAATGCTGGGATGCTTCCTTAAAAAGGCCATGGCCGAATTCCTTCCCATTCCTTGCCCCCGTCCTTTCCTGTCTCTAAAGACCTCACTGTTGAGAGACGTAAAGCAGTTAAAAAAAAAAAAAGATCCAGAAAGACCATCTCTCTGGCCTGATGGGTCTCAAATCTATCCCCTACAAATGGTGTTAGGCTCAGCAATTGTCCAGTACAACTTTTACCTGGGTGAAAGATGGTGTGTTATGGTATAAGTTTTGGATCAATCACAAGTGGATACAATTCTGAATTAATTGCTCAAAAATTTTATAAACTTGGCACGAAAGAGCTATCAGTGTAAAATCTTTGGGATCACTGTCTTCTTTTCCATGTTTTAGCAGCACAATCGCTGATCTTCTGCCACACCTTGGGAATTTATTTGTATTTCTTTCCTGTTCATGAGTAGCTGATGTGCAATCTGATTTGCATTTATGTTGGAGTGCCCAGTGATGATATTATTACCGAGCATGGTGGGTGAGCGGTTAATGTTCTGTCTTCACATTTGGAAGGACGCCGGTTCTAATCTCCGTCCGGGCATCCAAATTTTAGGTTTTCATAGTTATCCCAAATCACTCCAGGCAAATGCTGGGATGCTTCTTTCAAAAAGGCCATAGGCAAATTCCTTCCCATTCCTTGTCTCCAGTCCCTTTCCACCTCTAATTACATCGACGTCAACAAGCCATAAGTTAAAAAAATCATTATTGAGGCATTTCAATAGTCTCCATGCCTAATGTCTTAATCCTGTGTTCTCTTTTTGCTGCAATTAGAGATAATTTGATTAAATAAATAAACTGCTCTTAGGCTTCCAGCCACATGTAAATGTCACATTTCTGGGACATTTTGAGGGAGTCCATCTCTATTAATTTTCAACCAACAATCAACTTTAATAACTGTTTGTTTCATGGTTCTTTGGCAACGGTGGTAGACATAAGCTGATTTAGCACGATGATGTCATCCACTCTTCTGCTCCTTAATGCTGCGTAGCTGCTTCAAAATTTGATAGCCAGGTTTAAGACCACACAAAGCTAGTAGTATCCAGTGTCCCTGTTAACTAAAGAATCAACTGTTTTGAATTCAGAGAACAGAAAGTTAGGGTGGGAAATGCGGTATCAAAGGAAGTGGAAGTATAAATGGGAGTGCCGCAGGGTAGCGTATTGGGACCATTGCTATTCATTATTCTAATGAATAATTGTATTGATTGTTTACTATCTGAAATTAGATTGTTTGCAGATGACATAATGCTGTATAAAAGGATCAAAACGATAGAGGACTGTAAACAGTTGCAAGGTGATTTGGACAGGATATCTAGTTGGGTTGGTAAACATGGGATGAAGATAAATACAAAGAAGAGTCAGCTAATTAGATACACAAATAAAAAACAAAAGGTTAATTATGAATATAAGGTGGGGAAGGAATTGCTTGCTGAAGACTTTAAATGTAAATATCTTGGCATTACATTTGATAACAAGCTTAACTGGGCAGGACACATTGGTCAGGTGGTAGGAAAAGGTTTCAAAATTCTGCACTTGTTGGAGCGAGTGATGAGGGGATGCACGAGAGAAGTAAAGGAATTGGGTTACAAAACTTTGGTAAGACCATTGCTCGAATATGGTAGTGTAGTATGGGACCCACATTTTGAGTATCAAATACAGGAGTTGGAGAAGGTGCAAAGAAGGGCTGCTAGATTTGTTTCTGGAAATTATCGCAGAATGCAATCAGTGACAGATATGATAAAGGAGCTGGAATGGGGTTCATTGCAAGACAGGAGGAGAGGGTAATGGGAGTGTACAGGGCATATACTGGCGATGAGGCATGGAAAGATATTGCAGTAGGTATGAAAAGTAGTTCATGGAAGGGAAAAGATGACCATGACCACAAGCTGGCACTCGATTTCAAGCACAAGGGTGTGGGAAGATTTTCTTTTTTAGGTAAGGGTGTCAGGGATTGGAATGAGTTACCAAGGGGAATGATGAATAACCTACCGAAAACGTTAAAAGAATTTAAAGTTAAAATTTGTAGAGGGCAAATGTAGGTGAGTGTAGGATAGGGGGAAGTTGGGTGTGTAGGGAAATTGCCACCGGAGCATGTGCTCCGTTGCAATTAAAATTAAATTAAAAATTAAATTCAACACCTTCTGTTATTATGCTGTCCAAAAATCTCTGATCAGGGCTAAAATTCTCATTTCTTCAAACTTAAATGTATGTCAATCTTGGGCACTAGTTTGGCCATCACTGATTTTTCTTCTTGATCCAGGTGAACAGTTCTTGTGTGCTCTGCACGCTGCCAAACAATACTGCTGTTAATGCTGTCAACCAAGTTTTTAATTTTTGCAGTTGATTTGAAAATTGTCTTTACTTTGTATAGAGTTAACATTCTACCTATTTTAGAACTAGTGCACCCACAATCAGAAGAAAGGCAAGACCCTTGATATCAAAATGATCTTCTGTCAATCTTCCTTCTTTCTAAATGCTCAACTGCCCATCAGTGGCGTAACTAGGTCAACAAGGGCCCCGGTGCAAAAAAATTATTTTGGGCCCTCAGGCCAGACGGGCGACCTTTTTTTTGCTTTGTGTGCTGGTAGGGGCCCCCTGAACTGAGGAATAGGGCCCTTGAATTATTCTTCTGGGGCCCCTGAGCAGAGGTTGGGGCCCCCCTGAGCACAGCGAGGGCCCTTAGTGAGGGGCTCTTGTACTCTCAGGAGCCCCTTAGACGACGGTAGAGCTAAAAAAAAAAAGGTCGCCAGTTTGCCGTGAAGGCTCGTGGGGCCCTCTAAACTGCGCTTGAGGGCCCCTAGAGGTGCGCTTTAGGGCCCCTTGAGGTATGCTTGGGGGCCCCCTGAGCGTGAGGGCCCCGGTGCACTGCACCGCCTAGCCCCATAGTAGCTACGCCCCTGCTGCCCATTGTTGTAACCATTATTCAAGAGAGTCCTCCGGAGTTGATTGTCAACTTCAATTGCCTCTTCACTGAAGAATGATGATGATGACGACGATGATGATTGATATAATTCTGTCATTATTCAGTAGCTTTATCTCACATGGTTTCCTGCTCATAAATCTATTATAATCATACTCCCATAACTTTATAGATAGCTTGTTGTTAGGGAAAAAGCCGGACCCGGGGTACGTATCGGCTTGTATACCTAAACTTGAGTTCTTCCAAAATGCTTCTAAAAGTCCTAGAAAAGTTCTATAACCGTGAAAAACCTTGAAGGATGCTAACTGTAATGATAAAGACGGTCGCCACTCACAGAATTAACCTCCTGTGAGAAAGGTACTAAATTAGAAATAAAAGTTGAAGTCAGAATCACCAACGAATATATTCTTGAAAATTCACTGAGTTTTCAGAAAATGTCACAATTAGCTATGGCAATTGGAGTAAATCATCAAGCCGAAGATCACAATTCATGAAACAGAACAGACCGCTCCACCCCGAAAATTAAAGTAAAAGTTCACATTGATGAATCACATGGTGTAAAATTTCAAAGTTCTACCGTTGGTACCACCGACAGCGGCCATCATGGTTCCGGCTACCCATGAACGCCCGCGCGCTCCGAGCGCAAAAATTCATATTGACACTTTACGTGTCTACTCAACCCGTGACTTCCTATAAGTGTGTCTTAAGCAGCTCCAGGACCTACCTTTATAGGAAATGCCTAGAATGTGATGACCAAGAGGTGTACTTAATTATTTTTTCGAGCTGAGGGCTTCCAGAAAATCACTAGATGTAAAGCGTTTTGTACCAAGTGTTGTGCTGTGCGTGGTTTTGTTCTCAGAGCTTCCAGACTGGTGTAAATGATTTATGAAGTTTGATTAACAGGGAGGCTCAATGACTTTAAAACTGCAAAACGTCACGTCCGGAATATGAATCTGCTAAAGTTTAAAATATCAATTTTAGACTATTTTCAAACTATTCTCCTGTTCCTACTGATTCCCAGGAGGTAAAAATTTTTCCAAATCGGTTGAGTATATCGAAAGTTATGGAATTTCTAAAATTTGGTAGTTTAACGGCATTACTCAATTTTATCCACTTTTTATTTACAGCTTGTTTCTGCCTGAGACTATTTTTAAAATGTTCCTTTATTTATTTTAAGCATTTTAGGAAAGTTTTTAGTTCGTGAAATATGTTTGCTAGACCGAAATTCTGTATACTAGTGAGCTGTTACTGCGTAGTAGGATTACAATTTTTAACTTATTCGTATCTTTTATTTACCGGTAGATGGCTATTGGAAACTTAAAGAATATTGAATGGTATGTTATTAAGTGTTGTTAAATTTACTTTTGAAGCTCTGAAATTACTTGGCTGGACTGAAACATTTTATTGAAATTAGCACATGGTGTAATGTTTTAAAAATCATATTTACTGCTTTAAATTTGTCGGAAACTGCGAGTTATTAGTGAATTTAATATAAAACGGTGAAATTATTATTATACCAGTGCTTTAGTACCTCTAAATGTGTGGAATATTAGTGCTATGGTTGTTTAACCAAATCTGTTTACTTGCAATTATGGAAACCTATGGATTACGCTCATTTAGGTAAGTTTCACAATTTATATTTTATTAGAAACTGTTTATTTATTATTATGATGTCCTGTTTATTTACTTTTCTAAACCTGAAGTGTTGTTGTCTCGATTTTAAACTGTGATATCATGTATCCAATGTTAACCTAAACTTCGCCGGATTTTAACCAAATATTGCAAATAAGGAGTAAGGTAGCTTACATTGTGCATAACTTATTCTGTATTCCCTCGCCAGAAATCTAACATGTCCTTTAAGAACCTCAGAAACACCAACAGTATGTTGATGAGTCAACCTTGGCCAATCTTTTAAAATTCCATGCTTTGAATCATAGAATGCTTTTGTATGTTATCTTGCTAATGAAACTTTTCTAGTCTCTGATCACTTGAGATGAATTTGGGAAACTGTATGTGTTTAGTAAGCTGTAAGCATATAATTTCATTTTCAGAAGACTAAGTGTAACAAATTATTGTGTTTAAAAACTAGTTTTCTTTACCTTGCTAAAAATGAAATGTGCAGGATTATAAGATTATCTGCTACTTAACATATTATTATGCTGACATCAACACTTATCTGCATTAATTCAGTCAACTAATTCTTAAATTAATATCATCATTAGAAAAATACATACTATATATAAAAATAGAAATTACTTTCTATTGTTTCAGACATGATTTTGCTGCTGCAAGAATGAACTTAGGCATTGTACTTGCAAGCCAGAAACAATACCAAGCAGCTGAACAAAGTTATTTAACAGCTCTTCAGTACAGGAAAATATATCCTGATTGTTACTACAACTTGGGGAACTTGGTTTGTATCACAAGTCAGCTTTAATGACTTTAAATGTCATGTTGAATCATTAAATTCCATTTACATTATTTTTTATCATAGTATTATTTTAACTATAGTACTACATAGAATTTTGTTACTTTTTTTTTTAACCAGTATTTGGAACAGAAGTTATACAATGCAGCATTCAGTGCTTGGAAAAATGCTACTAAACAGAAGCCAACTCATCGCCTGGCATGGAATAACATGGTTATGATGCTGAATAATTTAGGTACAAGCTTCCTGTTATTTTTAGCCTTGTAGCTATGTTAACATATCCTGTAAGAAATTAAAGTTCAATATTACATCTCTGTGAAAGTGGAAAGATTTTTAACTTAACATCTACTGACTTTTGGATAATGGAAACAAAGAAACTGCCGCGAGGCACTGAAAATAAGATAGGATAGGGAAAATAAACAGCTACCCGTCACTTACCACAGATGAAGGCAGGAGGGCGAGACACACAAAAACAAACGAATTGCACAATATTTCGACTTAAGTCTTAGTCATGTGGGAGGCGAGACATATGGCAGGGGGAAAGATGTGGTCAAATCCCAACCCGCCACATGAATGAAGCACAGGCAGAAAACGCGTGGTGGTGGTAGAATTGCTGGGGGGGGGGGGGGAAATAGGCTTGGCCAGCGATAAAAGTGAAACAAATCAATATTTGTGTAGCATAATTCAAAAAGTTATAATTTTATTTAGGTTGGTTATAGAAGAAAATAAAGGGAGATTGAAGAATTTAAATATATAAAAAATGAATAGATGAAATGTACATAAATAAGTAAGTGACTGTAAAATGAAATGAGAGATGGCAAGTGACAGGTTTAATGTAGGTTTAGGCCAGGTGTTAGGGTCCAAGCGGATATCGGGGTCGGTATCGGCTCGTGCACCTAAACTTGAAGTCATCCAGAAAGTTGTTAAAGTTCGGAAAAAGTTCTATAACCGTGTAAAACCTTGTAGAATGCTAACTGTAATAATTAATGCGTCCGCCACTTACAGATTACCTCCTGTAAGAAAGGTACTAAAGTAGAAATGAAAGTCTGAGTCTGGATCACTGAAGAATATATTCTTAAAAAAATTTCACAGAATTTACAAAAGTCACAGTTAGCAATGGCAATCGGATAAAAATCATTTGCCGAAGATCACAAGTCATGAAACAGAACAGACCGCACCACCCCGAATGAAATTGAAAGTTAAGCTGAACGCATGTCAGAAAGTTTTAGTCTTCAGAGTTTGCCATGCCTGTTTAGTAATGGCGTCAGTCCACCATGCTGCTCTGATCCTGCCTACCCATAAGACACGGCGATCCAATGCCGGTCTTGCTTGAACTTGCCTAGCAAAGTACTACATCCGAACCCGACAAGATACTTCAGCTAAATGCCAAAAAAAACCACGCCCGGGTCACTTTTATCAAAATGGCCGACTGAACGAGACAATAGTCTATCTGGAAAAAGAATCTGTTAACTACAAACTACCAGAAAATCACAAGATGAAGAGCATAATGAGACAAGTGTAGTGATGTGATTGGTTTTGTTTTTAGAGCTTCCAGACTGGTGAAAATGAATTTTGAAAGTTGTTTAATTTAAAAGCACATTTGTTTCGAGTATTGCGATACGTCATCATATGTCACATGCGAAATATGGATGTGCAAAACTTTAGAATCTCAAGTTAATATTATTTTCAGAGTGTTCCCCAGCCTTCGCTGAGTTCAGTGGTGTAAAAATCTTTTAAATCGGTTGAGGCTATCAGAAGTTATAGAATTTCTAAATTTTACTGGTTTCGTGGATGGCGCAACCAAATAATTCACTTTTTATTTAAAGACGGTTGTGGCCTGAAACTAAATTTAAATTGAACCTTTATTTAATTTAAGTACTTTAGAAAAGTTTTTAGCTCGTGAAATATGTTAGTCGGAGAGTAATTCAATTTTACAAGTTCGTTGCTATGACACCATCACAAAGTGGACTTTTATTTATTTATATCTTCTTTTTATTAGTTGATAACTATTGGAAACTTAAAGAATATTGACTGGCCGGTTATTTTACTTGGTTAAATCTACTTTTAAAGCTCGGAAATTACTTAGATGTGCTGAAATTAATTATCGAAATTCAACCCATATGGTGATGCTTTAAAATAATATTTACTGCTTTAAATTGGTCTGGAACTGCAAGTTATCAGTGAATTTAGTATCAAATGGTGAAATTACTATTATTACAGTGCTTTACAGTGTTCAATTTAGTGGAATATTAGTGTTGTGGTTGTGTTAACCAAATTTGTTTACTTTACTTCAGGATTATTATGGATTACGCTCATTTAGGTAAGTATATGTTTTATATTTTATTAGAAACTTCTTATTTATGGTTGCTATGTGTTGTTTATTTACTTTTCTGAACTTAAAATGTTGTTATCTCGATTTCAAACTATGGTATCTTGTACTGAATGTTAACCTCAAACTTCGCCGGATTTTAACTGAATATAGACAATAGAGAGTAAGGTAGCTTACACAGGGGTGTGTCTGGTGTCAAGGATATGTTGGTAGGGTAGTTCCCATCTGCGGAGTTCTGAAGGGGTGGTGGTATTAGGAAAAACTCTAATAGCTCTAACTGTGACACAGGTGTTCAGGTTGTTTGAATTATGGAAGTTCGCATGAATTGCCACGGGATAGTCTGGGTTGGAAGTATAAACTGTTTGCCTGTGGCCATTCATTCTGTAGGAAAGTTGTTGAGTGGTGAGACCAATGTAAGAGGCAGTGCAGTGGATGCAGGTGAGTTGGTAAATAAGGTGAGTGGTAGCACAAGTGGCATGTCCAATTACAGGGAAAGATTCACCTGTGACAGGATTAGAGTAAGTAGTGGTGGCAGGGTGCATGTTGCAAGTTTTACAGTGGGGTCTGTTACAAGGGAAAGATCCCTGTGGCGGTCTAGGAGAGTAGGCAGGTAAATACTTGTGGACCAAGATATTATACAGATTGGGCGGTCTGCTGAAGCAAGTGTGCGGAGCAGTGGGTAGGATTTTGGGAAGGAGGAGACGCATTTCAGGGAAGGAACGTGAGATATCATGCCCACGGCGGAGTATCTGGTTGACAGATTTCAGGCCAGGAAAGAACTGGGTGACAAGTGTTGGTCCATGGTCAGTTTTAGGAGGTGCAGAACGAGGGTTGTGGATGATGGCACAGGAAATTTGTTTTTCCACAAGATCATAGGGGTACGTTTGATGTGGAAGGGGTGACAACTGTCAAAGTGTAGGTATTGTTGTAAATTGGTTGGTTTGATGTGTACCGAGGTACAGAGGGTCCCCTGTCGTAGGGTGATATCTACGTCAAGGAAGGTGATAACAGGTGTGCGAATATGACCATGTGAAATTGATGGAGTGATTGTCATTTAGTGAGTTGAGGAAGTCTAGGAGGTGGTCCTCCCCATGGGTCCAGATCATAAATATATCATCTATGTATCTGAACCACACGAGGGGACTGGGGGGGAGTTCTTCAGAAAAATATTTTCCAGATGGCCCAAGAAAACGTTAGCATTGGACGGGGCCATGCGGGTACCCTTGGCAGTGCCGCGTATCTGGTGGTAAATCTGGGAGTTGAAGGAGAAATAGTTTTTGGGAAGGATAAAGTTGGCTAGGGATATGAGAAAGGATGTTCTGGGAAGACTGTTTGGAGAAACTATGCAGATGGGAACTAGCCTACCAACATATCCTTGACACCAGACACACCCCTGGCCTAAACCTACGTTAAACTTGTCACTTGCCATCTCTCATTTCATTTTACAGTCAGTTACTTATTTATGTACATTTCATCTATTCATTTTTATATGTATTTTAATTCTTCTATCTCACTTTATTTTCTTCTATAACCAATCTAAATAAAATTATAATTTTTTGAATTATGCTACACAAAGAGTATATTCTACCACCACCACGCATTTTCCGCCTGTCGTTCATTCATGTGGCGGGTTGGGATGTCACCACATCTTTCCCCCTTGCCATATGTCTCGCCTCCCACATGACTAAGACTAAAGTCGAAATATTGTGCAATTCGTTTGTTTTTGTGTTTGTACGTGTCTCGCCCTCCTGCCTTCATCTGTGGTAAGTGACGGGTAGCTGTTTATTTTCCCTATCCCATCTTATTTTCATCTACTAACTTTATCATTTCAGACAAATTAGATTCCTTACATTTTTTCTTTGTGTAATCTGATTTCTTTCAATTAGCATAATGAACAACCTATTAGTTAAAGGAAACATAATAGTGTGCTGTCCTATTTTTCATACCAGTTTGACAGTCTCAGTGCATCTTCATGATAGGAACGAAGTCTTTCTCGGTGTTGAGAATGGATGTAGTCTTCTCGGGAGACTATCCGAATAATTAAGGTGTTTCGACAAGATATTTCAGCGATCTGAGTCTCCATCGCCATCTTCTGGTGTATCAGATAAAGATTGCTAATAACTATTTGGGTGTGCAATAAATGGTCAAGTGTACAGGTAGTAAATATGTCATCTTTCACCAGCACTGATGACAAATTACATTTTCCAGCCCCATTCTTCCAAGTGTACATATTAACTGAACACAGTTCTGTATAACTGTGCTAAAGAAAAATTAATTTGCTGCTTCTTTTATTTAGTACCCTTCTGACATCATTTATCTATTAACAACACATTATTACTAGGCTGTTATATCCATAAATGTGTTTACTTTCACTGTCCTTTCATCTTTGAAATTATTATTTATATTTTATAATAATGTATTTTTTAGGAATTCTTAAGGAAGCAGCCGTTGTAGCAGAGGAAGCTCTGACAATTTTGCCAGAAGATCCACAGTTACATTTTACTCTTGGAAATGTACTTGGAAAAGATGGAAAATATGATGTGGCTGAGAAACATTTTCAGAAAGCAATTGATTTGGAACCTTCAAATGCTCTCTACATTTCCAATTTAGGTGAGTAATTGCCGTGAAAATACATTTTGATAATTAGCCAATAAAAAAGATAAATATTATATTTTACTTTCCTGGTTACTTAAAGCTGGATTTAAACATCATTGGCGTGAATTGATGAATCTGTCACTTAAGTTTACTTAAAGTGCATTCCATCTTAAAAATTTTCATCTATTCATTTTTTTGTTTTCAGGCATTCTTTATCATCGTTGGAAGAAGTACACATCAGCAGAAATTATGTACAAGAAAGCACTTTCAATTGATCCAAATCTGTCAAGTGCCAAGGATAATTTGGTTATGCTTAAAAGGAATAATCATTCATCTGACATGTTGTTAGGATTAACTGCCTAATATTTTACTTTTATAATTGCACAGTGTTATTTATTTACTGAGATGGCATACTACTACTAATTTCATCGTTTCCTCAGGAAATGAAATGGTACTTAATTCCATTGTTTTGAATCTGTTGCTTTTAATGTTAATAGTAGCAAGGAAGCCATAACATTGCTAAGCAGAAAATTCATAGAAACAAATACATACACAAGAACACACATGTGTACATGCCTTGTTTTGTGGTTTGTGATAGTCTCCTTCATAATTATTAACATCATTACACTAACAAACATCAATTCATTGCTATTGATGTCTTTATCATTTCTGATTAACAGTTGATTTGTATAGCAGTAACTTGCAAAGAAAAAAAAAATATCAGCAGTGTAGCCAGGACTCTCTCCAAATGTTTGTACTCATAAAAATTTTAATATTGTGCTAAACATATTGTACTGTAAGCAGTTACTGGTGAATTTAACATAAAAAATAATAAAAAAACAGTCTTTTTTGTCCATAGAAGTTTCTTCTGTTTTTCACTATATGTGGGAAGAGAAATAAACTTATTCATCATCTAGTTTTGTGTCAAAAGTGTTAGAATATGTGTAATAGTATTGGGCCTCAGAGAAGCAGATGGAATTGGCACTTTATATTTTTGTAAGCTCAGAGTTTCACGGCATTGTATATCGATAAAATATTCTGAAACATCCAGTTGGGTCAAAATGTTGCATTCCTTGGACATTACAGGGGTCCACAGTGAAGACCTCATTTTTAAACAAATTACCTAAAATGGGAACAGCTTATTCTTTTACTTCAGCTGGTTGAAAATGAGGGTGATGATATGGACTCTTGAAATGTCCAGGCAACATGACATTTTGACCCTGCTGGAAGCTCAAGAACGTTTTTTTATCACACTATGTTTTTACTTAAACGATTATTTTGATCGTACTTTATTTAGTTGTCAGAAATAAATTAAAATTCAGTGACATGAGAAGACTGGCATGGACTGACAGAGCTTTTTTTTTTTTTTTGGGGGGGGGGGGGGGGTAATCTTGGGATTAGCAGGTAATACAGTTGATTCTGTTTTATTATGTTACTGTAAAAAAAGAGCTTTAAATGATTTTTCAGGCTTCCGTGGCCATCTTTGTTAATAATTACTGGTTTTATAGGGTAAGCCGCATTGTGATACAATTTTTGTTTATTTATATAGCAAAGAGCGACAATCATCACAGAGCAACAGGCCAATGTACTCATTAAAGTTACTAGTTTTATTTAAAATTTCTGCTGCCTCCTTCACTTGCTGAGGCCACCACAGATCATTTCTTCACAGCACTGGGCATGAAATAAAATTTGAAGATACAAGGAGGTACAAATAGTTTACAAGGCTCACTGCAAGCTTGTTCCTCAGTAACCAGGATAAAAGACCATTTTCACCCATACCAACTGATAGGAGTTTACGAAATCCCCTGCAACAGTGACTGTGTTTCCCCGCAGGGTCCTGGTAAGCAAGTTCCAGGTATGGGTTTGGCAAATGCACGGTGCCTGAGCTGGAAACTTGTGAGTGCCACAAATTTCCCACACTGTAAACTCCTACCATGCTTCAACAACCACCGTACGGCATGGCGGTGAAACGTTGTGCGCCTAGGAGAACTGGGATCTTGGCTTAATCGCCCAGATTGTGAGGATGGTACAAACCTCTATAAAGAAACCCCTCAGTCTCAAGGTGAATAATGTGCTGAGGAGGTGGATGCATTGTGAGGCAAACCACCCACTTGCGTACAACCTCAGGGGCACCTGCCGCACCCCTGTTGTATTGGGCTTAGTAGCCTGATACGGGGGCTCCAAGTCACTCGACTTTTAGGTCCTCTAGATTTGTGGGGAAAATCACTAAAAATTCAAAAACCTCTTCTGCTACCTGTGCCTTGGGCATGCCTAATGTTGTAAAAAAAATGTTGTTATTTTTTCTGGCTTGAAAAAAAAACATGAAAAAAACTGGGAAAAAAACATGTTTTTTTTCTGGGACACGTTTTTTTTCACAACTACTAAATCTCAAGTTTGTAAGGCAGTTATCGTTTAAAATGACTGTTTTAGAGTTTATTCTAAGTACTTATCTTAGTTTAAAATCTACTGTATTTTTCTGGTTCAGTAGGGAAAAAAATTACGATAATATTGGCAACATTGACTGAAATTTTCTTTTATGAACGGGGATTTCCCGAAGAGATTAGGTTGCGCGAGAAGGAATCCCCATTCCCCATTGTTTGGATTGATACTTGTTATTTGAAATAGTGCTGCCAGCCCTACAAATTTATCTGTAGACCTACAGATCTTTTAAAAACATTAGGAATTTAAAATTTATCTATTTTTATTACTTATTGTCCTTTCCTTATTCGTATACTTGTTAAACTCTCAGTATAGTGGTACTGACTCATTAAATTGTCAGTAATTATGAATCGTTTCCTTGCAACCGTTGGTGGAAACCAACGATTGAAAAGAAGTAAAGCTCCTATTTTGTATGATAATAGATTTAAATTCAAACTTAAAAGATCGTGATACAGAACTATTGGCGCAGTCGTTACGTGTACAATACAAGAACAACCAGTAAAAGAAAATTTAACTAACTCTTTCTGAAGTTATGGATCTAGAGGAGACAGAAGAAGAGACAGAAAATTCCGACACCGAATGGACTAGTGTTGGTTGTGCTGATACTAGTGAATGTGGTACGGACATAGAGGATGAATAAAATTATTTTACCTATATAGATACACTTATGAATCGTTATATGAGACATAATATGATTCAGTAAGATTTAAAACACACTTGTAAGATGGAAGTTCCTTAAATAAAACTATAATTTATCAAATATATTGTTTCTGGAGAAAAAAAAAATTAGAAGAGAAAAAAAACACGGGTGCTAGGTTTTTTTTCACAAAGCTGAAAAAAAAACTTTTTTTTTTTTTCAATTTGCAACACTAGGCATGCTGCAGGCGAAACACAATGCCCACAGAATTGGTAAGGGTGGGACAATTGACAGCCCATGGCATGGATAGTAAGGAAGGATTATCTAATAGTTAATGCCTTCATTGTAATGACTAGGTTGGAGGCATATTTCGAGAAGGTCTCTCCATTTTACATACAAAAAGGTTTAGAGGACATTGCCAGACCCTTAAAATCGGCCAAAAACCTGAGGAATGGGATATTGCTGCTTGAAACATCAACTTACAACCAGGCTGTCTTACTCCTTAAGTCTTAGAGGCTTGGGGAGTTCGCAGTAAAATGCGAACTCCATAAAACCCTGAATTCAAGAAAAGCATGATCACCTGCCATGGTCTAATTGATTTAGATACCAAGGATTTTCTTAAGGAGTGGGCATCAGAACATGTGGTCAAGGTTTGACAGATCACATGAAGGATAAATGGCAGTCTGGAGAAGACAGCCACCTTCATCCTGACGTTTGTCACTCCAACGTTGCCGAAAGACATTGAAGCAGGTTATTTAAAGCTCAATATACGCCCCTATGTACCGGACCCAATATGCTGCTTCCAGTGCCAGTGTAAGCGACCTGTAAGGGCAACCCCACCTGTGGGAAATGTGGAAAGGCTGCACATGAGCCAGGTAGTAGTTGTACCCTCCCACAGGCGTGTTTCAACTGCTCTGGGTCACATCCAGCCTGGAGCAGGGAGTGTCGAATGTATCTTGAAGGAAAAAAAAACACGGGAATTAAAAAAGAAAGAGCGAATTCCTTACGGTGAAGAAGCAGTAAAAGGCACTAGCACATCCCACCTTTGCTACCAGCTTTGCTAAGACTCTTTAAACTTGCATCAGAAAAGACAGTGTTGCTACTCAGATGTCTGTTGCAGACATGGCCACAAGCACAACGTGTTCATGTCAGTGTAATTGTGGCGCCAAAGCCACAAAGGCCACGGACGTTGGTCGACCACTTCAGCAAAAGGCTCAAAAGTTCCACCAGTAACAGTCACAAAAGCATCTGCAACTGAGTGTGGTGGGTGAGTGGGTAACGCTCTGGCCTCACATTCGGGAGGATGGTTGTTCGAATCCCCGTCCAGGCATCCAGATTTCAGTTTTCCATGGTTTCCCACATTACTCCAGGCAAAAGCCGGGATGCTTCCTTCAAAGAGACCATGGCCGAATTCATTCCTATTCCTTGTCCCCAGTCCCATCCCGCCTCTAATGACCTCAACATCGACATCGACGAGGTGTAAATCCATAAATTTAAAAAAAAGTCTGTTGCAACAACTGCTAGTGCACTTACATCATATTTGTAGCAGCAACGCCACCCGCTGTTGTATCAGCAGATAAAGCAGGTTGCAACAGAAGGCGAATCTAATAGAAGGTCCAGGATTTGAAGTTTCGGCACTCTGACCCAATTGCCTTTTTCAAATCCCCTTCTTCTTCCTCTCCCAGGCTACAAAGTAGCAACCAAGCATGGTGGTGTAATGGTTAGCGTTCTGGCCTCGCATTCGGGAGGACACCGGTTCGAATCCCTGTCCGGGCATCCAGATTTGGGTTTTCCATGGTTTCCCAAATCACTCCAGGCAAAGTTAGGGTTCTTAGGTTTGATCCTCGCTTTGGTTCTTTGGTGGTTTTAATTAATATTGTAATTAAGAAGTAGTCCACCAAAGTTCAGTTTAAGATTTCTATTTATTAAATTTTGACAGTTACAATCAGATTGGAGGTGGTGGTGGTGGTGGTGCTGGGGACAGCAACAGTATCAGTGAAATGTTAATTGTGGATAGGAATTTATCAAAATAAAAGCAAAAGGGTGCATGCAAAATAAATTTTTTAAAGGGTAAAAGATGAAAAAAAACAAAATGAAACTAAATTTTGAAATAAAATTCATATAACTAAACTGGTGATTGGTATACCAGCATGAGGAAGGTAAATATTACACTGGGCAGCAAGGAATTAGGTGTTTAGGAAATAGGCACCATATGTATTCAAAATTGGTCCCCTGATTCCAAATTTGACATTCTTTTTGATGTATAAGATCTAGATTTTAAACTATGTAACTTCCATCTATTATATATTAGATTTTAGTCAAAGTGTGTGATGTTTATAAGTGTGTGAGCATCTATATGTTTTTTTTTCCCTAACATGGAAAAATGGCACATGTGTTCGACTGGAGTTGTGTTTTCCATTGCATATTTGGAATTCCTAAGGTATTCATATATCACATTTAGTTACTCACATTAGGTTAATACAATATTGTTATTTTAAGTTCGACTATCGATATCGAAATCAAGTTTACGAAAACAAAAACGTATGTTCTAATAAATTTAATTGTATTTAATTGCCATCTAATATATATATATTTAAAAAAACTGCCTACCTTTCTTTTTAACAAAAACTTTCAAAAGTAACAAATTAGTTGTTATCTACATTAGCACTAAATAATATCGACCTTCCATCTTAAGTTTGTTTCGAAAGTCATTAGCTTAAATTTTATTCATTGGTTCTTAAGTAGTTTAGTTACCTAGTAATTTTTCATAAAACATCAATCAAATTAAATATATATAACTATTCACCAGTTAGTCAAGTATAGCGCCTATCATATTTAGTAAAAAAACATTAAAAAATATAGTATAAACTTTATAAGACTACTTTATGAAATAAATTTAAGGTTTGTTTAGAAGATGGTTGAGGTATTTGGAAAAATCTTGACTGGAAACTGTGGCGACTGTCATAGGTAAGTTGCGAAGGGGATGGGTTGTAGTTGGTGTCAGAAGTGGTTTCACTGGGCGTGTGGGGAAGAGGAAACGGCGAAATAAATGAGACTCTCCCATGGTTTTGTTCACTTTGTCTTGGGGATGATAGGATGTGGGAGATGGGCGAAACGATTAGGGAGTTATGTGAAAGGATCAGGGTTCTTGAGACTCATCCTGTAGTGGCTCAGACTCTGCTGGTGTGGCCTGTGGTGGCCTCGTCTGTGGAGGTTCAGCCTGTGGGGGCTCAGCCTGTGGAGGCTCAACTTGTGGAAGTCCACCCTGTGGAGGCTCAGACTGCACAGGCACAGCCTGTGGTGGCTGAGATTGTCGAGGCTCAAGCTGTAGAGGCAGAAAGTCGAGATAGTGGGTTGGAGGAAGTTGAGAAGGATGGGTGGAAGCTGGTAACAGGTCATAGGAGAAACATGGTTAACAGGTGGTAGGAGAAACACGGTTAACAGGATGAACAAACCAGACACTGGGAAAAAAATAGGTTTGACCTATTGCCAGAGTCAGGAGGAGAAGAGCCTCATGTAGATGTAGAAGTAGGTGAGATGCAGCAGACCTTTAGGAAAAAGTGCGTGCAGGCAAGAGTAGTAAAAAAAGGGTTCTGCTGCTAGGTAGTAGCCATGGGAGAGGTGCAGGTCCTCTTCTGCAGGATCAGTTAGGTACAGGATACCAGGTCACAAGTTTTTTCAAACCTAGTGCACCATTAAGCCAGGTAATAGAGGATATAGGTTCACTTTGTAGGAGTTTTACTAAGGATCATAGAGTAGTGATAGCGGGAGGTGTGGGAAATAGTATTGATAGAAACGTGAGTTATAGTATAGAGAGTGACCTGAGGAAGGTGGTGAAGGAGGCACAGCATACCAGGGTGGAGCTCATGCAGGTCCTAAGTCGCCATGACCAGCCACAATTGAACTATGCTGTGAGGCGGGTTAATGTGGAAATCGAAGTGCTACTTGGGAAACGCATTAGTTCTGTGTGTGGGGTTGTGCCTGTGAACACCATTGGTAGGTGGGGTTTCACTAGGCATGGCCTACACCTAAATAGAAGGGGGAAGGGAGTACTTTCTGAGTTGTTAGCTAAAGCAGTGAGGGAGCCAATTTCCAGTGATGATGGGGTCAGGACTGTGCCTATTTTAGGTTAGGGGCTGCTGGTGAAGGGACAAAAATAGATTATCAAAGTGATACTGATTGCAGATTCATGATGCGAAAAGTCACAGATGTTAAAGAAATAGATGATATGGCTGAAACAATAACTGACTGCGGTAAAAGTGGGAAAGAGGAGATAAATTCTGAAATTGTAAAGCCAGTAGTAAGGGTATTAATGGTAAACTGTAGAAGTATAATGAACAAAGTAATCGAATTTGTAAACTTAATAGGGATAAACGAACCACAAGTAATAATTGGGGTAGAGAGTTGGTTTAAAGAAGAAGTACTTGACAATGAGGTTTTTCCTGATGGTTACAGAGTGTGCCGCATAGATAGAGGAGCAATTGGTGGAGGAATTTTCATACTAGTTAGCAAAAACTACCACAGTTCACTGGCATTCATAGATCAAGACCATGAGTTACTTATGGTAGATTTCTGGGGTAATAAACAAGAAAAAATCAGAGTGTTGGCTGTTTACCACAGTGCAAGAATGACCGAAGAAGATGAAGCTCGTGGGGATAAATTAAATTCATACTCAGATTTCAGAGGTGAGAATAGAATGTTAATCATTGGTGGGGATTTAAATTTACCAGGTGTAAACTGGGAAGGAAATAAGATAAATAACACACTGGAACAAAGTTTTGCAAATATCTTAATAAGGGAAGGAGGATTTACACAACTGGTTGAGCAAAACTATAGGGGACAAAATATTTTGGATATATTTCTAATTAAGCCCGATGAAAACCTTGTGATGTGTCAAGTAACTGAAGGAATAAGTGATCATGAAGCAGTTCTGATGGATATTAGAGGATTCAGTAAACTAGCAGCCAAAATTGAAGGGGGAAATAGGTACAGTTATAAAAAGGCACTGGTTTCAAATTTGAAGAGATGCTTCAGAGAACAATTCGGTAAATGGAAGGAAGGCACAAGTACAGTAGAGTCAAGGTAGGAAGAGTTCAAGGAGATAATAAGAAAGGGGGAAGAAAAATTTATTCCAAGGCAGAAAATAAAGAGAAGTGGAGAACCTATGTACTATAATAGGCAAGTGAGGAGGTTAAAGTGGTTGGTGAGAAGAGAACATAACAGAGTTAAAGAGACAGCAGGGTAGTAGGGAATATTTAAAACAGCTAAACAAGGACTTAATAACAGCAAAGAAAGTGGCTAAAGATGGGTTTATGAAGAGTATTGCTAGTGCAGGGGACCATTGACTGATGCATCTAGAAATTTCTATGGCTATATCAGGAACTGAGGAGAAGGGAGGGTGTAGAGACACTTATAGATAAGGATGGAGAAGAAGTAACTGACGATTTCAAAAAGGCAGAGATTTTAAGTAACTGTTTTAGTGAGAGCATTAGGGACAATGAATCAGAAACGGGAGGGTCTAATTCTGAGAACAAGTTTAACAACACAATTAGAAATGAAGATAGTAAAAAATTTGATATTCATCCTGAGGAAATCATGAAGGAAATAAGAAAGCTGAAAAAACATAATGGGCTGGTAAAGATAATATTGCTACAGATATCTTAAAGATAGCCGGATGTGACATTGTTACTTATCTTGAAATATTATTTAAATTGAGTCTGGGTACTTGCTGCTTACCACAGGACTGGAAAAGTGCAATAGTAGTATCGTACATGAAGGAGGGGTGAGAAATAGAGTTGAGAATTACAGGCCAATCAGTTTGACATCAGTGGTAGGTAAATTAATGGAAAGATTGATATGCAACCACATCAGAAATATCTGTGAGGAACGTAAGTGATTTTCAAGCAGGCAACATGGGTTCAGGCAAGGATATTCATGCAAATCTTAGTTGGTGGGATATATGCAAGATATTTCAGATGAAATGGCCAAATTGATAGTGTAGCACTAGATCTATCAAAGGCGTTTGACAGAGTGAGCCATAAAATGGTAGTAAATAAGGAGTGGACGAGAAAGTGATTTGCTCGGTAGAAGAATTTTTAAAAGGTAGAAAACAGAAAGTTAGGGTAGGAAAATTTAATATCAAAAGAAGTGGTAGTAATAATGGGTGTGGCACAGGGTAGCGTATTGGGGACTATTCCTTATTCTAATGAATAATTGTATTGGTTGTTTACTATCTGAAATTAGATTGTTTGCAGATAATGCTATATAAAAGAATCAAAATGATAGAGGATTGTAAACAGTTGCAGGGTGACTTGGACAGGATATCTTGTTGGGTTGGTAAACATGGGATGAAGGTAAATGCAAAGAATAGTCAGCTTATTAGATACACAAATAAAAAAACAAAAGGTTAATTATGAATATAAGGTGGGTAAATAATTACTTGCTGAAGACTTGAAATGTAAATATCTTGGAATTACTTTTGATGACAAACTTAACTGGGCAGGTCACATAGGACAGGTGGTAGGATAAGGTATCAAAATTCTGCACTTGTTGGAGAGAGTGATGAGGGGATGTACGAGAGAAGTAAAGGAATTGGGTTACAAAACTTTGGTGAGACCATTGCTTGAATATGGTAGTGTAGTATGGGACCCTCATTTTACGTATCAAATACAGGAATTGGAGAGGGTGCAAAAAAGGGCTGCTATATTTGTTCCTGGAAATTATTGCAGAATGCAATCAGTGACGGATATGATAAAGGAACCGGAATGGGATTCGTTGCAAGACAGGAGGAGGATGAGGAGGGTCATGGGAGTGTACAGGGCATATACTGGCAATGAGGCATGGAAAGATATTGCAGTAGGTGTGAAAAGTAGTGCATGGAAGGGAAAAGATGACCATGACCACAAGCTGGCACTCAATTTCAGGCACAAGGGTGTGGGAAGATTCTCTTTTTTTAGGTAAGGGTGTCAGGGATTGGAATGAGTTACCAAGAGAAATGATAAATAATTTACCGAAAACGTCAAAAGAATTTAAAGTCTGAACATTTACGACAATGGATTAAATGGACATGGAGAAGTACGAGGTCTGCTATTCGGATGGTGTGGCAGGGCCCTCTTATCACGTAGATTACTGCTATTTGTGTGCTCCAAATTTGGTGGGTATTAACAGGAAAAATTTACAATTGCTTGTCTATCCTAACATTGCATCTGCTGTTAGCCCAGTTCCACATAGTGAAGAACTTCCTTTTCCCACATTCAGTGTCTTATCCGAGGATAAAATTATCCTCAACCAAAGAAGATTCAGTATCTGATGACAATGGAGATCCGGACTATTCAGTTGAAGCCTTACTTCAGGTATTCTCCCAGGTTGATCTAATTCATGATTTGAACCTTTCAAAACAATCTGCTGAACTGTTGTCTTCCCAACTGGAAGAGAAAAAACTTCTAGAGAATGATGTCCGTGTAACCTTTTATAGGAGTAGCCATGAACAGTTCCTCATAGGATGATCCGATTTATTGCTAAGATGTCAGTGAGCTTCTTGATAAACTTGGCATCAAAGAATATAAACCAGAAGAATGGTGACTTTTATAGACAGTTCCAAGCGTAGTTTAAAATATGTATTGTTGCACAGTGTAAATCGACATGGCTCTGTCCCAATGAGTTACTCAACAATTTTGAAGGAAAGGTATGCGACAAATTGGTATTAGACCAGATTCTGTATCATGAGCATAAATGGTTCATTTGCAATGACTTAAAGATGGTGAATTTTCTCTTAAGTCAGCAACCGCATCATACCAAAAACTGAAGTTTCCTTTGCATGGAGTAGCAGAGACAGTGACAGTTAAGAAAGACTGGCACCCTCAAACCAATATGGCTCCTTGTAGAGTTGCCAATATATTAGAAGAACCTTTAGTTGAGCGAGAAAAAAATCATATTCCCACCTTTGCATATCGAACTTGTACTAGTAAAACAATTTCTCAAAGCTCTAAAAAATCATGCATAGTGCTTTAAGTACATCTTCATTGTATTTCCAGACAAAATGGTTAAAAAATTTAAAGCAAGGATTTTTGATGGGTCAGTGATCCGTAAATTCATAAAGGACACAAAATTCGCAAAAATGATGGTCGAGAAAAAAGCATTAGCTTGGCGAGCCTTTGTAGAAGTAGTTCATAATTTCTTTGGAAAACACAAAAGTGGAAACTACAAAGACCTTGTTAGTAACATGGTGTCAACTTTTTGTGATATTGGTGTGAATATGAGTATCAAAACGTATTGTGATGATGGCTGACTAATGCTGATGTTTAAAACCAGATAATCCTGTTGCTCAGCTGGTATGCAAGGAAGCATTAATTTATTCTTTAAATTTTCTGGTAAACTCTTTGCATTTTCAATTTTGAATATATGTTTGTTTTGTTTATGGATCATGTACACTTTATCAATTAATATTCTTTGCACCTTACATGAATAAAATAAAATTTGTTAAGGAAAAAACTTGTTTAGATCCTCTAAAATACACTAATAACAGCCCACAAACACTGTTGGAAATATGTTTTACAATGTAATGGAGCCAAATGGAGATATTGTAGGTGAGTGTAGGATAGGGGGAAGTTGGGTGTGTAGGGAAATTGCCACCGGACCGTGTGCTCCATTGCAATTAAATTAAATTAAATATATTAAAAATATAGTAATGGAGTATAGTAAAAAAACTGGACATGACAGAGAAAAACAGAAGTTATTTTTTTAATTTATCAGTCAAAATTACCTGACAATTCATTAAAATCGTCCAGGCACCAGACGAAAAACATTTTTGCTGCACTGTGCTTTTTGATATTAAGCCCCAAGGTGTCTAGAATCCAGAATGTGTTGATTAGTTAATTCCCACTTCCAGAGTTTGGATGGGGATATGCTTTCTGATAGTGCCTGCATGAACTTTGTCACATGATTCAATGTTCTTGAAAAAGAACACAGCCTAAAATTTTGTATTTTTTTGTGTTTGTGGAATATCGTTTGTTGCTGCTGCCCTGTTCCCTTCAACTTTGGTGAGAAATGGGTGTATTTTACCTTTCCTTTACATATTAATATTGCCCCATGGTATTTCTTACACCACATTGTTGCTGAGATTAACTAACCTAGATTTTATTTTCTTCAAACAGTTTTATTAAATTTACTTTTCAAATGGTTTCTATTAAATATGCATTAAAACATGTCCACTGTGTTCATTAAAGGATAATACTGTGTAGATAACAGCTTACACACTGAAGCTGTGTACTCATCTCTGGTGTTTATATAATCTCTGTTCAAACAAAACAAATTTATGGCCTTATATATTGAGGGTAAATTAGTCTGACCTTCAGTAATTTCTTATCATGATACAGTAACACTGTGGAAAGTTTTCTTAAAACCAGATATATCAGGTTTCTCATGAAATGTTGCTGTGGCTCTGAAGCAAACTTTTGAAATATTGCATGTGGAGCAGTTTGTTTACAGGATTCACACTTCGTCTGCATGAGATTAAGTTCTGCTGATGAGTTTTTTTGCTCATTATGCTTCACCATGCTTCTGTTTGTAATAATTCTGTAGGTTATTTTGCTATAACTTCCTCCTTGATAAATATCTAAGAAAGTCTATTGATGCTTTTTTTCATAAATCACAAAAGAAAAAAAAAAATAAGGATGTAGCATCTATATAACATTACAAGTACACTACAATAAATCTAGACATAAAAAATGCAGATGCAGTTTTCAGAAGTATGAAGTGAGTAGTTAACCTTAACATCGAATTGATACCTGAGAGTATTTGCACAAGCGCTCATTCCAGTAATTTTGTTACATTCTGGTGATGATTTGTAGTGTCATCTGCAATACTTTGTTAAGTAATATAAGATCTATGATGTCATAATTCATTGGTGTAACAATAGGGTGGCAGAAGGGGCAAAATTGGATGCCCCAGTTTGACCTTTCTCCGCCCATACTTTATCTGACACCGACAGAGGGCCCCCATATGATGAATTTTTCCAGAGCCTCAACGGTATAATTAAACCATTACCAGAGTAAATATCTTTGTATTATCAAGGAATTGGCTATAGAAATTGGCTCCTTCACAAACAGATGTTAAAATAATAAAAATTTGAAGGGAATTCCTGGTATGTTTCAAGAATGTGAGTAATCATTAATCAGTTGTATCATCAATTAGAGGACTAACAGACTAAAGACAATTAAAATAAAAAAGTAATTGTATAGAACAAAAAGCAACAAAACAAACAACAATTGAATAAGAAAATTTAGAAAGCAATATAATGTACACCTTGTACTTTGCCATAAAACAACTAAACGAAGAGAAAATTTGTGAAGAGAATAAATGTGCCTTCTTCATAGCATTTGACCCACATTGAATGGTCTGCTTTATTGGACTTCATTTTCCATTTATGCTGATCTTGTGCATTTTCAGGTGAGGCATTGACTAGTTCTATGTCCTCTTACAAGGTATCCAGACAGCATTTCCTGGTTCTCCCTAGTATTTGGTCCTCTGAACTTTATTGAGTGCTGTTCTCCCAACTGAAGTGTTGTTGCTGGGCAGTACATGGCATTACCATCGCAGACGACCCTCCTGCATTTTCTCAGGGATTGGTGCCACACCAGATGTTGCCTGAACATTCTCATTCCTGATGCGGTCTAATCTAGCGAGTCTCTGCCTACAGTGAATTGTCTTCATTACCACAACTTGCAGCAATTATTCATGTCTTTACGTGGTTGGCCAACATTCAGTTCCATGCAGTGCCACTGGTTGAATGATGGTATAACTCAATGATTTAAGCTACAGTGGCACCTCCCAGTCAAAAAGAACTCTTGTGACCTGAAACCACTTCATCCAGGCTGTGACGGAAAACTGGGAGTGTCTGACCATCCAAACAGATTAGTGTTCCCAGGTATTTGAATTTGGATAACTTACAGAGTTCAACGCCTTTGATATTAACAGACCCATCAATTAGAACTATACATTCCATTCAGTGATCTTCCGCACTTTAGGCCATAGTATCAAAGGTGGACACTTTGAAAACCAAATAGAGATGTTATTTGAGCATTAAATGATCAGAGTAGAAAAACATTATAATTTAAACAGGAACTAAGAAAATCAAAAGATGATTGGTAACATCCTAGAATTAAATAATTTAATTAGGATCAAAAGAGAGCAAAGGAAAATTCTAGGAGAAATAAATATATCAATAAAAATAAGGGTATCAGCAGGTACCATCTTGTAGCAAAGATAATGCAGAAATGAAATACCACACAAAAATATAAAGACACAAACAAAACACTTTTTTTTTGTGTACAGAACAACTTAATATGTGCGGGGTAGATGTTCAAGAGGAACTGCTGCTGGTTGTGGCAGATGGATTGGTGTTTACATATAGAGGAAAATGTGAAACAAATAAATAATTTTCCTAGACTTAGTAAAATGAAAGAATGTGTATGTAATAAATTCTTCTTGAGCTCCTTCACAGTGTAAATATTTTAGAACTTCAGCAACATTATATTTTTACTTAGGGCACAAGAGATAAAGGGAAAATTGGGGGAGCTGGATTTGATGATTCAGGTGCTGATCAAAATTGAGAATTTGGGTGGTAAAGAGAGGGGAATTTTGTTGCATCTATGGGGATTATTTGAAATTGAGACCTAGTGTTTACTTAGAGCCCAGTTTGTAGCGATAATCCAGTTTCTACCATATAAACTCAGAGGAGCTAATGCTGTTAGGGATGACTCTGATTGCATAAAGCAGGAATTGAGGTTATTGGCATCATGTGGTGCAGCAATCCAAGCTATGTGATGGTCGGGATGCTTTATGTACAATATTTGTCACTGTTAATTAAGCTATGGGATGTTTGAAGATCTCTCGAGTATGCAGCTGGGTCATTTGGTCCTAGATGTATGAATTTTTGATGGCATAACGTGCCATCATCTTCAGGTAGCGTCCAGTGGTCGGCGTGAGGAACGCCGTCCCAGACTACCTGAAGATGATGGCACGTTATGCCATCAAAAATTTGTACATCTACAACCAAATGACCCGGCTGCACGCCCGAGAGATTGTTTAATTTTTGGTTTCATATTTGACTGCATATATTATATTTCTGTTCTGAGTAACACGTTCAGTTAATAAATTTAACAGTTTGTGTGTTCTAAAGGATCATTGGCACTTTTATCTTACGTGTAGTTTGTTCAGTATCATTGTTTTATATTATAATGAGCAAATTTAAGTGGTGGTGTTTGGTTACGTTGGCAATCGTATTTCTGTGATGAAGAGAGTGACGCGCATACCATATTAGAACGTATATTGTCTCTGATAGAACGTGACTGCTAATGAAAGGTAAGCCATTAATGTAGTTGTAGCTTCAGTTTCGAAGTATCCGATCTTTCATTTTACCTAAAATATTTTCTTCCATCAAATGTGCTGAGGAATGTGTGTACCAAATTTTATACCAACTGTATAATTTTGCCCTGCAGTCCTGGCATTACGTTAGTGAAAGTTTAGCCATTACTTTGGTGGAAAGTATACCAGAAAGCAGTGAAATAGTTAACAAAGGTGTAATAAAAGATGCTATTGCATATACACTGAAGAGCCAAAGAAACTGGTACACTTGCCTAATGTCGTGTATGGCCTCCGCGAGCACGCAGAAGTGCCGCAACGACATGGCATGGACTTGACTTATGTCTGAAATTGCACTGGAGGCAATTGACACCATGCATCCAGCAGGGCTATCCGTAAGAGTACGAGGGGGCGGAGACCTCTTCTGAACGACACGTTGCAAGGCATCTCAGATATGCTCAATAATGTTCACGTCTGGAGAGTTTGGTGGCCAGCAGGGGTGTTTAAACTCAGATGAGTGTTGCTGGAGCCACTCTGTAGAAATTCTGGACATGTGGGGTGTCGCATTGTCCTGCTGCAATTGCCCAAATCCGTCGGAATGCACAATGGACATGAATGGATGCAAGTGATCAATTAGGATGCGTACGTACGTGTCACCTGTCAGAGTCATATCTAGATATATCAGGGGTCTCACGTCACTCCAACTGCACACCATTATAGAGCCTCCACCAGCTTGAACAGTTCCCTGCCGACATGCAGGGTTCATACCCATTCGCGTCCATCAGCTCAATACAATAGGAAACGAAACTTGTGAGACCAGGCAACATGTTTCCAATCATCACCAGCCCAATGTCGGTGTTGACAGGCCCAGGCGAGGCTTTGTGTCGTGCACTCAGCAAGGGTACACGAGTGGACCTTCAGCTCCGAAAGTTCATATCGATGATGTTTCATTGAATGGTTCGCATGATGGCACTTGTTGATGGCCCAGTATTGAAATCCGCAACAATTTGTGGAAGGGTTGCACTTCTGTCATGTTGAACGATTCTGTTCAGTCGTTGTTGGTCCCTTTCTTGCAGGATTTTTACCGGCTGCAGCGATGTTGGAGATTGGATGTTTTACCTGATTCCCGATATTCACGGTGCACTCGTGAAATGGTCGTACTGGACCCATCCTCATCGCTACCTCTGAGATGCTGTGTCCCATCTCTTGTATGCCGACTATAACTCCACGTTCAAACTCATTTAAATTGTGATAACCTGCCATTGTAGCTGCAGTAACCAATCTAACTCCTGCAGCAACAGCGTCATCTGGCGTAGTTTCCTACTATATGGATACAGTTCTAGGATTATTCCTTTTCCTGATATCTCGTGGTGGGTTTTTTGAAGTGACATCTGGATAAGTCCTTGATTTTGGAGTGGTCGTCGGCTAGTTAGTGACCGTTCGTGGTACGAACGCTGTGATTAGCTGCGTGAGCAGCGTCTCCACTACCGTTAGTTGGCCGCTGGATCCAGCACTGCAGGCGTGGCAGTGGTCCGCTGGTCGACCTTCTTGGTTTAGATGGCGCGCAGCGGGACGCGTATGCGGTTCGCGCGCAGTCTTGTCCGCCGGCCTGTGGTGGTGGGGAGGCTGGCGTGTATGCTTTGTGACCGCTGCAGCTTTCGGGCGACAGGCTTCCCGAAGTTTCTACTTGGTGTCACAGCCAGAGAAGCAAGCCGCGTGTCCTCTGTCGCAGTTGCAGCAGATTGCCTCTTCTCTGGCTGTGGAGCAATCGGCTAATTTGTGGTCAGCCCCACATCTGAAACCTCTGCGTTGTTGCGTGCAGTCACTCGCATGGTTTCCATGATTCTGGCAATTAAAACACTGCCAGAGCTCGGGCGGAGAAGGATTCTTCTTGGCCCGCTCTCTCGGGAGCGTCCAAACTGCGACTGGCGGCAACTGTTTATTGGGCTGGGTTGGTGGCCTTCGTCAGGTCTGAATGGCAGGAGGTTAATATCTTGATCCCTCCTTCGACCGGCCAACAGAACAGTGGCAGCTCTGTAGCCAGCAGGAGCTGGACTTATAGGCTCCCCGTGCAAGGAACTATTACTGGTTGCACCGGTCCTTCCTCCATTGCTGTTGCCTGCGCCTCTGGGGGAGGCGACACCGGTGCTGCGTGGCTGCCCGCTGTGTCATCCCCGAAGGGGCTGACCGGCAGATAAGTAATTTTGAATACAGGTTTCTTCAATATGTTATTCCTGGCTTCCCGCAGTTGGCAGTTTTTCGGTTGAAGAGGTGGGGATTTTCTTCCCCGCCGACTGCAGCGCCGTACTCTTCATATGCATGTCTATACCAGTTTCTTTGGCTTTTCAATGTTTTTCTGATGCGTTTACACAGGAACAAAATTTCGCCGATTTTCTACATTGCCGACTGAAGTAGTTACATTGGTTCAGACTTTTACCTCAGTTCCCAACATATCTCGTTACGTTCTTGAAATCTCTTGAGAAATAATATTACGTTATAGAACAGGTAATGTGTAAATGACATTTTTTCAGAGAGAGGGAGAGAGAGGTTGTGAAAGAATTATATGTGTTACCGTTAAAGTTGGAAAGCCGTCAATGTGTACATTACCTAGCTAATTTGCAGATTAATTGATTTGCTCCGTTAACGTGCAGAATCTCCAGCAACCGTCAAGCGCCGCCATTTCTGTGTATTTTATTTAAAGTGTTGTAGTTAGATTTTACTTTTGAATAATTTCTGTCGTCGCAGAGTAGCAGCTAGTTGATCTCCAGCAACCGTCAAGCGCCGCCATTTCTGTTTATTTTATTTAAAGTGTTGTAGTTAGATTTTACCTTTGAATAATTTCTGTCGTCGCAGAGTAGCAGCTAGTTGATCTCCAGCAACCTTCAAGTGCCGCCATTTGTGTGTATTTTAATTAAAGTGTTGTAGTTAGATATTATCTTTGAATAATTTCTGTCTTCGTAGAGTAGCAGCCAGTTGATCTCCAGCATCCGTCGAGTCTAGTGCCGCCATTTCTGTGTATTTTATTTGAAGTGTTGTAGTTAGATTTTATCTTTTAATAATTTCTGTCGTCGCAGAGTAGCAGCTAGTTGATCTCCAGAAACCATCGTGACTAGTGCCGCCATATGTTTACTTAATTTAAAGTGGTGATAGCTTTTGCTTTATTTGCGTTAGTTGAATTGCTGCAGCGTGCTGTAATTGTGATCACCTTTAATTATTTTCTTTTTATATAGGAAAGTATATAGAGCTTATTCGTCTTCTATTTAGTACAGTGGTTGGTTAAAACTGTTTATCAGTACGTCCTATTAATTACTTAGTGCAGTATTCGTCGTCTGGTCTAAATTTATCTCCTTAGTTAGGTTATATTTAGGTCGTGCCTAGCGGTTGTTAGTAAGTTGTGAAGAGTTTATTAGCATCACTCTGTTAGTTCATCTTTCATCCTCTCCGTAGTTTTTGTTTTCAAAGTAATATGTGTAGGGACTGTGATTGCTGTGTGCAAACGCTGGCTGAGGTGGCTTTTCTTCGCGCTCAGCTTGCAGCTTTGCTAACGAAAGTTACAAGGCTGGAAGCTACCGTAGGTGACTGCAGCAGATGTGGAAGTGGTGACCCTTATGAAGCTAGTGTTCTCACAGGTTCTCCCCTACCAAATATCGTACCTGCAGTCAAGGCTGAGACTTCGGAGTCTGTGTCTGGCGCGTGGTTTCCGGACGACGGCGCCGCATGCGGGGGCAGTCGTACAAATCTGAATCTCATCAGGGCAAGCTTGTACCACTGTCCAATAGGTTTGATGTGTTGTTTGGGTCTGATTCAGTTCCACAATCGTTCCCCCCCCCCCCCCCCGGCTAGGTCTGAGTGACCACAGAAGGGGATTCTGGTGATAGGTAGCTCCAGCGTTAGGCGTATCATTGAGCCCCTTAGGGACATGGCGAATAGGGCAGGGATGAAGTCCTGTGTCCATTCATTGTGCATTCCGGGAGATCTGATCCAAGATATGGAACATGCTATCCCGGATGCCATTGAACGGGCGAGGTGTAGCCAGCTGCAGATTGTAGCTCATGTCGGCACTAATGATGCTTGCCGCCTTGGGTCGGAGGGAATCCTCTCTTTCTTCCGGCGGCTTGCTCATAGGGTGAGCTCTGTGGTTGATGACTGCAAGATTTCAGCTGAGTTAACTATCTGCAGAATTGTCGATAGAACCGACTGTGGACCTCTGGTTCAGAGCCGAGTCGAGGGTCTGAACCAGAGACTGCGGCGTTTGTGCGATAATCATGGCTGCAGATAACTAGATCTTCGCCCTGGGGTCGAGTCGTGTAGGGTTTCCTTGGATAGAACAGGTGTGCACTACACACGTGAATCGGCTACACGGGTGGCAGGGGCCGTGTGGAGTGCATTGGGGGATTTTTTAGGCAGAGGGAGGAAGACCCGAAACTATGATTACAGTTACGGGCAGCCCTGTTAAATTCGGCACCATGTGTTAGGAGTAGCGTAAATCAATCTCGACCATTAAAAGTACTCATTATTAACTGTAGAAGTTTTTGTAATAACCAGCCTGAACTTGAGAGCATTATTACTAGCACAGAAGCAGATATTGTATTAGGTACTGAAAGCTGGTTAAAACCGAATATAAATTCAGCAGAAATTTTTAACAAGAGCATGAATGTTTTCCATAAGGATAGTTACATTCAAATGGAGGTAGTGTATTTACAGCTGTTAGTAATCACCTGTCGTGTAATGAAATAAATATCAATACGGTCTGTGAAATACTATGGATTAGACTAAAAGTATTTAGGATAAAACTTGTAATATGGTCTTTCTATCGTCCACCAGATGCAGATGTAGCTGTTGCTGAGGCTTTAAGAGATAATGTAAGTAATATAGCTAGTCAATTTCCGGATCATGGAATAATACTAGGAGATGACATCAACTTGCCGTATATTGACTGGAGTAATTACGCCCACGTTACTGGTGGCAGGGATAAAATATCCTGTGAGATTATTCTTGACCTTTTCTCAAATCTTAATCTTGAGCAGCTCGTTACTGAACCGACGCGGTGCCACAACGATAACGAAAACATTTTAGATATTCTCGTTACAAATAGGCCTTTTTTTATCTGCTTAATGTCTCTATAACAGCGAGGTCTTTAGAGACGGGAAAGGATAGGGGGGCAAGGAATGGGAAGGAATTCGGCCATGGCCTTTCGAAGGAAGCATCCCGGAATTTACCTGGAGTGATTTGGGAAACCATGGAAAACCCAAATCTGAATGCCCGGACGGGTATTCGAACCGCCGTCCTCCCGAATGCGAGGCCAGAACGCTAGCCGTTACAGCACCACGCTCGGTCCCAAATAGGCCTGAATTATTCACGGATATTTCTACCACCACGGGAATAAGTGATCATAAAGCTGTAATTGCTACAGTAAAATTAACAGCCGCGCGCAAAAAGATAAAAGAAGGGTCGTTTACAGGTTCGGAAAGGGCCCAAATGAGAGTTTAAGAACGTTTTTGAGGGATAATTACATTACCTTTGTAAAAGGAAGAGGCTCGCTTGAAGAGATTTGGCTTCGATTCATGAATATTGTCAGGGAAGGTATGGACTTACATATACCGAAAAGGACAATCAGGGACGGGAACGATCCCCCGTGGTATACACGTAAAGTTAGAAGGTTACTTAAAAAGCAAAGGAAGATACATGCACGCTCAAGAAGGACGATGTATAGGAGTGATTTAGAAAAGTTAGCTGTTACAAGAGGACAAGTCAAGAACGCGATGCGCGAGGTCTTTAATGACTTTCGTTGCAACTCACTTTCCAGGAGCCTCATCGAAAATCCCAAGAAATTTTGTTCGTAAGTAAAAAAAAGTAAGTGGTTGTGACAACAGTATGCCAGTTCTACTACAAGACGGTCGGGAAGTTGATGACAGCCACAACAAGGCTACTGTGTTTAACACCGAATTTAAAAATTCTTTCACTAACGAAAACATGGAAAACATTCCCCTTTTTTCCACGGCGTGTAGAATTTGAGATGGATCCAGTTCTAACTGATAGTGTAGGTTCCATAAAGCAATTAAAGCTCCTGAAGTGGGGTAAAGCGCCGGGTCCCGATGGTATACCAGTAAGAGTATTTTTGGAATACGCGGAAGAAATAGAACCATTTCTGTCAGATATATTTCGTAAATCTTTAGAAGAGAGAAAAGTACCTTCTGACTGGAAAATAGCGCAGGTGATTCCCGTTTTCAAGAAAGGAGGTCGGAGAGATCCTAGGAATTACCGACCCATATCTCTAACATCTGTTTGAAGTAGAATTCTGGATCATATCATATGCTCTAAAGTTATAAAGTTTCTAGATGAAAACGAGTTACTTACATACAGCAAACCAACACGGATTTTGAAAGAACCGATCATGTCAAACGCAACTGGCCCAATTTTCGCATGACGTAATGAAAGTTATTGATGCAGGATCCCAAGTTGATGCTATTTTCTTGGATTTTCAGAAAGCTTTTGACTCTGTACCACACAACCGACTTTTAGCAAAGATTCGAGCGTACGGTATACAGGGCAAGCGTTAGGGGAGGGTAAGCGGGTCAAATGTACCCGGGCCCGCCGGCAGATGGGGACCCTGAGCACCGACTACAGGGGCCCCCAGGCCTCGAAGCCAAGAATCTGCCCATTGTCGCCAATTTTACACCGGGCCCGAAATTCCTAGCGCCGGCCCTGACGGTATATCTGATAAGATTTGCGAATGGATACGCGATTTTCTAACTGGTCGGTCACAGTATGTCGTTGTTGACGGGGAAGCCTCTTCAAAGCAAGATGTTACTTCGGGCTTTCCTCAAGCAAGTGTAATGGGGCATTCACAAATTACGTGAGGTGTTTTTCTGGATTTCTGGACCCCCCTCCCCCCTGGTGAGATCTGGCCGGACCCCCCCCCCCTTCTGGTGAGATCTATCTGGTCCGGGAGAAACCCCCTACAAATCGTCCTGGAAACTTTTGTAGACCTTTTTTTTTTAGGTCACACCCTAACTTTTTTACGAAATACCCTCCTAAAATCGACTTTGGCGCAAATTGTAGACCTTTTTTTTTGGCTCTACTGTCCCCAAATTTTTCGCAAAATCTCACGTGAGATTTCCATAGACCCCCCCCCTCCCCCTGATGAGATTTCGCCGGACCCCACCCCCTATTTCACCTCACGTAAAATATGACCACGTCTCTTCTTAATTTTTATAAACGGTCTCTGTGACAACGTTAATTGCAGGATGCGATTTTTTGCTGATGATGAACTTATCTATAGGGAAGTGAGGTGCTCTGACGATTGCTGAGAAATTCAGCGTGATCTGGATGTTATTTCGGAATGGTGCCTTAAATGGCAGGTTACAATTAACTGCAAAAAGTGCAAGGCAATGCAAACAAGTAATAAAAAGACCCCGTATGCTTACGAGTACAAAGTTAACAATTCAGTTGTTGACACTGTGGATTCCCTGAAGTATCTAGGCGTAATAGTACAAATGGGACTTGCACATAATTTCCATCGTAGGCAAACTACGATTTATAGGTCGAATTTTGAGAAGTTGTAATGCTCATACAAAGGAAATGCGTACAAAACACTAGTGCGTCCGCATTTGGAATACTGTTGTGGAATTTGGGATCCGTATCGCAAGGGATTGATTGACATGTTAGAGAAAGTACAAAGGAGAGCCGCTCGATTCGTGACTGCTAGTTACAATCCTTACGTAAGTGTCACAGAGCTGATACGCGGATTGGGCTGGGATTGTTTGGCGGACAGACGATGTCGTTTTCGTTTGAATTTGTTGGAGAATATGCGAAAATCTTTAATTTACGAGTGCAACGAAATACTTCTTCCGCCAATCTATTTAGGTCGCAATGACAGGAGGGATTCGAGAAATAAGATGCCGTACTGATACATTTATGTATTCCTTCTTTCCTCGTTCTGTTCGGGATTTGAATGCACTGAATTAGAATTGGTGCTTAGCATCCTCTGCCACCCACAGTTTTTGTGATTTACAGAGTATAGATGTAGATGTAGAATCAAGTGTTTCCTGCATTTTACCTAGGTAATGTTCAAATTAACGGCTCCCGTATATTTAATGCTCAGAAGTTTGTTTCTCTCGTTTCCTTTTCCTAATCGTGTTTGAAGGACGACTATTTATGTCACAGCGACCTTTTTTATTTTTTTAGCTCCAGCATTGCGACGACAATGGTGGCGGAAAAATAATGCCAGTGTGCAAAACCCCTCGTTCTGTTTTCCAGTTCGTTTCTGCTTGTTAGTGCGTTAATTTGTTGCGTGATTTTTTTTTTTTTTTTTAAGTTAAATTTAATTCCGCGTATGCAAGCAACAGTAAAACAATCAATAGATACAGGACAGGGTCTTAGAAAACGTGACTGCAAGTCAAATGTACCACAAATGGGTGTGTTTGTCGCAAAAACAAATTTCTGTGTAATTCAAAGTGCCACGTCTTTAGATTGCACTAATAAGTAAGAACAATTTTATCATATGTTATTCAAATTCATTTCCTTAATTGTAATAATATTTTAAACCGTTTGATTCTTTGCAGTTAAATTTTTTAATTGATTCTTGACTGATTCTATCAACTAATTTGTTGATTGTATTAACTTGATTCTTTAAATACCAAAAAAATAAATAACATGTTAATTTAAGCGTGCAGTATTGCTGCTGTTCCAGCAAAGATTTTATTTTCATTTCAACGAGTGCCTAGTAGGTAATTATTATTAATTTAATTGCGATGGAGCTAACACTCCAGTGAAAATTCCCCCAGTCGTCCATTTACCTCTTTTTATATACATATTTTTAAATTTTCTTTTATAATTCGAATGTTGAATTCCTCCCCACTTGCTATTCTGATTTACAAATCTTAATTTTAAATTCCTCGTGCAGATTATCTAGGCAACTTGAGAAATGAAACAACTTTCGGTACTTAAACGGATCACGCTAGTTAATCTGCACTTTACCTAGATAACCTGCAGAATAATTGATTTCTGCACTTTAGCGGTAACGTGTAATATAGTTCTCCAAACTTTTGGGACAGCCTATTAAATTTTTCGAGTACTTCGGTATAAAACCAGATACATTTTCTTATATTTTAGAAGGTAGGGCCTATTCGACCGTCTGTAGTAAACTGTAAATATTATTGAGAGTAATTTGAGGAACGTGGTGAAAAAGGCGCAGCATACCAGGGTTGAACCTATGCAGGTCTCAAGTTGCCATGACCGGCCACAGTTGAACCACGCTGTGAGGCGGGTAAACATAGAAACGAAGGCGCTACTGGGGAAATGCATTAGTTCTCTCTTGGGAGTCTCACTAGGAATTGCTTACACCTAAATAGTAGAGACGGGGGGGGGGGGGGTGCTTGTTAACTAAAGCTATAAGGGAACCCACATTCTGTGATGGGGTCAGGACTGAGCGTTTTTTTATGTTAGGGGCTGCTGGTGAGAAGAGATGTGGATAGATTATCAAAGGTATACTTACTGGATATCCGCTAAGGGAAAACTAAAAAATGCTAAATAAAGAGATGAAGCTGCTGAAACAATACCTGATAGCGGCAGAACTGGGAAGGAGGAGGTTAATGATGAAAATATTACAAAGTCAGTGATAAGAGTACTGGTGGACTGTAGAAGTATAATGAACAATGTGATATAATTTGCAAACATAATAGAGATGCAAGAACTACAAGTAATTAAAGGGATAGAGTCTAGTAGATGTACTAGAAAGTAAGGTTTCTTCCAATGCTTACATATTATATTGCAGAGATAGAGGAGCAATTGATGGAGGAGTTTTATAATGGTTAGCAAAGACTACTACAGTTTACTGGAGTTTATAGAATATGACCATGAGTTACTTGGTCTATATTTCTTGGGGGTAGTAATAAAGAATAATCAGGGTGTTGCTTGTTTACCTTAGTGGAAGAATGAATGATGAAGCTCTTGGCGAGAAACTAAATTCAGAGTTCAGAAGTGAGAGAAGCCATTTTTTAAATTTACCAAGTGCCAACTTTGTAGAAAGTACCAGGAAGATCAATGACACAAGGGAACAGAGAGATTCAAGTTTCCTAATAAAGGAAGAAGGCCATATGCAAGTGGTGGAACGGAACACAATGGCACGAAACATATTGGATAGCTTTCTAATAAATCCGATGATGACTTTGCAGGGTGTCAAGAAACAGAAGGAATGAGTCCTCAGGATTCTGATGCTTATTAGGTGATTCAGTAAACCAGTGGCCAAAACTGAAGGGAAAAATTGGAACAGTTATTAAAGAGACAGATTTCGAAATTGAAGAAAGATTTCAAGAAACGCTTCAGCAAATTAAAGGATGACACAAGTACAGTGAAGTCGAAGTGGGAAGAATTCAAGAAGATAATTTAAAAAAATTGTGAATTCCAAAACAGAAAATAAATAGAATTATAGAACCTGCGTGCTATAATATGGAGCTGATGCAATTAAAAGCTTGGTGAGAAGAGAATATAATAGAGTTAAGAGACAGAATGGCAGTAGGGAATATTTGAAACAACTGATTAAAGAATTAGTAATATATATTTTTTTTAAATTTATTTCCTGATTTTATATAGCCTACTACCTTGTTAACTAAAGTAGGCCCTTAGTTTCTACAATTTTTACTCTTAAAACAATTTACTTTTTTTATGAAATAGATGTGGATAATTATTCTTAAGGATTTAAAGTATTTAAATTAATCTACTAATTATTCTAATAATTATTATACGAATTAATCTTCCAACAAATCTACTAATTAGTCTACCATCACACTACTTCACACAAAAATCAGAAATTTGTCTATGTATTTTCATACTTCTAATCAATAAACTGTCTAGTTGTAAATGTTCTTCCTGCACCACTGCTGGCCTGCGTCGAAATCCAGGCCGCCAGCTGTCTCTGCTGACGCAGCGGGGTGACTACTGACATGCTGACCACAAAGTGCCGCCAGCCAGCTTCTCGTTTCTTGTAGTGGTCTCGTTCTTCTCCAGTTTGTATTTGACGTGCGTCTGTGAGTACACCCGATGCGGAGCAGAAATCCTCCTACCACCACCGCAAGCGGAAGTTACGTCGCAATGATGATACGTGTAACGTCTTTGGTTGAGAAGCAGACGACAAGTGAATAAATGACAATTTCGTTTTTTTTGTTGTTTACAGTAACAAGTTGTTTGATGGAATTACGATAATTACGTTATTAGGTTTAAGCATATTGGCAATAAAAAATTATTATTATTATTCTTTAACGTACATGGGTTACTTAGTTGCAATGACATTTGATAGAATTAATTAATAAAATTAAGTAATAAAATAAGTGAATATGAAGTGTTGTTAAATAACAGTTTGAATGATGTATCAGTTTTGTGTCTAAGTGAGCACTGGTTGCAAGAATTTCAAACAAGTTCAGCTCACATTCCCAATTTTGAATTGGTAAGTAGTTTCTGCAGAGAAACCTACAAGTGTGGTGGGACATGTATATATGTTAAACCTAATTTGAAGTCAAAGGATATAAGACTGAAAAGTGCAAAATGTCTTGAAAAAGATTTTGAATACTCTGCATAGTGTACTTATTGAATGTAAAATTACTATTGTGTGTATATATCGATCACCATCTGGCAACTTTACAGTATTCCTAGAAAACATGGAAGATCTTCTAAGTGAACTAAAAAATCAAACAAACCATATAGTATTAGTTGGGGACTTTAATGTTGATTTTAATGGTAATTGTGTTAGAAAGCAACTGCTAATAAATTTGCTGATGTCTTATAATATGTATAAAACTGTGTATGATGCCACTAGGTATGGTAACGGGAGTGAGTCTGCAATTGACCAAATATTTATCAACAAGGAAATATGTAACTATAACATCACAACAATAGATATGGGTTTCTCTGATCATCTGGCTATTAAATTATTTGTAAAGAACATATTCACCAAATCTTGCAGGACTGGTGAAAAGTATGTGCAGAGGAGGTCCTTTAATGATCATAATATTGTGACTTTCAACTACATGCTTCAAAATATGAAGTGGGGGGAAGGAATGCATAATAGTATAGATGATAAGTTCAATTGTTTTATGTCTAATTATAAGTATTGTCTTGAAGTTGCATTCCCATTAAAAAGAGTTAGAATTAAAAGCAATCCAATCACGTGGATAACCCAGGGCATTAAAATTTCTGCAGAAAATCTTAGAATTTTAAACAAATTAGCCAAACAAAATAAAAATTTAAAGTCACATGTAAAATGCTATAGAAAAATTTTCAAAAAAGTAATATTAGCAGCAAAAAAGCAGACAAATGATACATATATTTCCAAGAGCTCAAATAAAATTAAATCCATTTGGAAAATTATAAATAAAAGCACTGGCAATTTTAAAGCAAAAACTAATTCATATGTTATAAAAAGTGAAGGAAAAATTATTCAGGACCCAAAAAAGATTGCAGATATTTTCAGTAAACACTACACAAACATAGCAAAAAATTTCACCAATGAGATGTGCAGTAGAAATGGTAATATAAATGTCCCCATGAATGAAAAAACTATGTTTCTATATCCAGTTACTATAACAGAAGTAGGAAATGCTATTTCTAAATTAAAAAATAAAATGTCCTGCAATATTTATGGGATCCCAGATAAAATCATTAAACACAGCTCAGGATCCATTGTTTCCCACCTTACAGATATTATTAATGATTCCTTTAGTGCAGGAATATTCCCAACAGAACTAAAGTATTCAACAGTAACACCACTTTACAAAAAGGATGACAAATATAACATAAAGAACTACAGACCTGTGTCTATACTGCCTGGCTTTTCAAAAATAATTGAAAGAGTAATGTATGAAAGGCTCACTGATTTTCTCACTAGAAACAAAATACTAAGCAATTCACAACATGGGTTTAGGAAAAATAGGTCCACAGAAACAGCCATTTACAATTTTCTGAATACTGTTCTCAATGCAGTGGATAAGGGTGAAATAAACAGTGGGTTATTCTTAGACCTGTCCAAGGCCTTTGATCTTATTAGACATGACCTCTTATTAATAAAATTGTACAGATATGGTATTCGTGGCAAAGCATATGATTGGTTTAAATCATATCTCTCCAACAGGTACCAGAGAGTAAAAGTATGTCATGATGGTAAAGAATATTTTTCAGAGTATCAGAAAGTTGACCACGGAGTACCACAAGGCTCAGTCTTAGGACCCTTACTATTTCTTATATATATAAATGATTTACCAAATCATTTATTAACAGCTGATGAGGTATTGTTTGCAGACGACACTAATATTTTTATAAAAGGGCAGGATGAAGTTGACCTACAGCAGAAAATTACTGCAACAACAAAAGAAGTAGAAAAGTGGTTCCATGATAATTGCTTGATTGTAAATCATGAAAAGACAGTATGGATTAATTTCACTCATATAATAAACAAAAATAACAGTAATAATTTAGTGAGGATAGGAGATACCTATATAAAACAAGTACATGACACAAAATTTTTAGGTATATGGTTGAATTAACATTTAAAGTGGGATAAACATGTTGAATCACTGAATAAGAAGTTAAGCAAATGTTGTTATATTTTAAGAATGCTTAAAGATTGCTGCTCTATGAAAACAATGTTGTGTGCCTACTATTCATATATGCATAGCTTATTAAGATATGGTATAATTTTTTGGGGAAATTCAACACATGCAAAACAGGCATTCATACTTCAAAAGAGAGCTATAAGAATCATGAGAGGTATGAAACGTAGAGAATCCTGCAGGGATATTTTTAAAGAACTAAAAATACTGACTACCATGTATATACTTATTTGAGTGTATCTGCTTCCTGAAATCACATCAGGAATATGCAGCGCTAAATAAGGAAATACATAAACACGAAACAAGGAATAGGAATAATTTTCATTTAGAGTGGCACAAGAAAGCTCTATACCAAAATAGTGTACTCTACCAGCCTAAAATTCTGTACAACTCTCTTCCTGAAAACATAAAACAAATATAAAATTTACATAATTTTAAATATAAGCTAAAAAATTTTTTATTAGTCAATAGCTTCTATTGTGCCAATGAATATATGAACCATCGAGAAATGAACGAACATGATTAAATTATTTTGTATTGTAACTTGTAAAACATTGAAATATTAATTTAACTTCAGTTGTACATATGTATTTCATATGCTGCTTGTATTGACTGTGCAATTTTAAGTATGTTAATTATAATAATGATATGTAATCCTGTATTGTGTGAAACAATTATATTGTAATGCTTATTGTAATTACTGATGACTTGTCCTATGTCATAAATTATGACTTCATGGAACTTATAAAATTCAATTCAATTATATTCTTTCTTCTAACACTTGTGGATTGTAGAGCAGCGTTGTCATTTGCATCTTAACATATTTTATATTGTGGAATAGTGTACCTTTTTAAGTGGTTCCATTTTCTGGTGTTGCAAGAAGACGCTTTCTGTGGTAGTAGTTTTGTTAGTTCTAGCAGAAACCCCATATTTCTTATTTAAAACTGATTTTATAGCGTCACAGTAATTTTCAGAATTTGTTCTGTCGATACACTTCGGAAAACTCGTATTTTCAGCCCTCTTGAATAGGAGCGTAACATTTAAACATAGTTAATAAAGGAAATTCATATGACGGTAGTCTCATGGTAAGTAATATAATTATTTCCATTCTAGTTTGTTAAATATCGGTGGCAGTCGTCTGTGAAACTAACTCCAAAATGGATTCTCTTTTCTCTCTGCTACCACATTGTCTCTGGCTACCACATTACATTCTTTCTCCTACTTCTCCTGGCGAAGTAAAAGTTTTAGAAATCTCAAGTTACGTATCTGGCTGTTTGCCATGCACAGGCAACACAACCAGGTACTACAAATTGTCAGTGGGTTCTTAGGGGCCATCCATAAATTACGTCACACCTTGAGGGGGCTAACAAAGTGTAACAAGGGGGGGGGGGACGTGTCATAAACTTTGTGACATCACATGCATAATGTGTATAACTTTTTGGCTCGTATTGCCCCAGTATTGAATCATACTCATTTAAACCATCATGTGGCATATGTGGACTATATTTTTCATCATTCAAAGCCACTACCAACATAACCAATTATATAAGAGGTAACTAGAGGTTTTCTCCATCATGAAGATTCGTCCACAAAGCATTGCCTCTAGACGAAACAGGGGAGTTCTTTGCTTAATAAACGATGACAATGCTTTATGGTTGGATGAAGATGACACATCGAATGTTCCAACACTATCGAAATCAAGAATGAAGTAACTATTATGCCAATAATAAACAGTATCAAGGAATGGGTTCAGAATCCATGGACACATGATGACTCAATTTTGTATCATTTATTCAATTTTTTTATATATTTTCTTAAATGTTTGATTTATTGCTGATATAATTTTTTAACTAGAAATACATAAATCATTTTGGAGGTGCTGTTTCAATTTATAAATTTAAAATTGCATCACATGGTAACAACCAGGAAAAAGAATAGAGTAGCCCAAGGAATTGTAATGGTAGGGGAACAACTAAAGAAGGTAAACAGGTTCAAGTACTTGGGGAGTGTATTAGAGGAATGTGGAGGAAATGATGGCGAGATAAGTGAAAGAGGAAGACAAGCAGAGGCGTTCCTAAGGAGCATTAGAAGCCTGATATGGAATAAAGAGGTGCCACAGAGAAGCAAGAGAGTAATCTATCATACGTACTATGTGCCTATCTTAACTTATGCTGCTGAAACGTGGACAATGAAAAAGCGGGACATCAGCAGAGTACAAGCAAGTGAAATGAAGTTTTTAAGAGGTAGAATGGGAGTCACTAAAATGGACAGAATAAAGAATGAAGTGATTAGACGCACCATGAAAGAGGAACCCCTACAGGAAAGGGTAGAGAGGACCAGACTGAGATGGTATGGGCATATCAAGAGAATGGGGGCTCAGAGAATCCCGAGAAAGATCCATGAAATTAAAATGGAAGGTAAACGACCCAGAGGAAGACCAAGAGATGGATGGCTGAAAGGAGTGGAGGAGGGTGTACGGAAGAGAGGAGAGGAATGGAACAAGGTGGTGACAGAGAGGTGGTGGGAAGAAAGAAGGAAATGGAGAGGCTTGTGCAAAATGCAGACCCAGCCAGAGGCCGGAAACTGTTGAGGATGATGATGATGAAAATTGCATCACACCAGGGTGGAGTCCCACAAATGTGACATGGGAGGGGTCTAAAAATCATGAAATTCGTGTGACGTAATATGTGGATGGCCCCTTAGCAGATAGATCAGAAATATAGTCCCTTCTGCACACAAATTTTTATGCAATACATTTTGACATAACTTCCCCTGGGTAATGGGGTGCAGAAAGTGTCTCCCCCCCCCCCCACATCAGGTATGAACAGTTTGTATTTGATTTTATTTCAGTATTCAGGTAATTTGAAATTTTTAGATGAGCGTCCTAAACATAATGGTAAAGAATGAAATGGTAATTGTGAATCACACTTTCACAGTGTGGTGAGAAAATTACAATTTTAACACAGTGACCCTGTAACAAATAATTTAGTTAATCTTAAAGGCAATTAATAATTGTATGGTGGAAACACTAACAGTGCTCCAACATTTAGTGCCATAAAAAAGGTCCTAAAAATATCACAGAATCTTTTGTAACAAAGTAGATAGCTAATTTTAAGGCAATTTATAGTAGGATGCTAGAACCATTAACAGTTTACCAACATTTAGTGCTGTCAAAAAAAGTCTTCAAAAACATCATAATGACTAAAAGCGCATTATAATTTGATCTAATTATCCTTCTTTTTTATTCTGTATAAAGTTCTTGAGATCTTCTTTCTGGGTATCATCTGGTTTTTTGAAAAGTGAATGCACATGGCACACTTTCTTGATGGTTTAGAATCTGTAAGCTTCAAACTTTTTATTTGCAGAAGAGCTGGTGATATGATCTGAAGCATTGCATAATGTGCACTGGAAATCTTGAGATGATGCTAGAACTTTTGATTTTTGAAGCAGGCACCCAACATTGTTGTAAAGAATGTCAAGACCTACAACACAAACATTTGCTGATAAGGCATAAATCGAATCAAGGAGAAATCGGAGCTTCCGACGTTTATCCACCTGATTAACATGAGAAGGATCAGATTTCCTGTGTGTAACATCTTGGGCTTCCTGTTCAAAATGGTATGTTGATTCTTTATTATGTATTTCTATTAGCTGTGACTTGACTAATTTATTTTAATAGAACTGAATTCATTCCATAATATTACAAAATGTGTCACTCTTTCATGTGTTTCAGACACCTCATGAAGAGTTCCAGAAGTTCTTACTTGTGAAAACAGCAGTAATAATCAAATTAATGAATTGCTAGCAACAAAGACCAGCCAAACTTCAGATCTTCCTCTGTGCTCCCATAAACTTATCAAAGTAAACAATCAGTTGTTCAGTGTGTGTCTGATGAATGAAAAGCAACTAGTACATTTCACTGTATTCAAAATACTTCAGTTTGAATATTTATACAAATTCACTTGAACAGTCGATGGCATTCAACCATGCTGTCAGAGTGATGTGAACGTTAAAGATCAATTACTACTTACTCTAATGAAGCTGTGTACAAACATGTCATACCAGTAGTCTCCTTTAGTGTTAGTGAACATTTTGTGAGCAATGTATATAGCTGTTGGGTAAATGGAATGTATAATGCTTTCAAAGAATTAAATTTTAGGGGTATGTACAATTAGGTGGATGGAGAATACGACATTGTTATGATTGTACTGAGATTCCAATACAAAGTAGTGGTTATCCCGACTATGCTCAAGGATCATTTGAAAGGAAACTTTATTCTTGTTGACAAGGGTTTTTTAATTAGTGATTTGTTCGAAGCCAAAGGAGCCACTCTTAACATTCCACCTTTCAGAGTGTCATAAGTTCCTAAAGCCTAGAAGGGTTATCGCAAATTGGCTACTATTATACAACGAAATACAATTTTTTGTCTTGCAAATAAGATATTTTACATTGTTTTCAACATTTGTAAACAAAAAAACAGTTTCTAACATTTTAAAGCTTGTTATTGTATATAAGCCTCTATAAAAGAAAAATTGTAAGTTTCTTCAGTTAATTTTTTTTAATGCATGAAAAGTTATATTTTAAAAACTCAATCACATTTTGAATTCAGGTTTTTTCCCTACTTAGATGACAAAATAAAACAATTGTGGTTTACAAAAAAAAAAGAGAGAGTATTTATTGTATCACAGTTGCCTTTTTTTTCCATTGTGCAAAAATTATGAACTCTCAGAAATAAGTTGTTACAGAAATTACTGTGTAATAAAGTTCAACAAGTACCCTAAGGACAAGAAGTATATTTTGATAAGAAGCTATTTACAGATTTGATTTTAAATTCTGCCAGCATCTCATTCCTTATTTGTGAAAGAAAATCTTCTGAAATTAAGTGCCAAGCTTGTGGTCATGGTCATCTTTTTCTTTCCATGCACTACTCTAAATTCTTCCACCAATATCTTTCAACACCTTATACCCTTGTACAGTCTCTTGAACCTCTCCTATCTTCCTATGTGTCTAACTCTATTATCATATCAGTTTACTAATTGCACTCTGTACCAATGTTCACAGAAAATAATAAACACAACCATTTAGGCTATGTAATAAAGCAATACAGAGTGTTTAACCAGTATTTAAAATAAATATCAAAACCATACACTCAATTGAATGACTGTGCAAATAGATTTAGGCTCTAAGGGAGTTGCCAACTTTGAAAATTACTACTTAGGGATTGTGCGTAAACTACGTGGCTCGGTCTAGGGTGGGATGGCGGGGGGCTGGAAAGCTACGGTGAGCTACGTGGGGGGGGGGGGGGATTCCAAGCCAGGCCACGTAGCCTCTCTTTTATATTATTTGTCACAGTTAAAAATGAGATACAGAACACACAGAAGCATGTAAAAATTTATTTCTATCATTCAATTATCCTCAGATGTAATTTAATATATTCTAACAAGAGAAACAGTACAAAATGTCTTCTGGAATCAATATGCAAAAAAGCTACATGCTACGTGAGGGAAGAGGGGGGGTAGAGACGGGCTACGTGGTGGAGGGGGGGGGGGGGGTCACAGGAAGCTAAAAATGAGCTACATGGATTATGCACGCTCCCTTAATAAAAAAAAAAAATTCATTTACTTTTATAACCAATAATAAAATTTTAAAACTGAGATTATCACATGAATAGGGCACAATATTAGTACAAAGAACATGTGCAAAAAGTTCCTCCCATAAAAACAAACAAAATTTGTGCCATAATGAGGTTTAGACTAAAATGGCAGTAAATAGATTAATAGAACAAAATTAATAATCTTGATATATTGTGATTATGTAATTAAATGAACTTTAAACAAATATATATATAGCTCTTTCATAACTTTTATTTTGCTTATAGCTTTATGCCTCGTCGACAGCTAAGGTCACTAGAGGCGGGATGGGACCTGGGGACAAGGAACGGTAAGGAGTTCGGCCATGGCCATTTTGGAAGAAGCATCCTGGCATTCGCCTGGAATATTTGGGGAAACCATGGAAAACCCAAATCTGGATGCCCCAACAGGGATTGAAACCCGTTTCCTCCCCAATGCGAGGCAAGAGCATTAAAGGTGGACTTCCTAACCAGCGGCGGCGGCCAGCGGCTGTCTCGCCAGCGGCTGACCTTGGGCGTCAGCCGCGCAGGGGGCGCTTCCTATGGCGCGGCAGTCGCCCAGCGGTTCTGCTAGTGGAAAGTCATGAGTGAGTGAGGGTTGATGATTCATTTAATGTTAGAAGAGGTTCAGGATGAAAAAATTATATTGCAGTTATGTGAGGGGAATGCTGAATCACATCCTATTTTTCAAACAAGGAATTAGGGAGGTTGTTTTGAGACACTGATAAATCGGCGTCTGCTAAAAGATGATAAGAAATTCCGGGAATATTTCCGGCTGAACATCGTGCAGTTTAACTATGTTCTCGATCTCGTCAAAGAAGATCTCAAGAAGGATCCCTCTTCCCGATATCCGCACCCCATAAGTCCAGACGAAAAACTCGCTTTGACATTGAGGTAAGTAAAAGTAAAAATATACCATAATGAATTATTGGTTTATTGAAAATGCAGATGGCATAAAATAATTGTACAAAAAGTATAGGTTGTAAACAGAACTAATTACTAAAATTACGGTTTAATATAGTGAATCGTGTTGTCCAGATCTGTTGACTGAGCTGCTGTATGTGTGTAGGCGCTTGATGGTGGTTGCTGGGGATAGTTAAAATGTACTGAATTACGATTTTCCAGCTCATCTATCATCTGCAGCGATCTCATTTTGGCCTCACTTATCAAACTGGGATTAAGTTTTTTTTTTTACAGTTTCTGCAATACTTTTAAAAAATAAATCGACATCATCGTCCCGTTTTTCTTCAGATAGTTTTTTCATCAGGTTATCTCTCTGAATTCGACGAGAATCTAGTAACTCAAAAATTTTACTATTTTGTCGTGCCCTTTTAGTGAGTGGTCTGTATGAAGGAATGTCTTCTACGTTTTTGGAAGAAGCTTGTTCTGAAGAGGAAGTTGGTGGAGTTTGGGATCTACCACTCTCTTCTATATCCGTTTCATCGCCCTGAATGTTGCAGATACTTCTGTGAAAGAAATTACGAAATAATGAAATATATATAATGCAATAAAGTTGGAAATTAATGTAAACAGACAACATGGGATGATGACTTACTCTCGCTTGTGCTCTACTGTGTTCAAAAATATTAACATATCGGCGAATGCCCACTTCTTCCCTTTGTTGGAAGCAGAACTTCCAGTGCCATTTCCCTTTTTTTTTGGTATGTGTCCTTTACGTTTTTCCACCTTTTCTTACAATCTTCAACTAAAAAGCACAATGTAATAAAATAATTAAACACAGTTATTATATATCGGTATTCTCTTATTGTTATATAGAAAAAATAATATTAAATATAACTTATTTTTATTTTGTTTTCAGGTTTATGGCAACAGGTCACTGGCGTTCTCATTTCGGATATCATCCTCTTACATCACCAAAATTGTGCAAGAAGTGTTGTTAGTTCTGCATTTTCTTGCCGCCTATTTCACCGGACCAGTTAAAATCAAAATGCAAAGAATTTGAAGAAAAATGGCAATTTCCTAACTGTGCCGGGGCTATCGACGGTAAACATGTGCGAATTTTTTCACCAGCATTATACAATTACAAACAGTTTTTCTCTACCGTTCTTCTGGCTGTAGTCGACGCGAACTATAAATCCATTTTCATGGAAGTTAGGTCATACGGGAAGGAAGGCGACAGGGGAATTTTCGACAAAAGTAATATAGGAAAATTATTTGCTAGTGGAAATATGTTTCCACCGCCATCTAAACTTCCTAATTCGGATATAGTAGTACCCCATGTTTTTATAGGCGATGAAGCATTCCGATTACATCCAAATATGATGAAACCATTTTCTCACCGAGTTGCAAGTACCGACAATAATAGAGCTATTTTTAACTACCGTCTTTCTAGAGCTCGTAGAGTTTCTGAAAACTCCTTTGCTCTACTGAGTCAAATATTTCGAATATTTTATTCGCCGATCGCTATAAAGCCAGAAACGACCGATCATTTGGTTATTGTTGCTTGTTGTCTACATAATTTACTTAGAGATGCATTCCTCGAAAAAAATAATGTTCCTCATTATGAAATAAACAAAAATGAACCATTGCCGAGCGTAAACCTTGGGCCATTAGCAAGGGGTGGCGGTTACGCAAATGCTGATGGATTTTTTATCGGAGAATCATTTACACAATACTTCAACAGCCGTGCAGGTGTAGGCTTAACACCCTGGCAAGGCAATCACGTTTCAAGAACGAATTAGGGCTGCATTATAATTGTATTATATTAAAAGTAGTATGTATATATACTATTAAGATTTGAATTTATATGAATGTTAATTTTGTGTATTATCTATTTATTTATTTGTGCTTTGCAATAAATAATTATGAACAATAATATTGAGTTTAATAACTATACAGGTAAAAATGAGATAAATGAGTAAAGGAAAGAACATTTTATGCACGTGCCTATTGACCTCAGCAAAGTGAGATATAGCTACTGAATGAAGTTTTAATTACAAGTTACCACGTGATACATTGCAATTCAACTACGCGAAGTAGCTTGTATGTTTTTGAAGGCTTCTTTAATAATAAACATATAATAACAAGTGACACGAAGGTAATAAAAAAATGAATATATTTATATCAGATTATATTGAGCTTTTATTACCTGATCTTTCGACGAATTCCGCTATTTCTTTCCAAACATTGTCCTTCACAGATTGATCCTTGTACAGTGGTGAAGAAACATCGTATATACAAGGAAATTTAGACACTACTTCCACCAATTTTTCATCCTCCCCCGCTGTAAATAACACCTTTCCGTCTGACATATTTCGACTGTTCCGCTAGCGGCTGCGTCTAGACTGCTCTCGGAGCGGTGCTGTCGCGCGGCTCAAGCGGCTATTTCCGAGAACACGGGTCGCCGACGCTTCATAGGAAGCGCTCCCGTTAAATTCCATTGTAGCAGCCATTAGCGGCTGTCTTGGGCGGCCGCTGCCGCTGCATAGGAAGTCCACCTTAACCGCTCACCCAATACGCTCGGTCTCTTTCAAAAATAAACTTTTTATTGTATCATGGTAACAATTTGTTGAGGGCAAAAGTAGGTTGGAGAAGGATGGGTATGTAGGGAGATGGCCACCAGAGCATACGCTTCATCACAATTTATCAATTAATAATAATAATGATGTTTTTACATTGCGAGAAAGACAATTATGACAATCTTCAAGAATTTTAACCTTGGACTTGGAGAAGAATCAAAAATACCCTGTGATAGTAGAGGCTAAACACACTTATCAAATGATTCTTTTAGGGTCTATTTAAAAGAACACACTCTCTTCTCTTTGTCCAGATCACATTTGTCAAATCCAGTCACTACGAGCTGAGCCTGCATTTGTGTATTATATCTTTTGTTCATCACTTTTCCATTTGGGGACACATAAGGGCACAATGATGGTTTGTCAAATCATAAACTGTATGGGCATTTAAACTCAGCTATGGTCCTTCCATCCACAGCAATGCCATCTGGAGTAACACCAAAGAAAACTCATTACTTCGGAAGAGTCCACATGATTTCACCTGTTGGAAAGGTAAACAGCATTTTTTAAGTCAGAACATGGCTATATTCACACCTCAAGAATATAGAACTAAATATCAGTTTTTCCTGTGGCTGAGACTGAGGATTAGCCATATGTAATAACAAAACCAATTAAATAAAGGCAAAAAAACATCACATCATTACCTTCAGCACCGTGAGCTTCTCATAAGATCTCGTGGCAACTTTTTCTTTTTGAAGTCCCCATTTTACAGATGGTACATTTATTATGCTTTATGGGTATAGTTGTCTCCTGGCTGGACCTCCAACAGAAATTACTCGTTGTAACCAATATTTAATTTTACAATGTTTCTAAAGTGAGTACATAAGTTAGATCAAAAGTCACAAAAGTAAGAAAACTGCTAAAATATTTATTACTATGACAGTTTATACTTAGTACACTACCTGCTTCCATAGTGTTATCATTTTTGTTTGGGCTAAATTTCATTCAACACTGTAAGCTTGGTCCCCTGTCCTCATTTCCAGTGTATAGTTTGATGGTCCAGGATCACTGCAGGAGAAGGTGTGCCATGAAGGGGCCAGGCAAGGATATTCATGTGAATCTCAGTTAGTAGGGTATATGCAAGATATTTCTCATGAAATGGACAGGGGAAGTCAAGTTGATAGTGTAGCACTAGACCTTTCAAAGCCCTTTGACAGAGTGGGCCATAAAATGGTGCTAAATAAGGTAAAAACTATTGGAGTTAATAAACAGGTGATTTGCTGGTTGGAAGAATTCCTAAAAAGTAGAAAGCAAAAAGTTTCGGTAGGAAATGCAGTAACCAAAGAAGTAGAAGTGAATGTGGGAGTCCTGCAGGGTATTGGGACCATTGTTATTCGTTATTCTAATGAATGATTGTGTTAATGGTTTACTGTCAGAAGTTATACTGTTTGCAGATGACATTATGTTATATAAAAGGATCAAAACAATAGAAAACTGTAAACAGCTGCAGGAAGACCTAGATAGGATAACTAGCTGGGTGAGTCAACATGGGATGAAGATAAATGCAAAGAAGAGTCAACTTATTAGGTACACAAATAAAAAGCTAAAGGTTGATTATGATTATGAAGTTGGGAAGACTCAAAATGTAAATACCTCGACATAACGTTTGGTAGTAAATTTAACTGGGCAGGACACATTAAACAGGTAGTAGGGAAAGGGTTCAAAATCCTTCACCTGTTGGAAAGAGTGATGAGGGGATGCACTAGAGAGGTAAAGGAACTGGGGTACAAAACTCTGGTCAGACCACTGGTGGAATACAGCGGTGTAGTAGGGGACCCACATTTTGTGTATCAAGTACAAGAGTTGGAGGAAGTGCAGAGAAGGGCTGCTAGATTTGTCTTTGGAAATTACTACAGACAACTAATATGATAAAAAAAAGCTGGAATGGGATTCATTGGAGGATAGAAGGAAGGTGAAGAGAGTCATGGGAGTTTACAAAGCCTATACTGGTGATGAAGCATGGAAAAATATTGGTGAGAAAATTAAGGGAGGTGCTTGGAAGGGTAAGGTTGACCATGACCACAAGCTGGCACTTGATTTCAGGCATAAGGGTGTGGGGAAACTTTTCTTTCATATGAAAGGGAGTGAGGGACTGGAATAAATTGCCAAGAGAAGTAATGAATAACTTACCGGAAACACTGAAGGAATTTAAGGGAAACAGTGGTAGAGGGCCGAGGTAGGTTGGACGGGGTGGGGAGGGGGCTGTAGTGATATAGCCACCGGAGCAGGTGCTCCATCACAATTTTTTTATTATTATTATTATTAATAATGGGCTCCATGGCAAGCAGCATACCTTTGAACATTTCTTCTTGAGTCACTTCGATTGGTTTTGGTATTGTCTGTGGCCTTCCAAGTGTAGGCTTTTCCCACTGCTGCAAATTAAAGTCAAACTTACATAATGCACATTTAAGCAAATTACAATAATTAATACTACAAGCTCAATTTAACAAGCTCTTACCTGTGGCTGGCTAGTCTTGGAAACAAGCTCCCTGGATTCCCCACATAAGTCATGTTCGTAATGTTTTAATGAAGATAATCTCATTCGGCACAAAACTCATTAAACTCATCTTCGGGAAATTCGTACATTGCCTCGGGACGCACTACCTCAACTTCAAATAATGTTTTATTGATGTTTGGAGGTTAACGATTTTGGTCTAAGATCAGACATTTATAGATTTTAAACATGATTTCAAGCGGCTCAACAAACGAGTAAAGAGGACTAAATCCAACGGTACTTTCAAGGTTTAATTCGCTTTGATCTTGTGAATTCTAACCCGTTAATCAGTTATTGTATCGCTCACATAGACAGTTCAGACGCACTCCGTGATAAACAAAAACAAACGAATAGTATGATGGCGCTGCAACTCTATACCAAAGTAGTTACACGTCGACGTCACTTCCGTGTGCCAGGTGGTGGGGGGATTTCAGAACCTGACATCGGTGTACCCACAGACGCTTCTTGTATTTGGAGCCACCTACTCCCATGGAGAAAGGAATATATGGAGACGACGCAAGGGACCTTCGCCACATACTGGAGTGAAACCGGGTGGAGACAAGTGGGGAGGGGAGGCCGCCATATTGCTTGACCAGAGAAAAACGGAAATATGCACAAAAACCTCAAGGGAATAATAAGACAACCGTGGCACCGCAATTTGATGATGGATTATTATGTAACTCGACGAGACACATCAAAAATAAAGAATAAAATTTTTTGATATCGTGCTTAGTTCTCGAGATATACTGTCTCAAAAGAGTGGAGTTTCTGGTTGAAATTCAGAAGAAACGTGTCCCCAAAGTCAAATTTGGCGATAGATTCTTATGTAACACGACGATACAAATCGAAAATAAAGAATAACATTTTTCGATACCTCGCTTAGTTCGCGAGATATACTGTCGCAAAAGTGAGGTTGTTAGGTTATGAGGGGATTCAACGATAACCGTGGCGCCGCAATTTGATGACGAATTCTTATGTAACTCGATGAGGGAAACTGAAAGTAAAGAATAAAATTTTTTGATATCTCGCTTAGTTCTCGAGATATTTGTACCTTAAAATTGACGTTAGGTTGAAATGCGGCCTGGACCAGAAAAAATCTATCGCCATATCCATATTTGATGATGAATTCGGACTTAACTTAATGAGCAGGTAATTCTTTTTAACTTGAATAACAAACAGTTTATTTCTACAGTCCTTTAATTTTAGTTGATGTTCAAATAGGTTATATTTTCACATTCTATTTCAGTAATTGACAAGGAAGATTTCAAAATCTAGAAATATACTTGTGACATATTTACAAACAGAAACAAGTCATATCTGAAATTTATAAAAAAAGCATAAGTCAATGTTTAGATCTTTAAAAAAAATAATACTTCATAAAACCTCATAGTTTCTGAGCTTACTTAGAAGATATTGTACTGGTAGTGGCTTATATAATTTTGCTAGATAAATCAGTACATTCAAAAATCAGAAGCTAACAGCTAATAATAAATAAATTGTTTGTTCTCTTCTGGTATACACCGCATTTCAACTTGCCAACATTTCCATTAATATTGCCGCTACAAAACCAAACTATGCAGACACATCTAAACACAAGAAATGCATCGCGAACTACATTTCCATCAACAAAATTTATTTCATCACGTTTAGTAGTTCGCACAGCACAAATTATCACGATTAATTTCATCGTGTAAACTTAAACGTGAGTAATGCATGCAGAATACCATATTCACTGTGTCGCGATGTAAACATGACCCGTTTAAATTAAATTTCCAACATTTGTCTACAATAAGGCTAGCTTTTCAGGTGCAAAATAATAACATATGCTAATTGTCTACACTACACCAACAAAAATTTTAGAATAATATGATCCTATTGAGAGCAATGAATAAATTTATAGCGAATGGCACTAATGTTGCGGTTGCCTGTCAGATACTTCAAGAACGATAATTACAATGTGACTTACTTATGAAACGCTATTCCAGGTTTTTTCCTATCTCGTCTGTTTGTGCAACCATATGCATCACAACTTGGCATTATAGAAAACTTTAGAATATTAGAAAATGAAATATTCTCAGCAGCTGACACAGTGTAAACAGCCCAATGTTTTGGTACTCCTACGATGTCCGCCGCGCAGGGACAGTTTTTTCACGAGGTTTCACGGATTCGCGTTATCTCGTCTCCATATATTCCTTCCTCCATGCCTACTCCCCCACGCAGTGTCTCTGGCTTCCAGAGGCACTCCGATGAATTGAGACTTCCTGGTGCAGGCACAGCCTTAGTCATGGGCAGTGCTTGTGGTTGTATTTGGGTTGTTCTTTCCTCTTGAGTTTCTTCCTTTCCTGCCTTCTATCTATTTCTGAGGCCGTTTGCTCGCGGCGTCTTCTATGCTCTGCTAATTTCAATTCACCAAAACTCGCCTTCTCGCACAGTGATGCTAGATTAGCAGCTTCATCCATCAAGTGCCAGAGCTCGGTATCGCGAAGTATGTCGTATATTCTTCTATTCTGAAATTGAATTAGTACTAACAAAGAAGGTGGCTAAAGGCGGATTAATGAAGAAAATTATTGGTGGAGGGGAACGACTGGCAGATACATCTAAAAATTTCTATGGCTATGTTAGAAAACTGATAGGAAGGGAGATTGTTGAAACAATTGTAGGTAACGATAGAGAAGTAGTTAATAAGGATAATTAAATGATTTAGTAAGATCATTATTCAGGAATGGGAGGGTGTAAATATGAGAAAGAGCATATCCACACTATTAGAAATGAGCAGAATAATTCATCCCGAGGATATCACGAAGGAACTAAGAAAGCATAAAGGACCTGATGTAAATAATATTACTACGGATGTCTTACAGATAGCAGGACGTGACATTTCACTTTATTTTGAAACATTATTTAAATTGAGTTTAAATCCTTGCTGCTTACCAGAGGAGTGGAAGAGTGCGATAGTAACACCGGTACATAAAGGAAGGGGAGGGGCGACAAATAGGGTAGAAATTTACAGGCCAATTAGTTTGACATCACTGGTGTGTAAATTATTGGAGAGACTGATATACAACCAACATTACTAATAAGTGTATGTACTGTTCCACATCCCCGAGATTATTCTCACATGGGATCAAAGTGAGCATATATATCTATCTATCTATCTATCTATGTCAGGAATGTTTGTGAGGAATATAAGTGGTTTTCAAATAGACAACATGGTTTTAGACAAGGACATACATGTGAATCTCAGTAGACAGCTATATGCAAGATATTTCAAATGAAATCTACAAAGGAAGCCAGATTGGTATTGTAGCACTGGATCTTTCAAAGACTTTTGACAGAGTGAGCCATAAAATGGTGCTAAATAGAGTAAAATGTATTGGAATGGAGAAAAAAGTTATTTGCTAGGTACAAGAAGTCTTCGAAGGTAAAAAGCAGAATATTAGATTTGCAAATGCAGTAACAAAAGAAGTGGAAGTGAAAATGGTATTATCGCAGTGTTTTGGGACCATTGCTGTTCGTTATTTTAATGAATGATTGTGTGGTGAAGTTAGGTTGTTTGCCGATGACATAATGCTGATTATGTCACAGGATCAAAACGGTAGAGGCCTGGGCATAGCTGCTTAGTCTGGACAGGATTATATTATTGCATGAAGATAAATTGAAAGAATGGTCTGATTATTAGGTACATAGATAAAAAAAACTAAAGATTGATTATGATTATAAGGAGGGGATGGAATAGCTTATTGAAGATTTGAACCGTAAATACCTTGGCATAGTATTTGATAACAAACTCAGCTGGGCAGGAGACATTCAAATTAGTTTTTTATTGCTATGCAGCGCATGATCCTGGGAAAATTTCCCTACACACCCAATTTTCCCCTATTTCTGTACCCTCCTACTTTATCATTTACAAATTTCAACTTTAAATTCTTTCATTGCTTCTGGTAAACTATATTTTATCTCTCTTAATAACCCATTCCAATCTCTTAAGTACGAAAGAAAATTCGCCCTTGTGTCTGAACCCAGTGCCAGCTTGTGGTCATGATCATCTTTTCCTTTTCATACACTACTACTAATTCTTACATCAATGTCTTTCCACGCCTAAATCACTACATTCAATGAGAAATTCGCACGACATTTAAATTAAATTGCAATGGAGCACATGCTCCGGTGGCAGTTTCCCTACACACCCATCTTCCCCCTTTCCTGCAGCCACCTACATTTGCCCTCTACAAATTTTAACTTTAAATTCTTTGAAGGTTTTTGGTAAATTATTCATCATTTCTCTTGGTAATTTATTCCAATCCCTGACACGCTAACCTAAAAAAAGAGAATCTTCCTACACCCTTGTGCCTGAAATCGAGTGCCAGCTTGTGGTCATGGTCATTTTTTCCCTTCCATGCATTACTTTCAATTCTTACCGCAATATCACCAACATTTTGCCATACCTCATCACCAATATACGCCTAGTAAACTCCCATGACTCCCTTCACCCTCCTTCTGTCTTCCAATGAGCTCTTTTATCATATTTGTTACTGATTGCTTTCTGCAATAATTTCCAGAAACAAATCTAGCAGCCCTTCTTTGCACCTTATCCAACTCCTGTATTTGATACTCAAAATGTGGGTCCCATACTATCATATTCAAGCAATGGTCTGGCCAAAGTTTTATAACCCAATTTCTTTACTTCTCTCGTATATCTTCTGATCACCCTCTCCAACAAATGCAGAATTTTGAAACATTTTCCTACTACCTGTCTAATGTGATCTGCCCAGTTGCTTGTTATCAATTGTAATGCCAAGATATTTACGTTTCAAGTCTTCAACCACCAATTCTTTCCCCACGTTATAATCATAATAAACCTTTAGTTTTTTATTAGTCTAATATCGGTCATTTTCTGCTTAAAAGACGTAATACAAGTCGGAAGGACGTATATGCACGCCTTTTAGATGGACGACAAATAGGAACACGCACGGAAAATCAAGAGCACTAAAAAAAACAAAAAAATAAACAAATGATAAGGCGAAGGTTAATGCTGAAAATATCACAAAGCCAATAATAAAGAGTGTTACTGGCGGACTGTAGAAGTGTAATGAACAAAGTAATAGAATTTGAAAACTTACAAACCACATGTACTTATAGAAATAAGAGTCTTTAAAGGAAGAAGAGTAACACAATGAGGCTTTTCCCAATGGTTACAGAGTGTACGCAAGAAACAAGTAGAGGTGTATATTCATATCGGTTAGCAGATATTACAACAATTCTCATGACATTGAGTTAATAGGAGTAGATTTTTGGGGTGATAAAAAAAAAGATCAGTTTGTTGGGTGCTCACTGTAGTGGAAGAATGAATGATGAAGATGAGGCCTTTGGGGAGAAACTAAATTCATATTCACAGTTCAGAGGTGAGCGTAGAATGGCCATTATTGGTGGAGATTTAAATTTACCAGGTATCGATTGGGTAGGAAATAACATTAATAACAAAAGAAACAGATTTGCGAATAGCTTAAAGATTAAGTAGGTTTTACACAAATGGTAGAGCAGAACACAAGGAAATGAAACGTGTCGGATATCTTTCTTATAAAACCCGATAAAGTCTTGTGTGGTGTCGAGTAACTGAAGAAATAAGTGATCACAATGCAGTTCTAATAGATATTATGAGATTTAGTAAAACATTGGCCAAAATTGAAGAAGGAAATAGTATCAGTTAAAAAAGCAACATCTTTCTCATTTGAAGAGATTTTTCAGGGAATAGTCTTCAAAAATCGTAAATGAATAGTGGAGGTGAAGTGGGAAGAGTTCAAGGAAATAATCTTTCCAAAACAGAAAACATCTGAACCTGGATACTACATCAAGAGATTAGTGAGAAGAGAACAAAGTTGAGACAGTTAGGCAATTAATAACAGCAAACACGGAAACTAAAAAAAGGTTTATGAAGAATATTTTGGTGCAGTATCCCACTGAACGATGGATCTATAAATTTCCATTTCTATCTATGTTATAAAACTGAAGAAAAGATATTCAGACAATTATAGATGAGAAGGAGTAACTACTGATTTGGAAATGGCAGAGATATTGAGTGACTGGTTTAATAAAACCATAAAGGATTGTTAGCCTGGAAGTAGAGGGAATAAATCAGAGTAGCGTCTCCTTGTATGTAGAAATGAGGAAACTACAAAGTTTGAAATAGATCCTCAGGAAATTATAAGGAACTCAAAAAGTTGAAAAAGCGCGAAAGGGGTAGGTTTAGATAATATTACTGCATATATATTCGTATTAAAGATAGTGTGACACGATATTGAGCCTCAAATTGAAATTTTATTTAAAATGAGTCTGGAGTATTGCTGCTTACCAGTGGAATGGAAAAAAGGGATAGTAGTATCAGTTAATAAAGGAGGGGTGACAAATATGGCTGAAACCTTCAGGCCAGTTAGTTAGTCATCACCGATAAGCTAAATTATGGTGTGACTGATAAACAAGTGTCTGTGAGGAAAGAAACTGGTTTGAAAATAGATAACATGGCTCTTGGCAATAAAATTCATGTGAATCTCAGACAATGGGATACATGAAAGATATTTCTGATAAATAGGACAAGCGAGGCCACTAGGTTTTTCTATGTTTGACACAGTGAACCATAAAATGGTTTTAAATGAGTTAAAACTATTGGATTGGATGAAAAACTGACTTGCTGGGTATAGGAATTCTACAAAGGCAGAAATCAAAGCGTTATCGTTGAAAATGCGTGATCAAAATAGGTGAAAGTGAATATGGGAGTGCCACAGGGTAGTGTTTTAGGTCCAATGCTAGTTATCATTGTAATGAATGACACTGTTGATGGTTGACAGTCAGAATTTACGTTTTTTGCAGAAGACACGATGGTATATAATACGATCAAAACGTGAGAAGAGTGTGAAAAAATGCAGGATGAAGAGTGACCTGGATAGAACCTTTAACATGGTAGGTCAACATGGAATCAAAATAAATGAAGGTAAGTAAGTATATTAGGTACACAGGATCAAAAGCTAAGTGTTATTAATGATTTTAGGGTGGGGAGGCTTGAAATGTAAATAACTTGGCGTATCGTTGGATAATAAACTCAATGGGCAAGACACATTTTACAGATCGTAGGAAAAGATTACAAAATCCTCCATCGACGCGAGAGAGTGATGTGATGATGTACCAGAGAAGTTAAAGAATTGACATTCAAAACTTTGGTCACACCATTGCTAGAATATGATGGTTTAGTATGTGTCCCATATTTTGGGTATCAAATAGACGAGTTGGAGTGTGATCAAGAGAGCGCATCTAGATTTATTTGTGGAAATTACCACAGGACTCAATTAATATCTGATATGATAAAAGAGCTGGATTTGGAATTATTAGCAGACAGGAGGAGGGTTAGAAGTGTACAAATTGTTTGTTAGTTAATGGGGGCTTCGAAGTTTTCTGGTCAAAGTATCGGAAGTAGTGCATAGAATGGAAAGGATGACTACACAAACTGGCACTAGATTTTTTTGCATAGGAGAGTGAGAAAATGTTCTTTTATGGGCAAGGGTGTCAGGGATTGGAATTAGTTACGAAAAGAAGTGATGAATAATTTACTAAAACTGCTGAAGGTATTTAAAATTAATATTCATAAATCGCAGAATTAGACAGGGGAGGAATTTAACACTGAAAGTATATTTGACAATAATAATAAATACTAAGAAAACTGTAATCAGATATTAGGGAAATTACCACCAGAGCATGCCTCCATTGCAATTAAATTTCATTCTGTCTCTTCATCCGCCTGCTGATCTGTGATGATCCCCAACCAATTCTTTTTATTATTTCAGTTTCTGAATGTATGTTTGCTTATTTATACCAACAAATCTAGATGCCCTCTTTTTTTCCCCTCTGACTTCAGTACAAGATACAAATAATGTGGGTCAGATATCATCCTTCAATACTCTAGTAAGATCTATGATTTGAAACCCATCTTTTCTACTCCTAGCAGGTCTCCTCCAGATACAGTACTCTGATCGCTTTCTCTATAACCTTCTCAAATGTGTTCTGCCCAGGTTTTCTTACTGTAAACTGATATTTACAGATATTTACATTTCTGCATAAAGTTGTAATGGTTTAAATATAATTTGTGATAGTTTTCGGTTAATTTGTTTGGGTTTGAAATAGTTTGTAATCGATTGATATATAACATTTGGGTTAAAAGACAGATTTGTAATTTTGTGTTGACTATCATATACCTATTTTAAAAGTTTTCAATTGTTCGAAATAGTAAAAAATTGTTTAATTTGTTTATATTCTTACTTAAAATCATTTCCATTTGATCTCAGTAGGATTAAGGAAGTTTTAAATGTTTTAAGAGTATCCTATTGTTTAATGGTCTAGAGGCAATTTCTTTATTCTGCTCTGGAAATTTCTCTGTTGGTAAACAAACTGTCGTTCCTAGAGCGACCTGCTGAGTTACTCTGAATACGATTTTTTTTTTCAATCTTTAACGTGCTTTGGTCATTTTTGAGAAGGTTGTTGTGACTGTTTTTCTTCAATAAATGTGTAATATTAGTTTATTGTCTACTTGTTTATATATACATATACTAGCATTTGCATGTGGCTTCACGTGAAAATTCTTTACCAATTTTATTCTATTACCATATATTAACAAAAAAATATTTTAGAAATGGTTTTATTTTTGTGATATAAGTGAAGTGTTTAAGAGAAATAAGACATTACCTTTACCTTACTTGGTAGGTCGGTCACTGTAATGCCTCTTTGTGCCATTTTTAAATGAGCACAAAGGATGATCCAAAGTATAGCAGTTTCCCTTGGATCGGGAAATGATTTCATAAGGTCCTTCATACAACAATTTAAACTTTTTAATTTCATTATCTATAGATGATGATTTCAAATGTGTCTTTAACTAAACTAAGCCACCTATCCCATATGCTGTGGGTTTGAGGTTCCTATAATGGGCCTCCTTTGTTCTTAAGGCACACTTTTTCAACTCTCCCAAAACTATCTTAATCTTACCAGGATAATCACTATTCTTCGTGGGGAAGTGTAGGAGCTCACAAACAATTCTGGGAGGTTTCCTCTTAAACATGATTTCGTATAGTGTTAGTGAAGCTGAAGCTTGGGGAATAGTATTGATAACTCCTTCAATTTCACTTAATTCGTAATCCCACTTCTTATGGTTGTCCTCACAGTACGTCCTGAACTATCTACCAAGCTCTCTCACGATTCGCTCTATTGCATTCACTTGCGGATGGAAGAAAGAAGTCTTAACTGTTTCAATACTTAACTCTTTAAAGCATTCATTCCAGGCTTTACTTGCGAAATGGGATCCATTATCTGCCAACACTTTGTCAGGTTTTCCTACATAAGGTATATAATCATGAACGAACTTTGAACAGATTACTTTGGCTGTGGCCCTCTTACAAATTTGAGTTTCTCCCCCACGGGACCTAGGCAGTGGTCCGAAAATATCTAAAGCGACTAGTTCATGAGTTTTATCAGGGATCACACCCTGCTTCTCCCTGGCCCTCCTGACGTTATCCACTTTAGTTTTCTGGCATAACTCACAATGAGAAACTATGTACTGTATTCGCCGAGACTTGTTAGGGAATATAAAGCTTCTTTCATGATCATATGACACTTGTTTATACCATAATGGGCATAACTAAGATGATGTTGGTTAACAAAATGGTCCTCACAATATCTGGCAGCCATACGTTCCACTCAGAACTATCTTCATGGTTTCTTCTGAATAAAATTCCACTCACCAGTATGTAGTATTTACATAACTTTGCTAAGTCTTCACTCAGGTTGTTGTGAAAAACACTTCTAAGCTGGCTCCTGTGTTTTCATTTGATCGACCCTATTAACCCATCTGTCTCCGTCGGCCCAAAAACTTCGGCAGTCTTCAGATTTTGTGCCACTACTATTAGTTTGTTGGCTTGTACCTGGATTATTTGTGACATAATTACTACTTACTGCCGGTGGTGGTCTAAAGTATCTTTGAGGACTTCCACAGCTTCGAATCCTTCGAACATTTCCACTATTTCTCTGTGGTGGAGAATTCCATCCACCTCTATTTGCATGGAATTGATTTCTTCCTCCTTTCTGATCGTTTGTCATTCGCCTTTCATGACGGAATTCTCGTTCTTCTTGAAACTGGTTCCTGCTCTAATAATCCTCCTTGAATCTTTCTCTGGTGCACTGGGTTTTGTATTGGTGCACAAACTCAATCTCTGCCTCATTTGTTCTAACAACTTGCATGACCAAATGCTTTTGGATCTCCCCTGGCATCCTGTGAGCAACATCCAACACAATTTCCCAGTCATGTGGCGCGTAATTTGGATAGTGACATTTGGAAGTTTCATTCAAAAGGAAACCTTTGAGTGATTCCCTCCCAGGTTGATATTTCCTTCCATACCAGAGACCCCTTTTAACCTCGTGTTGCCTCTCCTCAAAAATTATTTAGGAAATTTGCTTTTAATTCTGAGTGTGTTTTACAAATCTGAAGTTGCCTTTCTCCCCAAATTCGAGCACTTTCCCTTAAATTTTGATATACAGTGTTCATTTTTTTTCACTGTCATCATAAACACTGAATATACTGTACTTCTTAAAACTATTGATAAAATTAACTGGATGGATACCTCACTTGTCGGTGAAGTTCTCAATTTCTATTTTCCCAAGTATAGCCAGGGACATTAGGGTTTGTATGCCAAATATATGTTGCACAACTTGCACTTGTGATTTCTTTAGATGGTACTTCACTTCTTCTTATTCTTCTCCAAATTGCATCAGACTTCTATATATACACCGGAAGGTTGCCGAATTCTTAGCTACAACAGCTCACACTAACAATTCTTTACAAATTTAACAAGCATCTACATAACTATATCCGAAAACAGTTCAATATCAAAATGGCGGGTCGAGAAACACGCACATGTGTGACGCGTCCGATAAGTACGGTCGCTCTTTGAAGACTGGTGGTTGCTGGCTTCCAGATGCCACAAGTCGGTTTGGCGGGCGTTTTTAACCAACTTCCGGAAGCCGGCATGCATCTGGGGTCTTCTTCCCCAGGACTCCCACGGACCGGCGGGAAATTTAACATCTACGCGGCGGTATTACAAATAGCACAGCCGGCTCTCGGTCTCCCGGTCCATCGGCTTTAGGAGCAGCTCCTATCGAAAAATTCGGATGTTGAACACTTGGTGCTCATAATTTCCAGTTACATGCCACCTTGTATATGGTATTGTATTTTCTGTTAAAAGGAAGACCTTGTCTACGAAAAAAAAAAAAAAAAAAATGCACCATCAGTTAAGCAATCATAGGTACTTTCAGAAGACAGAAGTAGTAACATGTGTTTCATCGTATTCACGCAAATACATTTCCATTGATGAATCTGCCCATAGCTTCAATATCAATGGTCTCGATTTTGTAATCCGCTTTTCCTTTTCGAGAAAGTATACTCATTAGGCTATTTAAATTTCTTATTGAGCAGGGAACTATGTTTCGCATAATCTAATTCTAAATAATGACAAATGTTAATAATATTAACAAATGTATTCTTCATGTGTGGTATATTTTCAGAGGCGAGTGGTACACGTGCCACTTGGAAACCGTGTCCCAATATGCGGACCACCACGCTACAAGTGTCTCACACGCTCTTCATGATGCTCGTGTCACGTCATGTCATGTCACACGCACTATACGTGTCTCAATTTGTGCCTTGCCTTATAAGTCCTGAGAAAAGCATGCACCGCTCGATGCGCAGTGTTTTGTACAATACAATACAATACTATTTGAATTACGTTGTATAGTGTGTCGACTGGACCGCAGCACAGAAGAAACCACTCCGCCTGTTCTAGGCTTTAATATGCTGAGACAATAAATACTCCTGATGGAACACGGGAGAATGACAGTCATCAATCAGGGATTAACACAAGATGTGGTGCAGACTGGTGGTCACTAAAAACGTGGTGGTTAGGCAAATTATCAGTCAGGGCTATCACTGTCTCATGGATTCAATTCATCAGTCGGCCAGTCAGTCCCGATTCCTCTCTGATCCAGATCTATGGTACATTGGTCTCTTTAATAAAGATGAGGCAAGAAGAATGAGAATATAAAGACATTTTTATAATTCTCTTATGCCAGTTCTTACATTTCCAATGACGACCGTCATTCCCATAAACTGTTGTAAATGGGTTGGTCTTTCAAGGATGTACATAGTAAATAAGCTTCTTTTATGATGCTGATTGGAGTGTTGATTACTTACAAGAAACCCTACCACTTCCTAATAACATAATATTATAAGTATTATTAAATCTGGTGAAGGAAGGTAGCAGATTTTTGAGATATCATATCTTGAGCATTATCACAACAAACAGTTGAGTTTTATCATAAGGGCACTTACCCAAAGCAAAAGGCACGGATTTTTTTTTTTTTTTTTTTTTTTTTTAATTTTTTTTTTTTTTTTTTTTTTTTTTTGCCCATCACAACTGTTTAGGTTATTTTACATATTATCTTGGTTTTACCAATGAAAACACACGTTTAAAGAATATCATATCGCAAAATCTTCATCAACTTTCACTGGAATACAAGAGAAGGATGAAAAGAGCGCGGGGGTGCCAGGTGTGCTAGGCATCAAAACATATCGAAAGAAGAAACAAGAAACCAAAACCAAAAACTGCCACTCAATTTCAGAAATATTTTGGTAAGGGAGACAGCAACTGGAAGACATTACCAAAGGAAGAGCTGAACTAGTAACCATAGATGCTAAAAGGATTTTAAATTAGAATTCGTAATAGGTCAAAAGTAGGTGGATGAGGTATTTACTCTTGAAAAATTTACAAAATATTTTTAAGATAGGAATATGTAAATGTGTGTATAGGAAATTACCACTGCAGTATAAACTAAATGACAATTAGATTAAATTAAGTAAAAAAGTTTGCATAATAACTATTAGATGTCATTTCCTGAATCATCAAAACATTAATGGAAGCCCAGTGTGGCTCTGGTTCCCATTTTACTTAGTTACCTCATCTTGCTCACCTTCCTTTGTGCATTTTATTCGTATGGATTAAACTTAGCATAAGCTTGATAGTTAGATTACTATAATACTATAGCATAGGTAAAAATAGTAGTTTAAGTTATTTTGTAGTGTTAAATTTCTTATATACCGTCAAAAATAGTTCAAATCACTAGTTTGAATTTCGATTGTTAAAGTTTTCTGTATTGTCCTATATTAAGGCATTATTAGGTTTAAAATAACACAGTGTCTTAATTAATTAGTTCCGGAATAGTAATAAAATCAACTGGAAATAATAAACATAAGTATTCATATATAGCATTTAGTTACTCACATAGGTTACCATAGGATACATCATCGTTAAGATCGACTATCGATATCGAAATCAAGTTTACGATAACAAAAACGTACGTTCTAATAATTAACGTGTTCTGTCTGAAATTTAATAGTGTTTAATTGCAATCTAATATATATATATATATATATATTTATAAAAAATTTCCACCTTTCTTTTTTTTTAACTTTCATAAGTAACAAAATAGTTGTTATCCACATTAGCACTAAATAGTATCGACCCACCATCTTAAGTTTGTTTCGAAATCCATTAGCTTAAGTTTTATTCATTGGTTCTTAAGTAGTTTAATTACCTAGTCGTTTTTCATAAAACTTCAATCAAATTAAATATATATAACAATTCAACAGTTAGTCGAGTATAGCGCCTATCATATTTAGTAAAAAACGTTAAAAAATATAGTATAAACTTTATAACACTACTTTATCAAATAAATTTAAGGTTTGTTTAGAAGAAGGTTGAAGTATTTGGGAAAATCATGACTGGAAACTGTGGCGCCTGTCGTAGGTACGTTGCGAAGAGGATGGGTTGTAGTTGGTGTAAGAAGTGGTTTCACTGGGCATGTGGGGAAGAGGAAACGGGGGAAATAAATGAGGCTCTCTCATGGTTTTGATCGCTGTGTCTTAGGGATGATAGGATGTGGGAGATGCGCGAAACGATTAGGGAGTTGCGTGAAAGGATCAGGGTTCTTGAGGCTCGTCCTGTGGAGGCTCAGCCTCGGCAGGCGTGGTCTGTGGTGGCCTCGCCTGTGGAGGTTCAGCCTGTGGAGGCTCAGACTGCACAGGCACAGCCTATGGGGGCTGAGCTTGTCGAGGCTCAAGCTGTAGAGGCAGAAAGTAGAGATAGTGGGTTGGAGGAACTTGATAAGGATGGGTGGGAGCTGGTAACAGGTCGTAGGAGAATCATGGTTAACAGGATGAACAAGCCAGACACTTCAGTAATTGTGGGAAAAAATAGGTTTGACCTGTTGCCAGAGTCAGGAGGAGAAGAGCCTCATGTAGATGTAGGAGTAGGAGTAGGTACGATGCAGCAGACCTTTAGGAATAAGGGCGTGCAGGGCAAGAATAGCAAAAAAAGGGTTCTGCTGCTAGGTAGTAGCCATGGGAGAGGTGTAGGCCCTCTTCTGCAGGATCAGTTAGGTACAGGATATCAGGTGACAAGCTTTTTCAAACCTAGTGCAATATTAGGCCAGGTAATAGAGGATATAGGCTCCCTTTGTAGGAGTTTCACTAAGGATGATAAAGTAGTGATAGTGGGAGGTGCGGGAAATAGTATTGATAGAAACGCGAGTTATAGTATAGAGAGTGATCTGAGGAAGGTGGTGAAGGAGGAACAGCATACCAGGGTGGAGCTCATACAAGTCCTAGGTCGCCAATGACCGGCCACAATTGAACTATGCTGTGAGGCGGGTTAATGTGGAAATGGAAGTGCTACTTGGGAAAGGCATTAGTTCTGTGCTGGGGGTTGTGCCTGTGAACACTATTGTTAGGTGGGGTTTCACTAGGCATGGCCTACACCTAAATAGAAGGGGGAAGGGAGTACTTTCTGAGTTGTTAGCTAAAGCAGTGAGGGAGCCCGTTTCCAGTGATGATGGGGTCAGGACTGTGCCTTTTTTTGGTTAGGGGCTGCTGGTGAAGAGACAGAAATAGATTATCAAAGTGATACTGATTGCAGATTCGCGATGGGAAAAGTCACAGATATTAAAGAAATAGAGGAAATGGCTGAAACAATAACTGACTGCAGTAAAAGTGGGAAAGAGGAGATAAATTCTGAAAATGTAAAGCCAGTAGTAAGGGTGTTAATGGTAAACTCTAGAAGTATAATGAACAAAGTAATCGAATTTGCAAACTTAATAGAGATGCACGAACCACAAATAATAATTGGGGTAGAGAGTTGGTTAAAAGAAGAAGTACTAGACAGTGAGGTTTTTCCTGATGGTTACAGAGTTTACCGCAGAGATAGAGGAGCAATTGGTGGAGGAGTCTTCATACTAGTTAGCAAAAACTACCACAGTTCACTGGCGTTCAGAGATCAAGACCATGAGTTACTTATGGTAGATTTCTGGGGTAATAAAAAAGAAAAAATCAGAGTGTTGGCTGTTTACCGCAGTGCAAGAATGACACTAGAGGATGAGGCTCTTGGGGAGAAATTAAATTCATACTCAGATTTCAGAGGTGAGAATAGAATGATCATCATCGGCGGGGATTTAAATTTACCAGGTGTAAACTGGGAAGGGAATAAGATAAATAACACAAGGGAACAAAGATTTGAAAATATCTTAATAAGGGAAGGAGGATTTACACAAGTGGTAGAGCAAAACAATAGGGGTCAAAATATTTTGGATATATTTCTAATTAAGCCTGGTGAAAACCTTTTGAGGTTTCAAGTAACTGAAGGAATAAGTGATCATGAAGCAGTTCTGATGGATATTAGAGGATTCAGTAAACCAGCAGCCAAAATTGAAGGGGGGAATAGGTACAATTATAAAAAGGCACAGGTTTCAAATTTGAGGAGATATTTCAGAGAACAATTCAGCAAATGGAAGGAAGGCTCAGGTACAGTAGAGTCAAGGTGGGAAGAGTTCAAGGAGATAATAAGAAAGGGGGAAGAAAAATTTATTCCAAAGCAAAAAATAATGAGAAGTAGAGAACCTATGTACTATAATAGGGAAGTGAGGAGGTTAAAGAGGTTGGTAAGAAAAGAACATAACAGAGTTAAGAGACAGCAGGGTAGTAGGGAATATTTAAAACAACTAAACAAAGACTTAATAACAGCAAAGAAAATGGCTAAAGATGGGTTTATGAAGAGTATTGTCAGTGCAGGGGGACCATTGACTGATGCATCTAGAAATTTCTATGGCTATATCAGGAAACTGAGGGGAAGGGAGGATGTAGAGACACTTATAGATAAGGATGGAGAAGAAGTTACTGACGATTTGAAAAAGGCGGAGATTTTAAGTAACTGGTTCAGTGAAAGCATTAGGGACAATGAATCAGAAACAGGAGGGTCTAATTCGGAGAACGAGCTTAACAACACAATTAGAAATGACGATAGTAAAAAATTTGATATCCATCCTGAGGAAATCATGAAGGAAATAAGAAAGCTGAAAAAACATAAAGGGGTTGGTGAAGATAATATTACTACAGATATCTTAAAGATAGCCGGATGTGACATTGTACCTTATCTTGAAATATTATTTAAATTGAGTCTAGACACTTGTTGCTTACCACAGGACTGGAAAAGTGCGATAGTAGTACCGGTACATAAGGGAGGGGTGAGAAATAGAGTTGAGAATTACAGGCCAATCAGTTTGACATCAGTGGTAGGTAAATTAATGGAAAGATTGATATGCAACCACATCAGAAATATATGTGAGGAACGTAATTGGTATTCAAGCAGGCAACATGGGTTCAGGCAAGGATATTCATGCGAATCTCAGTTGGTGGGATATATGCAAGATATTTCAAATGAAATGGACAAGGGAGGCCAAATTGATAGTGTAGCACTAGATCTGTCTAAGGCGTTTGACAGAGTAAGCCATAAAATGGTAGTAAATAAGGTAAAAACCATTGGAGTGGATAAGAAAGTCATTTGCTGGGTAGAAGAATTTTTAAAAGATAGAAAACAGAAAGTTAGGGTAGGAAATGTAGTATCAAAAGAAGTGGAAGTAAAAATGGGTGTGCCACAGGGTAGCGTATTGGGACCATTGCTATTCATTATTCTAATGAATAATTTTGTTGATTGTTTACTATCTGAAATTAGATTGTTTGCAGATGACATAATGCTGTATAAAAGAATCAAAACGATAGAGGATTGTAAACAGTTGCAGGGTGATCTGGACAGGATATCTAATTGGGTTGGTAAACATGGAATGAAGATAAATGCAAAGAAGAGTCAGCTTATTAGATACACAAATAAAAAACAAAAGGTTAATTATAAATATAAGGTGGGGAAAGAATTGCTTGCTGAAGACTTGAAATGCAAATATCTTGGAATTACTTTTGATAACAAACTTAACTGGGCAGGACACATAGGACAGGTGGTAGGAAAAGGTTTCAAAGTTCTGCACTTGTTGGAGAGAGTGATGAGGGGATGTACGAGAGAAGTCAAGGAATTGGGTTACAATACTTTGGTCAGACTATTGCTCGAATATGGTAGTGTAGTATGGGACCCTCATTTTACGTATCAAATACAGGAGTTGGAGAGGGTGCAAAGAAGGGCTGCTAGATTTGTTTCTGGAAATTATCGCAGAATGCAATCGGTGACGGATATGATAAAGGAGCTGGAATGGGATTCATTGCAAGACAGGAGGATGATGAGGAGGGTCATGGGAGTGTACAGGGCATATACTGGTGATGAGGCATGGAAAGATATTGCAATAGGTATGAAAAGTAGTGCATGGAAGGGAAAAGATGACCATGACCACAAGCTGACACTCGATTTCAGGCACAAGGGTGTGGGAAGATTCTCTTTTTTAGGTAAGGGTGTCAGGGATTGGAATGAGTTACCAAGAGATATGATGAGTAATTTACCGAAAGCTTTGAAGGAATTTAAAGATAAAATTTGTAGAGGTGGGTGCAGGATAGGGGGAAGATGGGTGTGTAGGGAAATTGCCACCGGAGCCTCTGCTCCATTGCAATTAAATTAAATTAAAAAAAAAAAAATTGGGTATTTTCTGACCCATCTAATGTTCCTAGGCAACAAAATTGATCATCTTCATTCTCATTGGCATGAAAGCAGAAGTATGATCAATACGGCAATCTGGTTTCTTTGGTACCATTTGCTGATAGATTTACCCATGTGGACCAAGGTCTGTGGACGAATCGAGTACAGCAAATGTTTGGATTTAGAAGCACCAATATTAATATTTAATTAAAACTGCAATGGAGTGCACGCTCTGGTGGCAATTCCCCTACACAACCATCTTCCCCCTTTCCTGCACCCACGTACATTTGCCCTCTACAAATTTTAACTTTGGATTCTTTCAACGTTTTTGGTAAATAATTCATCATTTCTCTTGGTAATTTATTCCAATCCATGATATCCTTACCTAAAAAAGAGAATCTACCTACACCCTTGTGCTTGAAATCGAGTGCCAGCTTGTGGTCATGGTCATCTGTTCCCTTCCATACATTAGTTTCTGTTGCCACACCAATATTTTTCCATGCCTCATCACCAATATACATTTTGTAAATTCGCATGGCCCTCTACATGCTCCTCCTGTCTTTCACTTAATCCCATTCCAGCTCTTTTATTATATCTGTAACTGAGTGTGTTCTGTGATAATTTACAGAAACAAATCTAGCAGCCCATCTTTGCACCCTCTTGTCGCGGTTATGCTCATGGTTCGCTTACAATAGTTACTGAAAAACCTTTAATGTTTCTGTGCACTACTACTATCTGATTCTTTCTTTGATGGCCACCAACCAATGTTAAGTTGGTAAATGAAATGAAAATGCACCTTCTTATTTGAAACACATGCATTTAATAGTTAATAGGATAATTTCGCTCTAACTCCCATCCTTTATGAATGTTCACTATCAGTACTTCGATCATTTAAGATTACAGGTAATGTCTCCAATAAATTTAGACTGAGCACAAGTACTCTTCTCATTCATACATCAACACCCTTACTAGTTCTTAATCCATTCATATGGCCCACCACAAAAACAATTCATAAAAATTCTGCAAAAATTTTTTCATTACTAAAGTTCCGTCATATCCCCAAATAAAACACCTTCTAATAATGACTGAGTGCGAACACGTGATCTCGTCAACTTTACTGACTGTTCACTTTCCTGACAGACTCGCAAACTTCACAATCAACAGCGCACTGATTGCCTTGAAGCCTAGGTGCATCCTTCTTCCTTGTGCACCAAGTCCCCAAGTCCATGGGCCTGGCAGATGCTGATGTGACTAGATGACGACTAGTTTCAACCCATGCTTTAAAACTGGGTTCTAACCCCCTGAGCCCACAGACTTTGTGGATACTCACGTCACTAGACGACCACACCAACCACCACTATATAAAACTTTTAAACTTCTCAGATTATCTTCCAAAGTAATGGGAAAATGCAATTAACTCATTACACTCTCCAATTCCTGTATTTGATACTCAAAATGTGGGTCCCATACTACATTACCGTATTCAAGCAAAGGTCTGACCAAAGTTTTGTAACCCAATTTCTTTACTTCTCTCATACATCCCCTCATCACTCTCTCCAACAAATACAGAATTTTGAAACTTTTTCTGTTAACTGTCCAACGTGTCCTGCCCAGTTATGCTTGTTATAAAATGTAATGCCAAGGTATTTACATTTCAAGTCTTCAACAAGCAATTCTCTCCCAATCTTATAATCATAATCAACCTTTAGTTTTTTATTTGTGCATCTAATAAGCTGACTCTTCTTTGCATTTATCTTCATCCCATATTTACCAATGCAACTAGATATCCTGTCCAGATAAACAATTGTATAACAAAATAATACAGGCACCAGAAAATGTACAGTCATAGCATAAAAGGTACATTATTTATGTCAGCTACATTTACTCAAACTACTGGTAATTTATTTTGTAGATATCCTAGAAATAAATTCATCAACAGAGTAGAAGAAGTTGTTAATTAAAAATTCTTTAAATTTTTTCCTGAATTTATTCTTATCTTCTGCTAGAAATTTAATATGTGTTGGGAGCTTATTAACAATATGTATCCCTGAATATTGGACCCCTTTTTGAACAAATGACAATGACTTGTAATCCTTGTGCAGTTCATTTTTACTTCTAGTGCCATAATTGTGTATTTTACTACTTGTTTCAAACAAAGTATAATTTGTGACTACAAAGGACACTAATGTGTATATTTACTCAGCCACCAATATTAAAATCACTAACTAATTGCACAGCTGTCTACATGAAGTTCTACTGCTAACCGCACACATAATTCTTATTATTCGCTTTTGGGCTCTGAACACTTTGTCTCTATGGATAGAATCACCCCAGAATATTATGCAATTTGACATTAAGGAGTGAAAATAAACAAAATAAACTACCTGCCTCATACGGAGACCACCTTTAGAGGAAATTGTATGAATTGCAATTGTGACTATCCCCAATTGCTTTATTAAGTTAGAATCGTACCTTCCAATTTAAATTATGATCAATATGCAAACCTAGATATTTCACACACTATACCTCTTGAATGGACTGGTCTGTAAACCATTTATAAGGTCATAGTTTGAAATATATTCTGTATATAAATCTGGAGTATTCCTATGTTTGTGTCATCTGCAAATTGGACAAATTTTGAGTTTTTAGATGCAACACAGGGTAGATCATTTATATATATTAAAAACAATAGTGTACCCAATATAGAACCCTGAGATACTCCACATCTGATTAATTCCCACTCAGAAAACAGTGGACCACAAAGGGCAGCCTTAAAATTCTCCATTGGCACTTTCTGTTTTCTATTCAGAAGGTAATAACTAAGCCATTTATTAACAATGCCATCTATACCATATTACTTTAATTTCTGTATCAGAATTTTATAATCTACACAGTCAAATGCCTTAGATTAGTCACAAAAAATTTCCACAGCAATTAATTTATCATTCATTTCTTCTCAAATATTGTCAGTAAATGCAAATATAACTTGTCCTGTTAAATGACCATTCTGAAAACCAAATTGTGATTTAGTTAGAATATTATTATTTTTAAGATGTCCATAAACTTTATTGTACATTGTTTTCTCAAAAACTTTGGAGAAGGTCGTTAGTAATGAAATAGGATGGTAATTCGATACCGCTGACTTATTCCCCTTTTTATAGAGTAGTTTAACTACAGCACATTTAAGCCTTTCTGGAAAAGTACCCTCAATTAAAGATATACTAAACAGCTAACTTAGTATATTACTTACTTCTGTGGAACACAGTTTAATTAATCTGCTGGAAATCCCATCATAACCATTAGAGATATCATAACATCTTAATATATCTCTCCAAATCTTATATTAAATAGATGATTTCAAAATGTTACTGTAAATTTCACTCTAAGTCAGTGTTTCCCAACCTTTTTTGGGTCATGTCCCACTTTTAACAAATTTTTTTTTTGCCCCCCCCCCCCACCATACATAATTTTTAATAAAAAAATTATTTGTTATTAAAGAAACTCATATAGGATGGTTTTTTAAAGAAAACACTTTAATATTGTCATAAAACACAGTAAGTAAAATTATAAAACATATAATGAAATACTAAAATTCAAATTTGCTATATTTTGTACCTATATCTAGCATTGCATTTAAATAACCCGATGAGAAAGTGGTAAAGTCGTATCAAGTCAATTTCTAAATTGCCCCCCTAAAAAAACCAAATTGCCCCCCTGTGGGGCGTGGGCCCCACGTTGGGAAACACTGCTCTAAGTTGTTTCCTTTCTAACTTATTATTGCACTTTCAGAGAAAAGATGCTCCAGAATTCTTTTGTTAAGAGTTCCAAACTCTCAGACAGTTGTTTATTGACATCATAAGCTAGAGTTTGAATCCTGAATAGAATTTTTTCCACCTTTTTATGAATAGGAATTTAGAAACTTTTATGTAAGCTTAATTTTAGCAACTCATACATTGTTTGTAGTAAAAGCACAAAAGATGATCATCAGGAAATTGAAATTTCAGCTTAGTCAGTAAATCTTAGCAATGGTTGAAGAATTCTTGACACTTAGCAGCAGCTCTTATTCCCAAATTTTTATATATATATATATAACATAATGGATTCTTACTAACAAAATTTCTTGAGTAAACTAAAATGTTTTGATGTATCAATGTCAACCGTAAGTAAATTATGAAACTGTTTGTGTGTGCAGAAAAGATGTTTTAAGAGGTGTTTGCAGTTAAAATTTACTGCCTGATAAGGACATTTATACTTTTTTTTTTCTTTATGCCTCTCGCAAACAGCTGTCTCTATATAATGCAGACTTTACCATATCCAATTCCAGTATCAGAAACAGTAGCTAATCTGTAAAGGAGAAGAACACCAACATGTCTGGAGTGAACGGAGTTAAAGTCATTGTTATTGGTGCTGGTCTAAGTGGTAAATGATTATTTCAGAACTTTTACTATTCTATTTTGCATGTTTTAATTTTTGTTTGGCAGTTAATCTTGTTGCAAGAGGAAGACAAAATAGCATTAATTTTTTTATGGTGATTACTTTTGCTTTACTGCCTTATTCCTCTTTTAGATTGTTTAAACCTGTTGGCTGAACCTCATATCAATCCCATTACAAGTGATACTGGTATTACAGTTATGAGTTATTTTGATGTGTTGTAAGTTATCATTTGTTCCACAAACTATTAGTCTGATTCTTAATTTGTGATATTTATCCTAATTATTACTTAAGTTACAGGTATTTCATTTCTGTGGCTTGTACACTGAAATTTTTGTTTCACTCTAAGATTTGCTTCAAAAGGAAACAGATTCAAACAGCCATTGTTTTGTAACATTTTGAGTTTTATGTCTTTTTTCTTTATTGTCTTTGTAAAATGGTTGCACAAAGTGTGATAGTTTCTAAATCATCATTGTTTTTTTACAAGAAAATTTTACTAATTTAATATAATAAATGCACTACTTCTTTTTCTTCAAGGTCTTAGTGCTGCTCTTGAGCTGCATAAAAGAGGTTTTGATGTGACAGTCCTAGAAGCCCTTGATAGAGTGGGCGGTCGTACTTACACTCTCACCCCAGCAACAAGTAACTCTGGCAGAGATCTTGACTATGGCTGGGCTGATCTGGGAGCATCATTTGTTGGACCCAAGCAGAAACACATTCTCAGAATGATCAAGGATCTGGGATGTGAACTAATAACATGCTTTAATGACTTGGACCGCGTTCACTACAGCCGAGTAAGAAATTAATTTTCTGAATAAACAATAGCAATTATACTGCAAATACATAAAAAGGACTCTACTTATATAACAGAAAAGTAAAGCAATGATATGAGTTTTTTGAGCACCAGTTTTGCAATTCTCAAATGAAGGGAAAAAATTATGATTAAGTATATCTCAGGTTTCCTGTGATACTAAGACTTGTAATTATATTACAGGGAAGGCACTGCAGGTATTTGGGATCTTGGCCAAGTTTTTGGAGAAGCAACCCATTCGTGGCATGGGACGTTCTACGTATGGTTCGTCATTTAGATCATATGTGTTCTCAGGTCCCCTTAGATAGACCATGGGATGCCCCCCAGGCACAAGAGTGGGATATGATCACTTTGCGTGAATACCTGCGCAAGCATTGCTGGACAAAGTGAGTATACTTTCTGCTGGTAGATAGAACATCAATCATCACTTACAGTAATACTTATATAAAGTGTTTAAAAGGCTCTGAAACATCACTTACCTTAGATGATGGTTGTATAGTATAAAAACATAAAAAAGATAAGAACACAAATGACATAGGAATTGTTGGGTCTTAGCCCTTAATAAGAGAATATTATTGAGTGTGGGTGTTATATGAGACTTACTCACATAGTGACTGTTGGCCAGGAACTTGGTGGAGATAAATTCAAACAGAGGACAGGGGGATGGATAGTGATTTGGAGCTAATACCGAAGTATAACAAAAGATTGTGCACAGAGTGGAATAATATAATAAAATCTTAACAACATAAATCTGAGTAAGCAAAAATAAATAAATAATTGAAAAAAATTAAAAAAGAAATTTTAGACCAAATAATCTGTAAATTTAAACATTATCTTTGGTTAGTGTTGATTTAATTTAGGCAATGGGAATTGAGGCAAGGAGAGAACAGAGGAAGGAAAAGCAATAACTGGTTATTATTTTAAATTGAGACCATGATGTTGCTGTATCCAGTTTGTACTGGTAGGCTGCTCCCACCTTCCAAGTTATATGTATATAAAGTTGGAATACAGTAGGCACTAAATAGTGGTACAAATAAAAGGTTTTGGTAGGAGAATAACCACCATTTTCACAGTGTAAGGGGAAGTATAATTTCAAAGCACACACAGACAAGTACACACATTGAGAGTTGACATTTTTAGGCTTATATCTGTTCATCAACAATAGAGTGTTTGTTCCAACACTATCCTGCCTTAAACTATGGCAAGCTGTTAATATTCTCCTATGGTATCCTATCTCTAGGAGAATGCCTACCGAAGTAGAAGGTTGCTGAATCATCGAAACACGGATAGACATGTACTCTACACACATAGAGTGATGAAATTTTTGTGCTATATCCCTTCATCAACTATAGAGGCAGCTTCTGTCCCAAGAAACTTAAATCATGTGTGTCACTTTCACTTCCTTAAATTTTATCAAATTTATCCCAAAAGAGCATTTTACTCATTACAGCTAAATTATTCAATAACTTACCAAATTACATATAATTTAACTAATTTCAAATATGATGCATTTTATGGACTTATTATTTATATCAAGATAAAGAGAGGAATAACTGAGGAAAAGTTTAATCTACTCAATTTCCTAAGCATATTTGCTCTTTCTGTCTTTGCTGTAGTAGTCTTAGTTCCCCAAGAGCAAGGGAACATATTATGAGTACTTTGTTATATGGTTATTTTGTGCCACAATGGAATATTTATAGGTTTAATGCCTGCTTTCACAGCTGAGGAAGATAGCCAAGCTAGCTGCCAAAATATCACTTATTTACAACATAGTGTAGTGTTACATCTGTAAAGATTTCATTACTATCATGCTACTAGTAAAGACTCTGTTCTTGTTTTTCATCATTCCCTTTACTTATAAAGCTGTCGTTTTATTTCTTTTTATAGAATGATTGTATATAAATAATTAAAATTTTGTGTCTTTTTAACTTTATTTATTTTTTAATACAATGAAAGATATGGGCCTGTGGCAGTTTCCTTGACACCTGCTTTCTAATTTCAATATTTTTGTATCTTAAATTCTTTAAATAAAATTAAACACTTCCTACCTGTGTTAGGAGGTGAAAGCAGCTGTCTCCAGGTGGTTACATAGCACTGGAGGTGATTTATACAAATCCAGAATCGAAAAGTTGGTTGACCATTCCGAGAAATGTTCACAGTCTCTTGGGGACTATGTGGAAACGTAAACTTCCATTGTATGTTGTCATAGCCATGTTGCCTATGTGTAGGTAGTTTCATATTTGATCATAATTTGGGATTGTAACTTACTTTTTGATTTGCCCTTATATTAACAATTTTTTAATTCTTTCGTTGTTTCAGGTAAATTCTACAGCATTTCCTGTGGTAATTTTGGTCCTTGACTCTCTTACCTAGAAAAGAAAATTTCTCATTCCCTTATGTGTGAATTAATGTGGAGGGTTGTATTTGTTGTCAACTCTTTCCTTGCATGGACTATTCCTAATTTTTCTATCAAAATTTGTCTAAGCCTAATTACTAGTATATGCCTATTACAGTGCCAGTGTAGCTGCATCCGAGGTTCCAGTGACTCCTAATACAGCTCCTTTATCATAGGTCACACCAGTCACATCTTCAGTAATTAAGAGTTTCTGAAACTTCTCCCTAATGTCTGCCTAAGAGTCATGCTCAAATAATGTGAGATGAATACATATTGTACTTACAATTTTTATGACAGTTAAACAACTAAAGCTTGTAGTTTTCTCATATAAGTTGTTACTGTTATTCATATTTCATTTTGACACAATTAATCACAACCATGTTTTATACATGTGGAAATAGATGTGTAGTTGGTGTAAACTATGGAGATAAATTAGGATCATTCAGTAATCAGAGTTAGATGAAAAAATGATCAGGTCAACTTTTGAAATTAACATCCTTGATAGATTCATTTTGGGCTTTTCTGTTCTGTCATCTTCAAAAAACATATGGCAAGAACAAGAAGAAAAATGCCGTACTGATATGGACAAAATCCTGTCATGACACCACTATAACTCATTCAAATTTATATTCATAATGGCATTTTCATTATCATTATTATCAAAATATATTCTGTGTTTCCCACAACATTGATATATATAATAACAGAAAAGTATTATTGAAAATTTCCAGCTTGCAGATAAATATCTCAAGATCTGACAAACATTTGCTACTGAATGTGATGCCATATTTTCAGCTCTCAACCATATACTTTCACATTACATACTTTGTGTCTTCCAGTTGTCACTATAGCTAAAATTTAATACTTGTTCTGAAGTTTCTTCAGTTACACAATTTTTATCACAGTGTCAGAAAATGACTGAATACGTCAGTTTATATTAATACCAGCAGAGTACCCAGCATTGCCTGGTATCATTTGGGATGATTTACCTATGCGATTTACCTATACAATATTCCAATATGTTAAATGAGAAACATGTATACCAAGTTTCATTAAATTTTTGCCAGCCGTTTACAAATTTAAAAGCCAACTTAGATTCACCTGCATCCTACACAGAAAGGGGTGGATTTGAGTTGCTTTACCCATACACTATATTTATTCATCCAGTAAGAAAGAGGTGTTCCAAGTTTCATTAAATTGGCATCAGCCATTTACAAAATTACATTAAACATCGACTTGCCAGCACACTACCTAGATAGGAGTGGATTTGAGGTAGTTAATTCCTGCAGTATTTTTAGTCATCCAGTGAGAAACGTGAACCAAATTTCATTAAAACCATTTCTAAAAATTAAAGCAAACATAGATTCATCCACACCCTACCCAAAAGGAGGTGAGCTGGAGTTGGTTTACCCCTACACTATCTCGTTTCATCCAATTAAAAATATGTGTAACAAGTTTCACTAATTTGGTACCAGCCATTTCTGGAACTAAACTAAATTTTGATTCACCTGCACAGTTTCTGGGGTTGGGTGGATGCTGTTATACAGTAAGTCAGCTTTTGGTCTAGACTGCATTTCGACCTAATCACAACATCTGCTAATGTCGCTGTTCAAAAATTGAAACATGTACTGTATGTGTATTAATACATATCATGTACTTACAGAATCACACACAACATACAGATTTTTAATGGGTTTTTGCAGTTTGAAAACTTGGGGTCCAAGTTAAAATTTAGTGTATGTTTTAAGACTTTATAGCCCACTTATTTTACTAATAGTCTGGTATAACCTGAAAACTGCTGAATTGATTTTGATGAGGTTTTCACAATATCAAGCATTAGGAATGTCTCATTATGCTGCCTCATGTGCCACTAAAGTTGAAAACTCATTATATTGTTTCATCTCATGCTGGAGCTTAAAATTAAAATCTGTTCCATACTTTTACAGCAGAACATCAAGTATCCAAAATTATTTTCCAAAATTGCTTTTATTGATAACATGAAAGGCTCACTTTCATGTAAAAACAGTAGTTAAGCATACATTACTGTTAATAATAAAAGATTGTATCTTCATTGCCTGACAAAAATTCAATGGCATAAATGTTCTCTGGCATTTTTTTTTTTTCTTCCATAACTATCAATTTTACATTGTTTCCTCTTTGCAGTATGGACATCTATGGGATTTAAAGATTGACTAACCAAAATTTAAGGAAGGAACCAGTATATTCCATTATTTTCACAAAGTATGACACATGTAATATCTAGTGGGTGTTGCATCTTTCATTTTTCTCATGATCTGTTGAGAATTTGATTTACTGCTCTTGCATCACGTAACATTGAAACATAACACATATTTCAAGTATGATCCTAAGGTTTACAACAGTGAAAACCCCATCAAAATCTGCTTTGTGGTTTTTAAGTTTTTCTGGGTCGGATATAGATTTATATTTTAAATATGGAAACTAATAAGACAACACTTCAAACAGATGACAAATGGGAAATCTCACTTGGCAATAAAAAGTTTGTGAAATTACACATTTCTATAATTCACAATTTTGCTTGTAATGATAATTAAATTTACAGAATGTTGTAAAAAAAAACTTACACTTTTTTGTGTAATTTTAATATTATTGCCAATCAATGTCAAGAATATATAAGATCATCCTCCAGAATTCATGACTGGTGCCAATTTTTCAGAGATGGAGCTGATTTTCTAGAATCAATGTGTCAGTTCAACAACACAGCTGAAGCTTATGAGACATCATTACTTTTCTATTTGTGGTATATGCATCAGGGTAAAGGAATTGATAGCCTTTGGGGAATAAAGGATGGAGCACAGGAGAACAGAATTAAAGGCGGCACTCAACAAATAAGCATCAAAATGGCACAAAAACTTCAAGGTATAAGATACTGTACAAATTAAATCCTTATAATGATCTAACGTATCAATTAATAATCTGTTTCTGCTTAATACCAAAGTAATATGTGATACTTTTATTGCAGGCCATGTGCATCTGAATAAACCTGTTGTTAAAATTGACTACAATGAGTCAAGAGTTAATGTTCAGGTTCTGGATGGTACCATATTTACAGCATCATATGTGATCCTTGCCATACCACCATCAGTTCAGGTAACTTACCAAAAATATTGCAATAAATTTCTGTAAATTTTTCTTACCTAATAGTCGCTATAACATTGAATTTAAAAAAAAAATTAAAAAAAATAAATAAATTGTAATTTCAGATGAAAATTCACTATGAGCCACCTCTTCCACCACTACGCAATGGCTTGCTTCAAAGAATCCCTATGGGTTTAGTGATGAAATGTCTTGTTTTTTTCAAAACACAATTCTGGATTGAAAAAGGTAACAACAAGGGCTTACATCATTAGTGTCAATTAATGAGTATTAAAAATATTAAGTAGAATTAATAATTCCATATTTAAAATAAATATTAATTCTTAAATAAAAAATTTTACCATATATTTTAGGTTACAATGGATTTGTAACATGCAGTGATGGTATTGAGGTTGTCAGCCATGTTCTTGAGGACATTAAACCAGGAGTGAAATTATTTGGTCTAATCTGTTTTGTATATGGACAACAAGCTATTAAGCTATCAAAAAAGAACACTGAAGGAAGGAAGAAAGCAGTTTGTCTTTCTTTGGCCAAATTTTACAAAACTGAAGAAGCATTGATGGTTAGTTATGTTTGCTAACAGTTTGCTAGCTATATGCTAATGTTAGTACATGAGGCTAGAGAAAGAAACAATTATTTCTAGATGAAAAGTATAAAGGAAATATAATATCCATGGATATGGATGGATTATTTCAAATGAGATCCCTACTAGCACAGATTTAAAATTAAATATTACGTAAAATTAAATTTATGCAAAACTTTACTATCAATGACATCACTAAAAAAAAGTAGTTATTATGTTCATGTTTTTGAAAGTCATTAAGAGTATTTACAATTAGGTTCTTCTTTATTCCAGCAAGAATTATTTCAATCATGTAATGTTAATCTAAGCCTAAGTAGTACATGTTAGTTTAGATATAAAATAAAGAATTTTCGTAAGTAAAAAATTTGGACTGAAAAATTCTTCAAATATTAATTTATAATTTTTTTAAAAAATTTTGACAGTAACAAGGAAGTAATGAATTTGAGCAAATATGAGAAAAGTAAATTCATTGATTATCAAAACTTGAGGTGACAGGGTTTCAAAAAAAAAAAAATAAGGAACATGGACACAAACTTACCATCATTTGGTGATACTTTAACCATGTGAGAGTGTGGGTGATGCACACAGCTGAGTTCAGGCTAGTATAGTGGAGCCTCTCATATTTATGAACATGAGGGAGCCCATGATAAGCATGCTCTATCTTTTTAGTTTATCCATAATACATTCAGTTGTGGCAAATGATGGGGTAAGCTTTAATTTTTGAAGAATAAATTGAAAGAAAAGTAAAGAAATTTTAATTTTGATCACAATATATAAACTTTTTTGATGTAAATTTAGTCTTTACTTTAAATAATGGCAGAGAAATTAACACAGACATGACTGTATTGTGATCAGAATTTAAACTTGAAGTGAAACAACAACATTAGAAATATATGTAAGGAGCGTAAGTGGTTTTCAAGTAGGGAACATTGCTTCAGGTAAGGATATTTGTGTGAATCTCAGTTGGTAGGATATATGCAAGATATTTCAGATGAAATGGACAAGGGAGGCCAAATTGATTGTGTAGCACTAGATCTTTCAAAGGCTTTTGATAGAGTGAAATGGTAGTAAATGAGGTAAAAACTATTGGAATGGATGAGAAAGTGATTTGCTGTGTAGAAGAATTTTTAAAAGGTAGAAAATAGAAAGTTAGGGCAGGAAATGTGGTATCAAAAGAAGTTGAAGTAAAAATGGGAGTGCTACAGGGTACCATTGGGACCATTGCTATTCATTATTCTAATGAATTATTGTGTTGATTGTTTTCTATCAGAAATTAGATTGTTTGCAGATGACATAATGCAATATAAAAGGATCAAAATGGTTAAAATTTGTAGGTAGATGGGTGCAGGAAAGGGGGAAGATGGGTGTGTAGGAAAATAGCTACCAGGGCATGCACTCATTTCAGTTTAATTAAATATTATTAAACAATATTCTTCATAGAAAATGATGTATATGGCCTCAGACAGAATTTGTAGACTGTATCATACTGAAATAATGTGCTGACTATAGTTGTCTTTGAGTGAAAGCATCTGTCATAGAATAATCCAAGGGTATAGTACCATTTTGTTTATTCTTTATGATATAAAAGTGTGACCAAAGTAGATAATCAAACATGAAAACTTTTATTCTTTCGCCTAGCCTGCTCACTATGTGGACAAAATGTGGAGCCAGGAGCAGTATATAGGAGGTTGCTATACAAGTTACTTCCCTCCTGGAGCCCTGTCGAGGTATGGGCCTGCGTTGCGGGTACCTCTGGGTTCCCGTGTTTTCCTTGCTGGAACTGAGGCAGCTCTGGAGTGGGCAGGATACATGAGTGGTGCAGTTGAAGCAGGAGAAAGAGCTGCTCGCCAGGTTTGTATCACAGTACTTTAAAAGTCATTATCAGATGAAAGTGTAAAGTAGTAAATGTCATTAGTTTAATTTAACTGCAGTGGAGTGCCCACACATAAACACTCATTTTTCCCCTGTTTACCAGATAAAGTAATTTTCACTGGCATCAATGCTACCATTAAACTTAACATGGAAAGGAAAAATAAACTAGACCCATTATTTATCAAAGTTGATGGAAGGAGGGCTGTTGCCCCTGGAGCCACATCAGAAACACAAAACAAACTCAATACTTTATACACAGCCCCTACTTCTGGTTGTAAAGGGGAAGTACATGGCTATGTTTGCACAGGCAAAAAAGCACCACAAGCTGAGATTATATTTCCCTGATGAAAGATTTTATATTTATATTCAGAACTAAAAGATGTCTATGATGTTAATTTACTGCAATATTCAGTGACTATGGTGTCACATACCTGAGGACATAAGATATGATTACCAATTTTCAAAGTCTTTTACATCATTCTAATCAGTAAATGTTGCACTTGTGTGTGTCTTTATTCCCCACTTCATAGTTTTAGATGAGGAATGGCACAGATACTCTAGTAAAAATTTGCAGTTCTCTTACAATCTCTTAGGAATCTGTTGTAATATATAACACATTGACCTTGAATTTTATACAGAAATTTTCAACTTCTACAAAAAAAAAAAAAAAAAAAAAAAATTCCAGTGATAAAGAATAAATATTTCATCACATCTGTGATTCAGCACATCTGCTAGCTTCTGTCACAACACTGTGATTACCAATAAAACATTTATTTATCATTATACAAAATTTCACTTTAACAGCAAGATCCTTTGTAATGTCTGCCACTGTCATAACATCTAAATCTTCTTATCTTAGTAAAATACATTTGGTGTCCCAGCGTCTCACAGTTTATATTGGGAAGTCACAAATAATTTCTTGTCCCATGCACATTTGCTTACTCAACATGTTGTCACACTTCAGACACAGCACTTTTCTGATTTCAGTTTAAGAAAGAGTATTTCTTAGCTTTTTAGTGTGCTCAGGAAATCATAAGTTATTGCAAAGCACCAGACTTAATCACTTAGTGGATGATATGAGGAAAATTATTTATTTACATTTATAAGCTTTCAGCTGACAAAGGTTGCAGCATATAGGCCAAAACTTAATAAATAATGCAACGTTCTCAGAAAATCTGCTTATTTTTAACAAATACAGCTGTGTAAGCCTACCTAAGAAATCAATGAAATAGCTTCATAGGAATATATTTGTGTTAGTACCAATTAGCAATAAGCTTTTGTTACTAGCTTTCACACCAGGCTATTTTGCAGACTGGCTAATAACTGAACAAATACTGGCAACTTTAAGATGTAGTTAAAAAATATCATAAATAAATAACTGTCTAACCAAAGGTTTATACATATCGGGATGAAAGAACAACAAGTTAGTAACCTGATTGCATTTTTTTCTTTGATTTGCCATAAATAAAAGGCTTGTATAGAAGCCTGGTGAGATATTTTATTTATTTATTTTCAAATAGCCTATGGCTAACATATATATATATATATATATATATATATATATATATATATATATCATGTTAAAGATAAAAGAGAAAAAACAAAACAAACAAGGTGTTAATTTCATTGAATCCTTCACAAGAAAATATTACAATCTCTCCTCTCTAGCCATTTACCCAGCTTTTTTCTGACACTTGTAACTGTTCTCGTCCTTTTTATTTCTTCAGGTAAATTGTTATATATTTTTAAACCTTTGTGCAACACTGTTTTCTGTGGTTTACTACTTCTATTATAAGTTGAATGGAAATGATGTGCCTGCTTTGTTTTATAATTATGTACATCATTATTCTTTTGTTCTAATCTAGACACATATCTCGGTAACAATCCACTTTACAACCTATATTCAAAAGTCAGTACATCTCTAATTATTTCCTTTTCAATATACAAATATCCTAAGTCCTTAAGCATCTTACTGACGTTTTCAGTTCGTCTTTTATCTAGAACAGCCCTCATTCCCCTACAATTTACTTAAATATTAACTTATTTATAAATCAAATCATACAATAAAATCATAAACTTCCAAGAAACTGTTTAAAATTTTACACTTTCAATGTCCTAATGACAAAATTTTAACAGGTTCTCAGCGCTGAGGGATTGCTCCATGCCGATGAGGTGTGGCCACAACAATGCCGTAACACTCAAGTGAAGCATAATGCACGCCTTAAGTTGAGTAATTTTTGGGTAGATGAGTTACAGCCAAGCCTCGGAAAGTTTGCAGCTGCAGTAACTGCTAGCTTGGCTGTTATAACCTCATTCTTCGCATTTCAGACAGAAGCTGTTTTCTAATGCAACTTAAACCACAATGACTAGGCAAAAAAATTACGATAGCAAAACTTACAAACTAACTATAAGAAATTCGCAAATTTCATGGTTCTTACATAAAAGAAAGGTTTTGTATAAAATTTTTGAAAGTATTTCTAAATGGATCTGAACAGAATTTTACAGTATTTACTTATTTTGATTTTATTCACATTAAGCCATACTAAGTGTCATCAAAAAAATGTTATTGTCTTTTCTCAATTTTTTGTACTTCTTTATATGTCATTGATCAAATAAAATTGTTTTCACAGTTATACAATTGATGTTTCTTGTATTACAAAATAATGATATGCTATACTCATCCAAATTAGATTATTCCTGTAGTTTTAGTTAGTAATTAGTAATTATATTAATTATTTCAATATATGTTCATTCAGAATCTCTGGATGTACTAAACTGTTGGTATGATTGCACAGGAGTTCAGTTTTGTACAAAAAAGAAAAAAAAAAGAAAGAAAATATGAAATAATTGACATTTCTTTATTAGCTTTTACAATGGAACCACCTTCCGGCTGGGGAACCACATGAACTATGGTTCCAAGTTACTTTTAAAATTTAGTAAGTAGGAGTTTACAACCTAATGATACAAAAGCAGGCAACTACTTACCACAGCCGAAAGTGGGACAGCATGACAAAATAATTCATTGAATGAAGTCCTTAGTAAAGAGACCCTTCACATGGATAAACAATTGCATTGACTGACTGATCAGTTAGGAAGGAATGCAGATGATTTGAATTTTGAAAGCAAATTTAATTTAATTGTATTGAATCACAAGCTCTGGTGGCAATTTACCTACACACCCATGTTTCCATTTTCTTGGATATGCCTACGTTTGCCCTCTATAAATTTTAAATTGTTAAATTATTAATCACTTTTCCTAACAATAATAATAATAATAATAAATTTTAAAAAATCCCACACCCTTATGCCTGCAATTAAGTGCCAGCTAGTGGTCTTGGATATCTTTTCCATTCCTTGCAACTGTCTTCATTCTTCCACTTATATCTTTCCATGCCTCATCACCTATATATGCCTTTTACACTCCCCAAAACATCTTCATCCAACTTCTGTCTCAATCTCATTGCAGCTCATTACTCATATCAGTTATTGATTGTGTTCTGCAGTAATTTCCAGAGGATAATCAAGCAGCTCGTCTAACTCCTAAATTTGGTGCCCAAAATATCAGTCTCAAAGTACACCATTCAGGCAATGATCTTGTAATGGTTTAAATGTACATTGGGGTTATGCAACATTTACACATTAACTTGATCATGATGCCTGTTATGTGATATTCCTGATACCTTTCAAAATATGCTGCTTGGTTCATTTACTATGCAATGGTGACTCTAGACGTAGTGACACTGTGACAAGTCACCACTTCATAACAAAGAATCTAATATTATAATAAGCAACTGTGTCAGCTATGACATCATCTGTCACGGCATGACGTAACTTTATGACGTCGCGCAATGGCGTCACACTTCACGCCATTATTCATGGTAATGCACGTTATTTAATAACATTTCCAAGCATCCTCAAATAAATTAACTGACAGAACACTGAAATAAAATTGTGTATTGCGTTAAAATCAACATATCAATCATTAGATGCTTATTTTTACATTATATTCTTTTGATATATAGAATTATTCCTAAAATTCTGTGTCCATAGAAAGGTAAGATAAAAGTTTTGCATTTCGAGCATCAATGTAGTAATAGTTTTGGTAAGATTGTTACTTAGTATGGATCAGAGTTACAACAGGCATTTTACGTTACGGCAGAGGGATGAATAATTTTTTTTATTTTTTTTTTTATTTTTTTTTTTTTAGTTTTCAAAATAATTTAAACTGTGTATTATTGAAATTATTAATTTCATTTGAACGGAAATAGTTTCACACTGACTGCGATCTGTCCATCTTACACTGGACTTAAAACAAATATTAAGTGGCACAACATAAGTTTATAAGCTCTATTTCATTAACATTATTATTATTATTATTATTACACCGCAATTCACTAAAAGTTTGTGGCTGTAAGGATAATAGTTTGGAAGGGATTTGTGAGATATGGCACGAGGTGCCCATGGGCTTATGTGAGGAACCATCCCAGCATTCACCTAGAGTGATCCGGAAAACCATGGAAAACACAGATCAGGATGGCCAGAGTACTTTATCGAAAGCTACTCCTGTTGGATTTTAAGTTAACTCGCCTGGTAAATCATTTGTATTCCATTCCCTAATCGCTCATGGGAAAAATGAGTACAGAAATGAATCAGTTCTGGCCATGATTTCTCTTATCTTATTGTCTCGGTCATTCCGAGATATGAATGTTGCTGGTAGCAATATTTGTTTGCTGTCATTCCGAAATACGCCAGTCATGAATTTTCAGTTAGCTCCTGTCGTGAGCAGAGCCTTCGGTGTTCCAGTTCTTCCCAACCCAACTCCTTCAACGTCGCACTTACGCTTTCCCACCAACTATATATACCTGCCACGAATCGGGCGGTTCTTCTTTGGACCTTCTCTAATGCCTCCATTAACCCCTTTTAATGGGGACCCTATACAGAACAACAATATTCTAAGTGAGGACACACTAGTGACTTATATTCAGTCGATTTAACTTCCGAAGTGCATTGTTTTAGATTATGACCTAGAAATCGGAGCATACGATTTGCTTTCCCAATTGCATTCTCGATATGCTCATTCCATGACAAATTATTACGAATTGTTACCTCTAGGTATTTAGCAGAATCTACCGTTGTAAGGTCAGTGCCATCAATTGTATATTCAGAGCTAAATGGTGTCACCTTTTTACTTACACACATGACTTGGAACTTTTTAGCATTTAACTCCAACTGCCAATCTTTACACCATGCAATTATTTTCCTAATATCATCTTGTAACAAAGTGCAGTCCTTCTGGGTTTTGATGTCACGATTAACAGCATCGTCAGCAAATAATCCTTTCATCCCCCTTATTATGTTGCACAAATCATTAATGTATATGAGAAACAACAGAGGCCCTATCACGTTTCCCTGGGGTACCCTAGACCTCCCCTGACCTTCAGTAAGTCTGCAACCCAGTCACGTATTTGTCTAGATATGCCGTAACCACGAAGTTTCCTAAGTAACCTAGTGTGAGGCACAGTGTTGAAAGCATTTTCAAAATCTAATAGAACTGAATCAACCTGGGATTGCTCATCTATAATACAGCATAAGTCGTGAATTAAAAGTGCAAATTGTGTTTCACCGCATCAGCCTATTCTGAATCCATGTTGATTTGGGTTTAAAAGCTCACCTTCATCCAAAAACCGCATGACATTTGAATAGATGAAATGTTCTAAAATCCTGCAAAATATCGAGGTTAACGAGATCAGCCTATAATTTTGAGCGGGGGCGGATCCAGGGGAGGGGGGCTACGGGGCTCAAGCCCCCCCCCCCCAAAGTATTTGGGGCCACCCGCAACATTGTAATTTTGGAGATTTTTTTTTCTTTTTCTTTTTTTTAGCTCTACAGATTCGAGGCCTGAGGAGGCTATAAAGACTACCCCATGGCCAACTCAAGCCCCCCCCCCTTCCAAAAACTAAAATCCACTGAAGGCAAGCCCTCCCAACAAAAATCCATTCAAGCCAAACCCCCCCAAACCAAAGTCCGCTCAAGGCCCCCCCCCCCCCCAACCGAAATCCTGGATCCGCCCCTGATTTTGAGGATCATTAACACTCCCATTTTTAAACACTGTACTTACGATAGCAGTCTTGCATTCGGCTGGTATTTTCCCTTGATCCAAGGAGGTGGTATATAATTTCATCAAATACGGTGTAATTTCCTATGCGTACCTAGCGTAGATTCTTGTAGGAATACCGTCTGGTCCGGATTTTTACATTTATAAGCAGTTTAGTTATTCCCTCGACATCAAGAACGAGATCATTCATAATTATGTCGGTACGATTGTTAAATATCAGAATCTCCTCCGAGTTTTCTGTCGTGAAAGCATTTTTAAATATATTATTCAAAATTTCTGCTTTCTCTACGCTTTTTTCTGATAATTCCTCATTTTCGTTAATCAGTAACGGCATAACCTTACGAGAGTCTCTTATTACTTTGACATACGACCAGAACTTTGTTGGATTAGTAATCAGATCTTCGGATAAATTCCTGGTTTGGAATTCTTTAAACGCATCGCGCATTGCCTTACGCACTTCCGCTCGCAACTGGACTAATTTAGCGCGATTACATGAGTCCCCCGATTTCTTCACCCTTTGCCTCCTGAGCAAACTTTTCACTTCCCTATTGAACTAAGGGAAATTCTTACTAACGTTAATAAACTTCTTAAAAACAAATTGATTTAGACCGGTTCATATTATTTCTTTTACATTAAACCAAAGTTACTCAACATTTGTATTTAGCGTGTACCTTTCAAAATGTTTCGTAAAATGATGTGTCTTTGTCATGCTTCAAATTCAGACTAGATTTTGAAGTTAGTCTATCACAAAGTACCTTGTGATCACTTTTACCGTCTTCTATATAAATTGTATCTACAATATCAGGATTGCTAGTAAGAAAAATATCCAGAATGGACGAGGAATCTTTGTCGCACCGCGTTGGCTTTTCGACCTACTGTTCGAGATTTTTCTGCAAATTATTCTAGGAACGTTTCGGTTATTAACCTATCTCTTCCTCCCAACCTGAACGTCCATGTGTCCCACTTATCCGACTGTAGGTTAAAGTCACCACCCACGAGCAATATATGTCCCTGAAATTTTTTGTGAATATTATTAAGCGACTTTCTGAAGCCTTCCGCGTTAGCGAAATCAGAATCCGGAGGTCGATAAAATGACCCAATTATGAACTTTAAATTTTTACCAATTTTTACCGTGACCCATATTAACACGCAAAAATTTTCCGTTTCAGTTACGACAGAGCAATTAATGGTATTGTTAACGGCCACGAACACAACCCCGCCCTTTGAGACACTTCTGTCTTTCTGAAAAAAACATTGAAATGAGGGCCAAATACTTCGCTAGATTTAACTTCTGGCGTCAACCAGCTTTCGGTTTCCAGTATTATATCGACATCATTATTCACAAGTGCGGCGTGAAAATCTGCTACTTTCCCTCTAATACTCCGACGATTTAACACCATTATCCTTAGCTGCTACGTTTTATTTGTCGAGTCTAAATTAGCATTTTTCATATTGGCATTCTGACGGTAAAACGGGTGAAGTGTTTGGTGCTGCAATATTAAAATTATTCGCGCCATCGATACCAGAACGAACGTCTAGGTTATCGGAACATCTTCTTCGATGAACTGAAGGATCGTCTGGCCTCACGGTGTTCCTAATAAAATAATTCATATCGCGACAGTTCCATAATTCAGAAGCCACCTTCGTCGCCATTCTCGGTGTGTAGTGGACGCCCGACCTGTCAAATGCATACCAGCTGCCAACTACCATTGGTTGAAGGTCGACGAAGCTCCAGTTGTTTCTGCGACACATCTCCTGCAAATTACAATTCAAATTAAAAATCTTCCATCATTACGGTCTCTCCACAATCGATGCGCGGCACGACACTACAGATGGAGAACTGCAATGAAACCGAATTTTCCCGCGTGGCTTCATACGCCTTCTGGCCCAACTTGTCCATGGATTTAACTTTATCTGCAACAGAAATACGACACGAGTCATTAGTTCCGACGTGCGCAGCTACTCTTAACTGATGGCAGTTCGATTCTCTAATCGCTTTTGGAATGGCTTCCATGACACTTGGTGCGGTTGCTCCTGGAAGACAAACAGAATGAACGGTAGTATGAGGGTCTGCACCATTCTCTGCAGTTTCTTCAGACGTCAAACATTGGCGCTGCCAATGACCAATAAATCTTTTCTTAGCATCGCTCGGGGTCTGCGAATAAATCTTCCCTGCTGCACTTCTTGGCCATTCGCACTTGAATCTTCAGCCTCCTGCAACACGGAAAACGCATTACTTAGTGGCAAGAAATCATTTTCCCGTCGGCTAATTGGGAATTTCGAGGCCTTTCTCCGATCTACACGATGCCAGACGTTTTCTGCAACAGATTCTTTAAAATCCAGACTTGCCGGTTCTACTACAGTTGTTTGCGGAATTTCTTTGACGGACTGCCACTCTACGTCTAGAATGCTCCATACCTGCGCTTGAAGAGATGCTACAGTATTAAGAATCTCTTCGAGAGCCAGACGCCTATGGGAACACATTACACAAGCCATGTCATCTGAAACAGCAAAAACGTAACTACAAATCTAACACAAATTTCGGCGACTGCTGCCAACGGCTGCTGAAGCTCGAGTGCTGAGTCACTACTTCAACAGGAAATTCAAAGATAAAAACAAAAACTATCTATCACACTTTAAATTAAACACAAAAGTCGGCGTCTGCTGCTAACGGCTGCTGAAGCTCCACTCAATTTTTATTTCCTTTGCTTTCACTATGTAATATTACTGAGCCTATTATTTCAGCAACTGTGCCAGTCATTCAAACGCTTTAATATCTGTCTGAATCATGGATAACAAAAAAGAAATGTGTAAAAACCCTTGAAGATTATTGATTAAATTTATATCGCGATGCATTATTGCTACTAAAACGCGATACAGTTCATGTATTAATATGAGTGAGATTGAAGTATTGTTATTCTGGCGGCAAGTTTATCGTAGTACCTGGTTAGATTGAAATGCAACCTGAACCCGGATGGGCCCGGAAATCTTTTTCTACAGCACAAGGCACGAGGAAGTACATTGAATTTTATTTTATAAACAATTCTTTTTAGTTAAGCAATTGCTAAGAAATGAATTATCAGAACACTGAAAGAAAAATATGTATTTTGTTCTAATTGGGATATTAATTATTTTTTTTTTTACTGAAATCATTAGATGGTATGAATGGAAGAAGTACCGGTACCAAATTGATCGCGATCTATGTGGCCTAAACCATAATTAAATATTACGTGGCATAACGTAAGCTGTTAAGATTTATTTATTTTTAGCATCCTTTGTTTTAACTGAGGTCATTATTTCGGCCTATGTAAGCTGTGTCAGCCGTTAAAATATCTAACTTCATCACAGCTATTAAGAAAGAAAAGTGGAAGAATCTGTGAAGATTTGGGATCAAGTTTATATCGCGATGCAAGATGAAACTGACATGCGATACAGGGAATGTATTAATTCGCGCGACTTAAACTTTGCTTTTCTCTCAGCAATATTAGATTGTGGTTAGGCTGAAATGCAACCTGGACCAAGTTGACAAATGAAGATTTTTGCAACAGCAGAGTGGACAATAAATTACGAGCTTAATTTTACAACAATTCTATTTAGTTGAGCAACTGAAGGGAAATAAATTACCATAACACTCCGTTAAACCCGTCATTTTTTATGGTTTTTGTGTCTAGTAAATAAATTTAAAAAAAAATGTAGTGAAAGAGAAATGAATATTTAAAAACTCAGCATTCTCTTCTATGCTATTACTTATGACAGAAGGGGAAACGTTAAGCACACTCTGTTGGCCACATCAGTAAACTCTTTCACCCTCTTGGAGACTGCCTCCAAACATGGAGGAAGGAATAATATGGAGACGACGCAAGAGACCTTTACCACGTATGGGAGTGAAGCAGGCCGGCGGAGGAGTGGGGGGGCATGGCCGGAGTGGTGGGGCTTGACCGCTTCCCAACAAACACGGGGAATATGTACAAACACCTCAAGGGGACTCTAGGACAAACGTGACGCCGCAATCTGGTGATGGATTATTATGTAACTCGATGAGACAAATAAAAAATGAAGAATAAAATTTTATGATATCCTGCTTAGTTTTCGAGATATCCTGTCTCAAATGTGAAATGGTTTTGGTTGAAATTCAGAAGAAACAATTATTCAAAGTCAAATTTTATGATGAATTTTTATTTAAAAAGACGAGACAAATAAAAAATAAAGAGTAAAATTTTTCGATATTTCACCTAGTTCTCGAGATATACTGTCTCAAAAGTGAGGTGTCTTGAGTTGAAATGCAGAAGAAAAATTTCGCAAAAGTCAAATTTAATGATGGATTCTTATGTAACACGACGAAAAAACTCGATAATAAGGAATAAATGTTTTCGATATCTTGCTTAGTTTGGGGGATATACAACATCCAAATTGAGGGGTTTAGGTCTGGATGCAGGCTGGACCAAAAATTAATTCTGTCAAAGCCACAATGATTACATGGTTGACATGCAGAATGGATATTTCAGTTTTATTACAACCACTTGTGGTTAGTCTGAAATGTGTCCTAGACCAGAAAAAAAGTAAGAGGACCCACTCTAGGGATGAGCAACCCAGACATTTTGTAGGCTGGTACCAGAAATAAAATGTTTATTCAGTCACCTTAATGAACATTCTCTTGATCAAGATGTGTTGTCTAATTTCACAGCCCTACTTATTAGGACAATTGTAAAAAAATTATCTCTCAGTTAGATTTAGATACGGGGGGGGGGGGGAGGGGGAGAATGTTGTACAAAAAAAAAAGAGACTAAATTAGAAACACATTCCCCAAATTGATTTTGTTCAAAGGCCAATAACTTCTTTATTTATGAAGCCCATTTTTATTTCTTCATGAACCTGTTTCGACATAAATAGATGAGAAAGATTTCAAAATCGGTAAAAATAGGTATAGACGTATTTACAAACAGAAACAAGTCTTGTATGAAGCTTTAAAAATAACCTAAGTCAATGGCCTGAAATAGCTATTTAAAAAATTAATAAAACTCACAGCTTCTCATATAACAGTTAATTTCATCATCCATTGTCAGTATAATCAGCAACGTGACGAAAGAAATCGTAATAGTAAATTCACTGAATCGCGAAGTAAAACACGCCCCTTTAAATCTCATTTTAAACACTCGTTAAAAAATAATGCTAGTCTATTATGTGCAAAATAGAAAGTTTGCTGATTTTCTACACTACACCAAGAAAAATCTGAGAACAAAGTCATCCCATTGAGAGTTATGACTAAATATTTATAGACGTGCTGCAAAGTTTGCGGTGTCTACCGCTCACTTCAACAACGATAATTACAATTCAACTTACTTATGAAATGATATTCCAGGCTCTTTCCTGTCTGGCCTATTTGTGCAACCGTACGCAACACAAGCTGGCATTTTTAAACACTTATACACAATACTAAATGAAATAATCACTGCATCTACCACAATGTGAACACCTTAATTGTTGGGAAGCGCCATATGGTCGCTGCCGGTGCTGCCACCATGCGGGAGAGTTTAGTGCTTGCTTCACCGATTTAACGTCACTTCTCCTCCGTATAATTCCTTCCTCCATGCCTCCAAACGCGCATGTGCACTAACAGCTTCGCAGAAATTCGGGAGAGAAGGGAACCGCGTTGCAAATACGTATTTGTGACAACTTTGTTCTGTCTCAAGGAGCTCAAAAAAGTTAGTAACACCGTAGCTGCTTTTTTTGTCACATGGCTTGGGTGGAATGCATGGAATCGTAGCAAAGCATAGTCGGTTTGTGTGCGCTGAATACTGCCCAAATCTTGTAACTATCGTATAGTGCGTAAGGTGTCGATGCGTGGTGAATCTTCTTAGCGAGTTATCAAAGAAGCCATTCTCGCTACTATCTTGTGAAGAAAAAATCGATGTGAAAAATTTAGGAACACCTACGTCACATTTAAACATTTTGTACCATCATGAAAGCACTATAGTATCTTGGCTGAGGAAATTTAACCGTGATGTGTATTTAAAAAAAATAACTGCGTTTGCAATGTGAAAAATGCATTTTTCTGTTTTCCATGTGCTCTGTTCAGGGGTGAGTTTAATTGGTCACGCTGTGCAATTTCTGATTTGGTACAACTTGCAGGAAAATTAAGACCCACGAAATATCGGTAGTTCATATTAATAATGTGCTTCAGGCAAATACCGGGATGCTTTCTTCAAAAGGCCATGGTCGAATTCCTTCCCATTCCTTGCCCCCATCCTTTTCCGTCTCTAAAGAACTCGCTGTTAGAGAGACGTTAAACAGATATATATATATATATATATATATATATATATATATATATATAATGTGCTTAGTTTAGCAATGGCTGGAAAAACAAATATTCAGAACCAACTTAATTCTCAGTACCACCTCGCTACGGTTAAACGTGACGAACAAGTGGATAAGAACAGATAAGTTCTAAATTTAATTATAAATTGTAAAATTGAAAGGAAAGAAATGCCGCGAGGCAATATTTACATGGAAAAGAAAGGGAAAATACACCCAATACTCACCAAAGTTGAAGGGAGGAGGGCAGCAGCAACACAAAACAACACACAAACAAAGAAAAAACAATATTTCGGGTGAAAACCCCTTTTTCAAGTTAACAGAGGTAGGTGGCTGGGCTTGCGCAAAACTTGCATTCAACATTGCCACTCATAGAACGCAATAGACCGCAGCGTTCTATGAGTGGCTGCATCGAACCCAAGTATTGCGCAAGCCCAGCCACCTGCCTATGTTAACTTGAAAAAGGGTTTTCATCCGAAATATTGTTTGTGTGTTGTTTTGTATTGCTGCTGCCCTCCTCCTTTCAACTTTGGTGAGTGTTGGATGTTTTTTCCCTTTCTTTTCCATGTAATTATAAATTGTGTGCGATTTTGTGGTGCTCTGGAACTTCCTTTGCGAAGACACGTTGACAGTGTCGAATCTGATAATAAAGGAGTGTTTCGGGAATTAATTAATTTCAGTTAGGAGTTGGACAAAGAATTAAAAAGTAATTTGCAAGGAGCCACGGCATTCAAAGGCACCAGTAAAACCGAGCGTAGTGGGTGAGTGGTTACCGCCAAGGGCGTAGCCAGGATTTTGTTTAGGGGGGGGGGGGCAGGCAAGAGAAAACTGATTTTATGTATGCTAAAAAAAAGTTTATTAATGTAATACATATTTATTCTATTAATTGAATAATTAATTAATATTATTATATTTTAATTAATTATAATTTAATTAATTAGTATATATAATTATACTAATAATAATTTTCGAGCTACTTCATCTGCAATTTTATAACAATTTTCTTATAAAGTTTTCTGTGTACACCAAGCATGCACAGACAGGTCAGTTGGATCTCTAGAATATTTCCATCTTATTTAACTCTTTCATAAGGTCTAGTTTTCTAAGATTTTTGGTTGTCATACCCTTGTCCTTCCATAGTTTATACCATAGTGCGACTTCATAATCAAACAATTTTAACTTGTAGCATTGGCAGAAACATCGTAATTTTTTTTTTTTTTTTTTAAATCAACCAATGACTTACTTAAACTTTAGCTGGGATGTAGGTAGGGACTGCAATCCAGCAATGCAGGATCCGGCATCATCTGGCGGATCCAGCACCTAATTTAACGGATCCACAATCCGTAAAATGGGATGAAAACATGTTTCAGTCTTCGTCACCGTGTCTCCCTGTCGTCACTTTCCGGTCCGACTCATACTTTACCAATTGTATTGCCCCGTTTAACTGTATCCTTCAAGTTGAAATTTGACTCACGGCAACAAATGTGTGTTGTGTGTTTGTGTTGTGTGCAGTACCAGAGACAATATATGCAGTACTGTAATTTGAGTTATGTCATCCTATTGCAAAACTAGCTCCCAGATCGTATACACAAAAAAGATACAACTAGAGTTGTTTCTGAGGAGTAAGTAAAAACAATACAAAAAGAAGGTTACAGCTATTGACAGATATTTCAAAATGCATGAATGATGTGTTAAAATGTTTTTGTCATAAACTGTACTTCATTGTATTTCAGTTATTTCTTTTCAAAAAGTGGATTTCCATTTCCTAATTCTGCTAATTCTATAAGATCTATGATAACAAAGTTTTCAAATGACATAATTGTTCAGTTTGAATATTTCAAGAAACAATTGTGAATAGTTTCGTCGAATGTTTGATGAGAAGACGTCCAAAAAAAATCACCTATATTTAACACATTGACTGCCACGTGAACCAATGTTGGCTCACAGTTGCATGGGTTATGACGCCACGTGAGCCATATTTGGTTCACGTATACATTGTGCAGTGAGCCGCGTGAGCCACAACTGGCTCACATGCAGAGTTGTGTTTAGAGACTTGGTGAGTCTCATGGGGCTCACAGATAATGCGTTTCAACTATGGGTTTAAAAGTGGTGGCTCCACTGAACACTCTGATGTTCTTAGCAATCAATATTTTTGCATTTGGTAGCCCTGGTGATTCCTAACTGCAACCGTCAGAGATCAACTTTCGACGACTCAGCTGTAGTACTGTTTTGTTTTGCTGATTGCTCGTGTATGCTATTTGAGGTTACGTTTGTGTATTTGGTTAGTTTCCTAGTTTATTGTTATGGCCAAAAGAAGACAAACTTTTGAAGAACTTGAACAGCTAGTGAATGAGGCTATGCAAGATAGCTTATCAAGTTATCAATTTTATATGTAGCTAATATAAGCAAATAAACTAAGAGTTTGAATCATTTCCTGAAAAACGATTTTTTTATACCTATTGTGTTTTAAATGATGTGAGCCACATGTGGCTCACGTGGCGACAGATCGTAATTGTGTTAAAATGTAGTTGTTGGGCCACTATATGGCTCACACCTGTTATCAATCCAGATCAGTAATAACTTGATATTTTATGAAATAACTTAGTTCTACATGATCAAAAGAAGACATCTGATGCAAAAAATCAATTTTGCCTCACAAGTAATATTCGTGATTTCAATGTGGCATAGCAATACACAGTCCAAGTTTCATTATGGCAGTCAATGTGTTAAGGCGGGACCACACGCTTGCTAAACCTCGTCAGGCCGTCACAAATTGAAACGTGTTGACAGAGCGTTTAACTTGACTTGTGTAGGCTGGCACTTGTGGCTGATCCGATCGAGTGTATGTTTTTTGGCACAAATCAAAGAAAGTTTGCGGCAAGTGCTTGTAAAGCGCCTACTCGTTTCTGCGGACTTGATACACTTTGTGCACTGACGGCGGACAGACATGCGTTCCTGTTTGTTGTGATAGAAGTGCCGCAGGAAAAATGAGTAATTGGTTCAACAACGATATTTCACATTCCTTGAATGCTAATATTCAAAATCAGCATATATCTTCCGGCAGAAGTTATCAAGATGGCTCATAAGGAAGCGTGGTCATCGAGCGCAGTGGGTGAGCAATTAACCCTCTGGCCTCGCATTCGGCAGGACGCCGGATCGAATCCTCATCCGGGCATTGAGTTTTGCGGTTTCCATTGTTTCTCCAAATCGCTCTAGACGAATGCCGGGATGCTTCCTTCAGAAAAAGGCCAAATCCGAATTCTTTCCCATTCCTTGCCTCATTTCTATTCCCACCTCTAATGACCTCGTTAATGACAAGGCGTTAAGCCATAAGCAAAATAAAAAGTCATAAAGTAGCTCATTAAAGTAATTTTCCATAAATTCTCTGCAGTCAAAAAATAATTGATATAGACATTATAATACTGTAAAAACAATAATTATTATACAATTTCAATTATAAAACAGTAAATTCATATAGGCCCCTAATTATATTAAATAAAATACATACATGAAACTACATACTAAACATGAATGAAATTATACCTGAAACGGTTTCTATGGATTTTTAACATCCACCATCTTCCTCGCCGGTCTTTCTCGTTATATTTTCATTTTCGTTTAAAATTTTATGATAAATATAGGTTAAGCAAAAATTTATATCCAACACAACATCGACGTCCCTCACGCTTTCTTCTCCAAAACATACCAGCGCATTCGCCAGCGTGTGGCTATCAATGTTCGGCTCCCCACAATTAATCAAGCGTTTGTAAAGGTTTGGAGTTTTCGGCAAGTGCCAAGCGTGTGGACCCGGGGTTATGTTCACCGCAAAGTAACACATTTTAATATCAGCTTGCTTAGAATACAGGGTTCGTGCACCACGGAGCATTGCATCAGTTTGGTCAAGGAACGACTGACAGGCTTTGGTGTTGCTGTTGAAACTGCTGTTATCGGCAAAAGATCTAATGGAACAAGCGTCATGGAAAACGTTCTGCCTTCGTACCTGCAATTATACTTTTCACACAGCACACAATTGGCAGTTATCGATGTTTTACACCCCTCCCCCCCAAAAAAAACCACTGAAAGAAATTGAGAGCATAGAAAAAACTTTCACTCGGACATAGACCACAAAGATCTGGAAGCCACAAGTGAAGCACAAAGCGTGATCATAGCACTGGATAATCCACATACTGAGGTGATTCCCAGATATGATGATCTCAAAAAAGTGCAGAAAGTTGTTAAGTTTTTCAAAAAGTTTTTTATTTATGACCATTTCAATCAAACCAACGAATGAGAGGCAGAAAGGGCTTTCTCGGCTGCTGGCTATATATGAAATTCTTTGCAAATAAAGTGATAATTTCAGCACTTATTAGATAAACAGATTATTTTTCAAACTGACGTGATTTTCTGTGATACGTGTAAATTGATCTAAAACTAAATACTTACTATAATTGACTATTTACTAAATAACTAGAGTTACATTTAAAACAAAGGGCAATGTATAATCCTAAAACACTACTCCAGAGAAGCTTTCAAGGAATTTAAATAAGGTATGAAAATAGATTCCTTTCAAAAATCGTATAGAGATTGAGCAGGGTGATTGGAACGACGTTATTGCACAGATACAATGCGCCGGACTTTCAAATCAGTTTCAATGGCAGCTGCAGTACTGGTAGATGTGTATAAAATATTTTAGCTCTCCGTGTCCGCGTCGCTGCGATTATCTTTTATAACAGACATTACTCCCATGTTGATCGTCTTTGATTTTTACACAGTGGCAACAGGTTCCAGTAATCCTGAGTATTCAATCTAACGCATATAATGAATTCTTACTTAGTAGCAGCGCACTATAACTGGTAAGCACCTTTCCTCGCCGCATCATTTTCTTCCCTAGAAACAGTCGAAAGTCCTTTGTCAATGTCTTCAAAATTCTTGTTAAAAATAGCAAAGCTCGTATATTTTTGAGACCAGTGGGTCTCATATAAAGCTGAAATATTTGGCACGTTCTTTCTCTGTAAAAAGTTTATGATGTACTCTGTGTTCCAAATTGTGTTCCATATTTCTGTAATTTGATTTAAATAATTTACAACCACGTTGTCTGTGGCTTTCACAATGAAAATATAAGTTTTTTTATATTTCTCTTTAAAAAACTTTGAACCCCATCAATATCACCCGCCAATGCAGAACACACTTCACATCCTTGGCTAACACAACTATTAGGCCCATGTCCTTCGTTTTCTAAAAACCTGTCGATTTCTAATGCTATAATTTGTCATTTAAATCCATCGGTTTCTACGAATCTGAGAGATTTTTGGCGGATTGTATTTTATCTTCGTCAGTAAAACTATTTTTATGGAAAGCTGTTCTTTCCCAGCTATATCACACGACTCATCTGCCAACACAATATAAGTATAAGCCTTCTTTGCGGCCTGCAAAATTTCATTTTTAACGACTAAGCCGCACAAGGCAATGATTTCGTTTTGAATCTGTGGGGAGATATACATGACATTTTTCTTAAATTTTTCAATATGCTGTTTCAAAACCAGAACACTTGAATCAATTCTTAGTTTCAGCAGGTATTCAAGAACACCCTGATGTTGCTCTTTGCATCTTCAAGGCAAGTTATTTGTACGGTGTAACACAGAAAATAATCGAAGATATTATAGACGACAGGATTTATCGATTGTCTTCTACTTCCTTCTGGTGAGCAGTATTCATCATTACAGCGACCGGTATTTTCTCCAAGAAGTTCTTAACATCGTTAGCTGCTGATTGATGATAATGTGATGAAACATGTTTTTGCAATATTCATGGATATTTTTAAAGTGACAGAAAGTTAGAGCAACAAATTAATTAGACTATACTAGCAGAGTCAAGTAAGTCTGCAAGCAACAATGATTAAATTTTAATTTCAAATTAGTGGCTTTAGCATCTACAGAAAATTTATTTCCAGGAAGGTACCCAGGAGCTGGGCTGTAACACAGTATGTAGCAGTATAGGTACGACCACAGAATGAGAAACAACTTGACCATTGGACCGACCCCACTCATATCCGAGCAACTAGGACAAATATAATGTAATAAATATTTTGTCATAAATTAGCTCTTACACTATCGACTTTTTCACAATAGCTTGATAGTAATAAAAATAAATAAAATACAAACGAATGCAGTTAATTACAGTTATTAAATAAAAGTCGTACTTTTTGTATGTACTGTATGTAATACTATATTAAAAGCCATCGTTAGTCTTATGAAAAATACAAATTAATTACTTTTAAGAACAGATTATTAACGCGCCTCTCTGGTTATATCACAGTATAAACGATCGGATGCGCTGTGTGCGGGTCGGGTCAGCCTGCAATCTATCGGTATTTAATCACAGTTAAGACGGGATTTATTTATTTATTTATTGACATTCGGTTATGTAACCATACAGCCATCACTTGTAACATGATTCATTATCGTTAACTAATAACATGTTTGATTATACTTATTATTATATTGCATTTGTTAATTATCGTTATACTTATGCTACTTACAATTTTGATTATATTGGTTACAATTTTAAATAGTACTTATCTAAACGTAATTAAAGTCTTTCAGGTATAAAGTCGAATCGCAGTAGCAGTTGATACAATTCGTTTTGAAGTCATTTTGCAGGTATGCGTGAGGCAATACTGACATTGGTATTCATGAGTCTAAATTAATATTTTCTTTTGTTCACGTTCGGTTATATGACCATACATCCGTGAATTGTAAGATAATTAATTATGCTTAGTTATTAACAGGTTTGATTATACTCTTTACAATCTTGCTTATGTTAATTATAGTTGTACTTAGGCTACTTACAGTTTTATTATACTAATGACAATTTTAAGTCATACTTTTCTACTCGTAATCTTTAAGGAATAAAACAGAATCGTTGTAGTCGTTTATACAATTCATTTTATGTTTATTGACATTTTTATTTTCCGATGATGATGTCTTAGATTTCTATATTTCCATTTTTTAGGAATCTAATAAGGCTGTTGTACACTGCTTTGTCATCACTAACTAGGAGTAGGATTAGGTTGGTAGGGAGAGGGATTCCTATGTTGACTAAATCCTTGATCATGGTATCCTGGGAACGTTTAAATTTTCTACAGGAAAATATAATGTGGTTGGTGTCTCCTATGGTCTGATCTGAACAATTACAGAGAGGAGATTCTCTCAGACCTAGTCGATAGAGGTGGCTGGGGAATCTTCCGTGGTTGAACCGCAGCCTGGAAATTATTGTTGTTAGTCGTCTGCTTGTGATCCATTTATAAAACCAAGGTTGAGGTGGAATAGTTGGTTGGATGCTTCCATAGTGCGAAGCTTTGGTGGTTAGAGATGTTCTCCATTCTTCTTGCCCTTTTTCTTTGGCTCGTTTTTTTGATTCTGTGAATTATATCTGACGTCGGGAGGTTCATACCATCTTTAAATCCGTTGAGGATGGCCTGTTTTGCTAAAGTATCCACTTGTTCATTGTATTTTATACCTTTGTGAGCTAGAACCCATAGCAGGTAGGTAGTGATTCCCCGTTCTTTACTGCTTTTTATTTGTTTCCTAATTTCTAAGATTGTCATCGGGAGGTGATAATTCCACGTGTTGTTATGTAGCCGTTTTAACACACTCATGGAGTCCGTTAATATGATGCTTTTGTCCGCTTGGATCATTTGGCTATACTTAACCGCCTCCAGTATGGATTTCGCTTCAGCTGTGAAAATAGATGTAGCGATAATTGAGCTGAATGATTAGTGTTGGGACAGAAGAAAGCTGCTCCTACTCTGTTTTCCTCGGAATTCTTTGAGCCGTCTGTGTATATTTTAACTGTGTTTTTCCCTATTTCTGCGAGGAGTCTATTTTGTTTCTGGTTTAAGGTAGGATTTATGTCTCCTTCCAGAAAGTGAATGTGGATTTCTTCTAGTCGGAGTTCGTACGGTTCTTGAAAGATGGGTTGTATGTCGTAAGAATCTACTTTATCTTTATATTTAGACCAAAGTTTGTAAGCATTTAGAAGCGGGATCTTGAGTTGGCTTTTTCCTTTGTTTGCTAATGCTTGCATCCTTTCAAATCGATGGTGGAGCGGGTGGGTATTAAGTACCAATTTTTCCATTATGAATTTTTCCTCAAGATATGATCGTCGTATATGAAGGGGAGGTTCTCCTGCCTCCACTAATAGGGCGTTAATTGGGGTTGAGCGTATTGCCCCTACACAAGCTCTTAGGCAAGCTGCTTGAAGTCTATCTAGTTTTTTGAGAGCGTCCTTTCTAGCATATTGGTAAAACATGGAACCGTATTCTAATAGCGATCTAATTAGTGTTCGGTAAAGTAGTAGGAGCGTTTTTGGGTGGGAGCCCCACCAAGTACCTGACACCATTCTTATTATATTTAGTCGGGAATTCGATTTTGCTATCAGCTGATCGATATGCTGGCAGCTAAGGCGGCTGTCCAGCAACATTCCCAAGAACCGTGCTTGTTTCTTAAGTGCCAATTTATATGGACCTATTTGGATACTGTCCGAGTCATGGGTGATTTTTCTCTTTGAAAAGTAGACTACTGATGATTTTTCCAGTGAAAGTTCAAAACCATTGGTGTGTAGCCATTTGATGAGAGCTGTAATTGCCTTGTTCAATAGGTTATGGACTTCCTGTTGTGACACATCGTTGGCATATATAACCACGTCGTCTGCAAATCTGAGGGAGATAATCTTCGTAGGATTATATCACTTATGTATAGTAAAAATAGGAGTGGGCTGAGGATTGCTCCTTGAGGTAACCCTTGATTAACAATACGCGGCCCTACTAGATTTTTCTTTGAGCTGACATAGATTATCCTCTCCGATAATAGGGAATAGAGTCCTTTCACAAGTTTCATCGGTACCCCTAATGTCTCCAGTTTGTGCGTCTAATGAGGGATTCTGACGTTGTCGTAAGCTGATTGGATGTCTAGGAAGACCGCACCCAAATATTGCTGGTTGCAGAATGAGAGGTAAATGTCCAAAGTCAAGATCGCTAGGTTGTCTAGTGTGCTTTTTCCCTTACGAAATCCGGATTGTGAGTTGGGAATCAGGTTGTTCGCCTCCACCCACCATTCTAATCTGTTCTTGATGAGACGTTCTAGTGTTTTTCCTACACATGACATTAATGATATCGGTCTGTACGAAGTCGCTTTGGTGGGGTCTTTTCCTTGTTTTAATATTGGAATGATAACCTGGGTTCTCCATTCCGCTGGAATAGGTTCTTTCATCCAAATCTTGTTAAAGGTGTTTAGAAGTCTCTGCAAGCCAGCTGGAGGCATGTTTGTTAACATTGCGTAATGGATACCATCTATTCCAGGCGAAGAGTAGGAGGATCGCTTTAAAGCTTGTTGTAGTTCTGTTATGGTAAATGGCGTGCATAGTTGGTGGTCCGATGCTTCCTCCTGGACTGTGGGAGGAGCGATTTTGTCTGCAATGTCTTCAAGGGTTGTGGTACTAATTTTAGGGGTTTCGCTGTTGAAACCATTATTTTTAAACTACCTAATCGTGGACCAAACAGAAGAGATATTCGAATCCTTCCCCAATGTTTCACAGAATTGGATCAAATTTTGATGCTTTTGCGTTTTGAGCGTTCTTTTTGTTCGTGCGTTAATTTGTAAATAAGACATATAGTGTTAGAGGTCGGGGTTCTTTCTGTATAAGTTAAGAGCGAGTCTTCTTTGGGCTATTGCTTTCGAACATGTTGGGTTCCACCATATTGGTGGGCCAGTTTTCTTGGCGTTTTGATAGTCCTTACGTTGAATAGATTTGTCTGCTGCCTCTGAAATCACATTTGTCAGTTTTTTATAGCTCTCGTTTCCCGTAGATTGTTCTGTGATATCTCTGAAATTTTGTTCAATTCGTCTCCTGTATTGGGACCAGTCGGTTCTATTGACGTTCCATCTGATTGTTGGATGAGCTGCAGTTTCTTTGATTACTGGGCATTCGATATTTAAAAGTATCGGATAGTGGTCTGATCCCAATGAATCATTGAGCACTCTCCATGTCGCTATGGTTGCCAGGTTGGGGGAGCAGAGAGTTAGGTCCACTGCCGAGTTGAGTCTTCTTGGTGATGGGACCATTGTTGGGCTGCTGTCATTTAATATTATCAGATTGTTGTCTTCTGCCATATCCTTAATTGTCGATCCTCTCAGGTCATTGTAGTGACAGCCCCAGCTCTGATTATGTGCGTTAAAATCGCCGGCAAGAATCATTGGTGAGTTTTTTGGGCGATAAGATTTGTCCAGTCGTTTGGAGTGATTTTTGTTTCTGGCCAGCAGTAAATGGAAATGATGTTGACTGTTGACTGGGTGGTTCGTATCCGTATTGCTACTGTTTGAAAGGGTAATTTGCTCAAATTGAGATTAATCGGTTAGTGTGGAATATTCTGTTGCAGCAATATCGCCACTCCTCCTCTACCGTCCAGTCTGTCATTCCTGTACACCTTGTAGGATTTGAAACTGACCTCTCTATTTGGTTTGAACCATGTTTCTGACAATATGGCTATGTCGATATTGTTTTGAGTGAGTGCTGAAATTAGGCTTTCTCTGTTCGCCCAAAATGATCTTCCGTTCCATTGTAAGATACTTAGATATAGGGATACCGTGGTGTTGTTATTTTTCTTATCCTTTGTTATTACTTCTTTGGTTACTTTCTTATTATTATGTTAAAGGGATCTTTTTGTTTTAGTTGTTAGGTTGAGTTGTTCCAGGATGGGGTTGAGCTTCTATTATTTGTTGTTCCTGAGATATTGGAGGGCCCTGAGGGAAGTCCATTAACGTATTGGCAATAAGGTCTCTAATGTTATGTGGTAAGTTACCGGAGAATGCCATTTGTAAGATCACTGTGATCAAGTTTTGTATCTTTTCTACTAGATATTCGTTTGCTGTTTGGGCGTTTTGGCTATAGGGATTATTAGTAATTGGGAATGCTGGTTGGTTTGGTGCCCTCATAAGAAGTTCTTGCGGTACCTGGGAAGCATTTCTGTGGGTAGTTCGTTGTGTGTCCCTAGGTGGCCAGTTATGATCTTTACCCTTGCTGTCTATTCTGACCGTTGGTTTCTGTTGGTGGGGTGGAGGGCCTTCTGATCGACTTTGTATCTTTAGAGGGGCTGTTGGTGGTGGGTTCAGGGTATTCTGAAATGTGGTTGGAACTTTTATAACTTTGTTTGTAGCTCTAATGATAGAAGGATTGGTTGCTTGATTACAAAATGTTCTCTCTCTATTCTGTGTCAAATGTTCGGCTGTTATCGTGGCATAAGTTTTTTGTTCGATGCTTGCTAGCGCCTCCTGGTAAGATATTCCCTCGTAAGCTCATTTCCTATTTATCTGTAGTTGTTTTTGGTACTGAGGGCAGTTGCGATTCGTGGAGAGATGGGGCCCGTCACAATGGGCACAAGTAGGTGGTCCTGAATTTTTACATTCTTTGAAATGGTGGTTTCCAGAACAATGGCTACATCTAGGTTGACTCCGAAATTGTGTACTATTATGACCGTACCTCAAACATTGGAAACATTGAAGGACCGAAGGGATGTACGGTTCTACCAGGCATCTTACTCCATGGATTATCACGTCTTCTGGACGGCGTTGCGCTTTGAAAGTAATTGCACAAACTGGGATGGGTCTTCTCTGGTCTCTATCGGTATCACTTGCATTTTTGGTGAATCGCTTTATTCGTACTACTTAAACGTCACATCTTATCACTTCCATTATCTCCTCTTCCATTAGTGAAATGTCTACATTTCTTATAATGCCTTGGCGGGTTGTTAAGGGGGATGTAAGCTTCCATGTTGTGCATAGGGAAAATTTTGCTTTGGGCTAGGGCGTTAGCACTCGGACCGGAAATTGTCTCGATTCTAATACGGTTTCTGCCTGACTTAGTAATGTTCACTATGTTTTTGGTTACTAATTCGCCTTCATGGTGGATCAGCTTGCCGACTGCCATGGGATGTAGTCTACCAACGTTACTCACTTTGCTTTCTACAAAAATAATATATGGGCCACCGTCATACCATTCATATTTGTTCGCTATTTTAATCACTTACCAAAGTCGGTACTGGGATAGTGTTGCTTCCTATTGCCGGTGTTGCTGCGATGAGATGCTGATGTTGGTTTCTGCCAACTTCCACCCTTGGAAGTTTTTCAGAGCTGTCGACTGCTGTTGTGTTGTCGATGTCTCGGAGCAAGCGCTTGTTGGGCTGTCTTTGTTCAAGATGGCTCGCGCGGCACAGCGACAATTTGTTGCCATGGATAACAAAAACGGCCGCCTTTTAATACAATTGTATGGTGCCAATTTTTTTGTGTAATAGCAAATGTGCAGCCTAATCAGACTCAGATGGTATTACCTCCATCACTACCACAACCGTCACTTGAAACTCCAATCAACGAATCTATAGAATCGCCAAATGACAGAATCAACATAATTCCTTTTACCTAAGTAAGCAGTAAGTTCTCGTTAAGAATGGCAACAGAAAATTGAATAGCAATAAAAAAATTTAGTACTAAACGGGTGCTATTACCTTATCTTTGACCATTCTTTCAGAGCTTCGCATAGTGCGTCAGAAACATCTGAAACTGGTCAAATAAATGATTGTTTTCAAACTCGAAAAAGGTAATGCAGGCTACTACACGAGTCTCCAATTACTAGAAATCTTGAAGTCACAGCGTTTATCAGTAACTGAAATGCCTCCCGAAATTGAGTGCACTGGCTCAATTAATTATTTTAGAAACTCTACGATTGTCAATCTCGTAAAATTTGTTTATTGCATCCTCGATGACTTCATATCTAATGTCTTCCATGAGTTTCTCGCCATACTGTATTCAATTAAAATACAATTTCCATATCCACCAAATCATTTTTCATTTAGGTTTCTAGTATACAGTGTGTCGGATCACAGTGAAAGTTGCGGCTATTCGCGCACATGAAATGTCCACGGTGGCTTCACAAAAAGACAATGCCTGGATAGTTTGCAGCGCAAGCCGCGCTCGTCAACATAAATGGTTCGCGCGGCAAATAACCGGTTTGGCACGCTCGAACATGGCTCACGCAGCAGCCGCTCATACTCGATATGCAGCTTAGGGACCGTTCATAAACCACGTAGCTCCATTTTGGCCTCCTGTGAACACCCGTCCCCCCCCAACGTAGCCCAACGTGGCTTTTGTCTCCCCCCCCCCCACGTAGCTTTTTCTCATAATGATTCCTGAAGTCATTTTTGTACTGTTTTCTCTTGTCAGGCTATCATAAATTAAAATCGGGGACAATAAAATGACAGAATTAATTATTCACATGCTTCTGTATGTTCTGTATCTTAATATGAAAGAAAAGCTACGTGGCCTGGCTCGGAAATCCCCCCCCCCTTTAGGAAGCCCAGCGTAGCTTTCCAGCCAACCCCTCCCCCTCTAAACCGAGCCACGTAGTTTATGCACAATCCCTTAAGGCCGGTTCACACTGTGCGGTTTTCACCGCAGTGGAAACTTAACCGTCGCCGCCTACAGAATTTGAGGTGTTTACACAATTGACTAGTTACACTTTTGTGATTAGATTGTAATCTGTTAAGTGTTTTAATAACTATTACTTTACAAAGAAAAATCGAAAGTAAATGGCGAAGATGATGCCGAAGTTACTGAACACCTTGTCTCACTGTATTCGTCACTGCTGTGTTAGAAGAAAAGAAGAAGAAGAAGAAGAAAAAAAAAAAGAGGAAAAAATGTCGATCCACAGAATTTTGAATGTTGAAAGTTTTCCTTGGCAAGTGTCTAAGATATAAGGTCACAGTTATATAGATAGTATTAAACATCAAAATCTTTCTATAAAATGTGATTCAACATTTTTCAACTTCTAGTTGAAGCTCTAAAAATTTATGTAAATACGTGATCAAAAGTTTACTATCCAAAGGCATTTTTCATTTCGTCAAAATCATTCCTAATTTCAAGGCACACTTCTTTCCAAGCGTTCCTGGTAGCGTTCCGATCTTTAAAAGAATCTATAGTGTTGTCTCTTAAAACTGCTAACGAAATGAGAAGATCAGTATCCATCATCACTTAACTTACATTACGATTTTTAAATTAAAAAAATGTTAACTTAAACAGACTGAAAGCGCACAAGCGGTTAAAAATCGCCGAAAGTGCAAGCACCTATTTGACCACATGGGCCACTGTCTGGATTGGGGCGGTCAAATTACCGTCGAATGTAGTGGCAGCGCACGGATGCATACCTGCCGTCGACGGCAGCTCTGCCGTGTGTGTAAGCCCAATGTGTAAGCTCCCATTTGATCCCTCGCGCCACTACTGGAACGACGGCGACGGAAAACATTCCGCCGCGGCCGAAACCGCCCAGTGTGTAACCGATCTAAGAGTCGTCAGCAGCACCGTACGTGGCCCATTGTGCTGCCCCGCCCTCGCTAACGTCTGTTTTCCCGCAAATAGCGGTAGAAAGCAAGTTTAAATCGAACGAACCGAATTAATTTTTGAAAGTTACTTAACATTGTTTACTCTTCGGTTCGGCAGAACTCTGATCGAGCGCAAACCCGCCTCCAGCTAGGGGGGAGGAGCTGCCCTCCCTGCCCGTACCTGGCTACGCCCTTGGTTACCGCTCTGGCCTCGCATTCGGGAGGATGCCGGTTCGAATCCCCGTCCAGGCATCCAGATCTTAGTTTTTCATGGTTTCCCCAAATCACTCCAGGCGAATGCCGGGATGCTTCTTTCAAAAAGCCCATGGCCGATTTCCTTCCCGTTCCTTGTCCCCAGTCCCATCCCACCTCTAATGACCTCGACGTCGACGAGGTGTAAAGCCATAAGTAAAAACAAAAAAAAGCACCAGTAAAACTATTCAGAATGAATTGCTTGAGTGCATGTTGAGTATATATCATTACGAAATTAGGAAAGGAATCGACAATGTTGAATATGTTGCCATGATAGCCGATGAAACCACATATGTGTCTTGTCAGTTTCAGTTAATTAAAATGTTGCAATATATTGTTAGTGGAAAACCTGTACAAATATTTTGGATTTTGCGACTATAGACCGCCATCGTGCTAGTATTATTGCAGTCTGTATTTTGCAAGAACTTGACACACTGATTGGAAAATCACCCGAAGAATTAATAAAATTACGATGGTGTTTCCGCAATGAATGAAATTTAAACGCCATGCAGAAAAAGACATATGTCCTCGAATTTTATTCATTACTATGCACACCAGGTAACTCTTTTAATGTCAAAAGCGGCTCCATCAATTGGAAAGTGCTCATTTTTTTTTCGCAAATCTTTCCGGAATTTGTTCTTTCTTTTCAAGTTCGTCTCAAAGAACAAGAGTGTTAGACGAGATTCTGCATCTAAACCAGGTGCGATTTCCTGAAGCGTCTGTGGGTACACCCATGCCGTGCGAGAATCCTCCCACTCCCTCGCCACGCGGAAGTGACGTAGCAATGACGATATCTGTAATTCCTTTGGTATTGTCTCTGGTATTGAGTTGCAGCGCCATTACATTATGTGTTTGTTTTCATTGTCTCTTTGTTTTTGTCATGGAGGAACCTCCATGGTTATTGTGTGTTATGGAGTGCGTTTATAAGAATTTAACGCTGAAAGAGTTACTCCTTCAAGACGGAGCACGTAATCTGTCGAAGTGCACGAAACAAGAACTGATTAGCAGGTGAGAATTCACAAGATCAAAGCGAATAATTTACTACACACGATCCAAAATGCATATTATTTCTTAAAATCTATATGTGAAGCCGTTAAACGTTTGTAAAATGTAGAAATTTGTTTGAAATATGGCTTAGCCCTCTTGTCGGTTTTTCTCTACTCGCTTCTTGAACCGCTTGAAATCATTTTTAAAATCTATAAATGTCTGATTTTAGGCCAAAGTATTTTATTCCTGTTTTTTTAAGTTTTGCGTTGCATTTACAGGTTACAGAGGATAGAACAACTCCCAAACCTCAATAAAACATTATTTCAATTTGAGGTAGTGCTTCCGGAGGCAGTGTAGGCCCTACTAATTTCCCGAAGATGGGTTTAATGAGATGTGTGCCGAATGAGATTATATTCATTGAAGCTTTGTGTTCGGCTGCAACTACAAAGAATATGGATTATAGGGTGAAAATGGTGCTCAGTAGAGAATCCAGAGAAAATTATCAGGCTATGTGCCATCCATGTCCAGCTGGATCTGGGTGGTGTGTAACATCTAAACATGTTACTGCAGTAAGCTGCAGCTTAGAACATTATCACTTGTGTGGCGAATCCAGGGACTTTAATTTAATTTAATTTAATTTAATTTAATTGCAATGGAGCACAGGCTCCGGTGGCAATTTCCCTACACAGCTATCTTCCCCCTATCCTGCACCCACCTACATTTGCCCTCTACAAATTTTTTCTTTAAATTCCTTCAAAGTTTTCGGTAAATTATTCATCGTTTCTCTTGGTAACTCATTCCAATCCCTGACACCCTTACCTAAAAAAGAGAATCTTCCTACACCCTTGTGCCTGAAATCGAGTGCCAGCTTGTGGTCATGGTCATCTTTTCCCTTCCATGCACTACTTTTCATACCTACTGCAATATCTTTCCATGCCTCATCACCAGTATATGCCCTGTACACTCCCATGACCCTCCTCATCCTCCTCCTGTCTTGCAATGAATCCCATTCCAGCTCCTTTATCATATCCGTCACTGATTGCATTCTGCGATAATTTCCAGAAACAAATCTAGCAGCCCTTCTTTGCACCCTCTCCAACTCCTGTATTTGATACGTAAAATGAGGGTCCCATACTACACTACCATATTCGAGCAATGGTCTGACCAAAGTTTTGTAACCCAATTCCTTGACTTCTCTCGTACATCCCCTCATAACTCTCTCCAACAAGTGCAGAACTCTGAAACCTTTTCCTACCACCTGTCCTATGTGTCCTGCCCAGTTAAGTTTGTTATCAAAAGTAATTCCAAGATATTTGCATTTCAAGTCTTCAGCAAGCAATTCTTTCCCCACCTTATATTCATAATTAACCTTTTGTTTTTTATTTGTGTATCTAATAAGCTGACTCTTCTTTGCATTTATCTTCATTCCATGTTTACTAACCCAATTAGATATCCTGTCCAGATCACCCTGCAACTGTTTACAATCCTCTATCGTTTTGATTCTTTTATACAGCATTATGTCATCTGCAAACAATCTAATTTCAGATAGTAAACAGGCAACACAATTATTCATTAGAATAATGAATAGCAATGGTCCCAATACGCTACCCTGCGGCACACCCATTTTTACTTCCACTTCTTTTGATACTACATTTCCTACCCTAACTTTCTGTTTTCTACCTTTTAAAAATTCTTCTACCCAGCAAATCACTTTCTTATCCACTCCAATGGTTTTTACCTTATTTACTACCATTTTATGGCTTACTCTGTCAAACGCCTTAGACAGATCTAGTGCTACACTATCAATTTGGCCTCCCTTGTCCATTTCATCTGAAATATCTTGCATATATCCCACCAACTGAGATTCGCATGAATATCCTTGCCTGAAACCATGTTGCCTGCTTGAAAACCAATTACGTTCCTCACATATATTTCTGATGTGGTTGCATATCAATCTTTCCATTAATTTACCTACCACTGATGTCAAACTGATTGGCCTGTAATTCTCAACTCTATTTCTCACCCCTCCCTTATGTACCGGTACTACTATTGCACTTTTCCAGTCCTGTGGTAAGCAGCAAGTGTCTAGACTCAATTTAAATAATATTTCAAGATAAGGTACAATGTCACATCCGGCTATCTTTAAGATATCTGTAGTAATATTATCTTCACCAGCCCCTTTATGTTTTTTCAGCTTTCTTATTTCCTTCATGATTTCCTCAGGATGGATATCAAATTTTTTACTATCGTCATTTCTAATTGTGTTGTTAAGCTCGTTCTCCGAATTAGACCCTCCTGTTTCTGATTCATTTTCCCTAATGCTTTCTCTGAACCAGTTACTTAAAATCTCTGCCTTTTTCAAATCGTCAGTAACTTCTTCTCCATCCTTATCTATAAGTGTCTCTACATCCTCCCTTCCCCTCAGTTTCCTGATATAGCCATAGAAATTTCTAGATGCATCAGTCAATGGTCCCCCTGCACTGACAATACTCTTCATAAACAATGATGAGTAAGGTTAAAATGATTGGGATAAATTAAAATGTGATTTGCTTTGTTAAGTTATTTTAAATGGAAAGAAGCAGCTGGAAATGAAAGCAGATGTGTTGCGGGGTAGTAAAATTAACGTTTGCTGTTCATCATTCTAATGAAAAATTCTGTTGTTGGTTGTTGTTTATTTATATATAATTGTGTTATAATTGGATAGGTTTATGAAATAACTACTGAGTGATATGGGCAGAACATCTATGAGGTTAGATCAAAGTAAAATAAAAATAAAGGCTAAAATTATTCAATGTAAATATTTAGGCATATTTTGACAATTGGTTAAGGTTCATTTGATGATGGTGGGACTTAATATAACCTATATAATATTAATGGCAGTTTCATTATCACCACTATCCAATTAATATTACCTATGTTATGTGTATCACATAGCAGTTGGAAGGTGAGCAAAAGTGTAATTACCATAAAAATAATTGATATGACGTGGGAAAATTGAGTGATGGATTTGAATGATAGATTGGTAATGAGGCCTAGATAAATATTTTGTAAAAAAAAAGGGGAAATAAATAAGAATAACAATAAATTGAAACTTGATTTTAAGATTGGGAGTGTGGAGTTAGGGACTGGAAGAAGATCATATCAGAAATTTTGAACAATATACATTAAATGTTGAAATAAAAATTTACAAAATTCGAATATACATATATTGGAGAATCAGCAATAGAGAATAAGCTCAGTACTGATTAATAATAATAATAATTGTGGATAATGGAAACAAAGAAAATGCTATTAAACACTGAAAATAAGATAGGAGAGGAAAAAATAACCCATCATTTACTTTAGATAAAGGCAGGAGGGCGAGATGAACACGTAAAAAACACAAAACAACTTCACAATATCTTGGTAAATTACCTTAGTCATGTAGGATGTGAGACATATGCGAGGGGAAAATATGTGACCTCATCCTGACTCACCACATGAATGAACCAAAGATGAAACATGTGGGAGGGTGGTGTTTGAGCGGATGGTGGTGATAGAGGGGGGAGGAACAATTTGACCAATGATAAATGTGAATTTAATGAAATTAATTTTTCAAAGAAATGTATAATTTTGATCTGTTATAGCAGTAACTAAGTAAAACTAGAAAGTGTAAGGTATCCCTCGTTCTATTTTCAATATTTCGTTTAGATCCGGCCAAGTTTAAGGTTAACTTCAGTACACGATACCACAGGTAAAACCGAGTTAACAACACTTCTAGTACAGTAAAGTGAATAAATAACTTATAACCAACATAAATAAACTATAAATTGTCATAAAGCCATGATATTTCAGCAGGAAATAGGTTATTTCACATAAAAGCAAACTTTTAATAACAGATCCTAACATTAGTCAGAGATATTCTGAACGGATTTAAAAGAAGCAAATGGTAAATAATAGCAAATACAGACACAAAATAAACCTTTTATCATGATTAATAAGAGTTATTTCAGAGATAAACAGATAATTCCAATATAAATCAAACCTAACCATAAATTTTGGCATATTCCAGATTCTGGTATTTCTAATGGGATTTTTATACAGTAAAGAGTGTAAAGAACCAATAATAGACAATCCTAAACTCACAATAAACTTAACATTACAGTTAAATAGAGTTTAACAGGTATTTTAAAGAAATAAACAGGATGATTGAATAGTAGATTTGGAGTAGTATGAAGATATCACATTGTGATGAAATTTGACCAGTTTAAAGTTCTAAAAGTAAATAGAATAATGCCTGAGACAGTTTAGTAGGATAATTAACAGGTTTCTGATAGTTTTAAAGCATTTAATACTCACAAGAAGTAATTATGAAGAAATTTGATCACTCATTTTCCTAAAACAGTTCACATAAACAATTTTAGATCTTTTAAATAGTTTCAGGATTTAAAAAGTAGATAAACAAGCAGTAAATAATTTTATCCTTCAGTTTTAATAGGTTTCAAGTAGTTTTAATCCGTAAAATATGAAATATTAGTAAGAACCGAAAGCCGGTAAATCGACTAAATTATCAAGCCTTTCGGAAGTAATTCTAAAACTTATAAACCATTTCAAAAGCGCTAACAACAGTTAAATGATAGTAAACCCACATAATTAATTTTCTAAAACCATTTAAAGACATTTTACTAACCTGTTGTTTGTTAATCCAATTCTGAAGTAACTTGCTATAGGCACAGTACACATTATATGCTTTTTCACTGATTTTAAACACTGTCATCCAATATAAAGTAGATAATAAATTAAAACAGTCCTAAATAGAATTAAATTTAACAAAAACTGATAGTTTCCTACCGTTTAAGTATTTTTAAATGATATCTGAACACTTAAGATAAATCACTCGAATTTAACATTTTTTCATTTAAAAGCCTACTTAGATTCCGGGTTAAAAAGTAGTCTGCCGTAAAGATCCATTCTTCTAGTTTCGTACATATTAATTTCATGCCATTTAAAGCCATAGAACCGATGTTATAGATTTTTCTAAATTCACTCGACATCAAATCCACGTGGAATAAAAAAAACGATTTTATTGTGTCCATAATCTAATAGCTACAGAGATGTGATAACCTTTAAAATATGCAGTTTAATTCAGGCTACACATTGGTAATTTTTCCGGCTTAATAATCCTTATACCTTCAGAGTTATACATAAAAACATAAATAATAATCATGTCGGATTGTTAGAAATCATTGTTTTTGAAATAACTCAATAACCACAAAACCGATTTAAATAAAGTTTACATTATTGTGAGGCTAAAAATGGGGCCAATAATTTGAGCATAATTTCATGTTTGTAATTAAAGCCGATTTAAAAAAGGTCTGAAAACCTGGTGGTGACGTAAGACTTTCAGAAGCATTGTAACCGTTTTTTTTGGTAACAGTTTAACGTCCCTTTTTAACAACGTGGTCTTTAGAGACGGGAAAGGATGGGGGCAAGGAATGGGAAGGAATTCGGCCATGGCCTTTTGAAGGAAGCATCCCGGCATTCACCTGGAGTGATTTGGGGAAACCATGGAAAACCCAAATCTGAATGCCCGGACGGGGATTCGAACCGCCGTCCTCCCGAATGCGAGGCCAGAACTCTATCCGTTACACCACCACGCTCGGTATTGTAACCGTGACCATATTTGGTAATCTTCGGAGAGAGACAATTAAAGCTATATTCTGACATAAAACACCGTAACCATAAACTCACATAACTTTCCCGTTTCCCGCGTTTAAATTAAACATTAATAAGTAAGTTATTAAATCAAACATAAGGGAATGTTTAGCAGAGTGCATGCGCACAGCGGTAGTACGGCATCACGTGAGACACGGCTATATAGGCTATAGAGTGCGCATGTGGAAAAGCTTGGTTCTTCAGTCTCGGTTCAAACGTGCAAGTGAGAGCACGTCCCGTGCTAGGCTCAGCCAGCCCCGTGGTGGCGTTAGGCAGGAAGCGGGTCTACAAAGGGACAGGCACGCTTAGCGGCAGCCATGTTGGAAATTCGACAACGTTAACATCAGACAAATAGTTTTGGCAATGTGACTTTAATTTTCAAACTCATTTTGGGGGTTTCGTGCGGTTCTTGCTCTGTTTCTCAATCTGTGATCTTTGGTGAACGATTAATATCCGATTGCCTTGCTAACTGTGTACTTGTATTATTTACGTTGAAAAATTTTGAGAATATAATTCAGTGATTCAACTTGTGACTTTCATTTCTACAATAGTACCTTTCTTACAGGAGGTTAAATCTGTAAGTGGCGACTGTGGTCAATTTTAACAGTTAGCATACCATTGGTCAAACACGGTAACAGAACTTTTTAGGACTTAGAATATTTTGGAAGACGACTGGTTCAGGTGAAGAAGCAGATACCAACCCCCGTATACCGCTTAACCCCTGACAAAAGATATAAAAAATATATACCAAAAATTTATATATATATTGAAAAATATATGAGAAAATTGACTAAAAGTGCAAAATAGTAAGTGACAGATGTAGTGTAGGTTGAGGCCAAGGGTGTGTCTGGTGTCTTGGATATGTTGATTAGAAAGTTCCACCTAAGTAGTTCTGAAGAGGTGGTGATGTTTTCAAAAACTCTGACTGCTCTAACCATTAAACAGGCGCCTGTTTAAGGAAACAATTCCCATTTTAGTGTACCCTATCATTTTCCAGTTCTCAGGCAAACTATATCTATCTGTCAAGCTAACAACTTAGTATGACTCTTTGGCCCCAAAGCAGAGCATCCAAGATCTATTTACAGTCTGAGAAATCCCAATTTATTGGTATGTTTCCCAATGTCACATTTTAGTTATCTTTCTTTAATTTTTATTCAGACACATTGCACTGAGGAATACATTGTGTATTAAACATGAAGCCTATGACCATCCTACAATGAATTTTACTTGCAATACTGTTGCCATTGTGAATAGAAATAGCAACACCAAGCTGTTGGGACAATTTGCAGCACCTATGCAAACACAAGCAATTCCTATTAATTCTTCTTTTACTTGAATCTGACAATATCATGATAAGTTGCTCAGAATCCACTAAAAGACATTTTCACAAATAACATCTAATGTATGTTGATGAATCACTAATTACTTTTTTTCATCACAGACATTCCTGATGATAAAGAGCTTACTTAGGAATTACTAATTGGTTTAAAGTTCGCAACAATATTGCAGTCTTTGTTTCTCATACTAATATTTTAATATCTCTAGTTCTCCTGTACACAGCAAGATTTCGAACTAATATGAAATTGTGTTTTTTTTTTTCCAGCACTTTAAAATGCTCTCTCCCTCTGTCTTTAACATGGCTGTTGTCATACTATGTACAGAAACTGCTGTTTTGAGCCTTAATAATTGCCAGAATCAGTTCTCATAGGATGTGACATACAACACAGCTTATTTTTCATGAATCAAGCATTGGTGTTTGATTCTCAGGCAGTTTTCCAAGGAAAGGCTGTAGAACATTTGGCTCAAAAGACATCTCAGAGAATAAGAATTTGTAATGACTGAACTGAAGGTGTGACTACATTTGCTTCATAATCCAGAACCATTAGTGTACAACAATTACACTTAAAAGCTAATGCATTGCTCATTGCTGCTTCTGGAGAAGATTTTACTTCTTTTCAGTATATGCTGGGAAAAAGGACACATAATGAAATATGGGAAGGATAATATGGAATTAAGCTTCTGTTGTCCAACTGCCCCTCAATTTTATTTTTCATGTGTGTGTGTGTAGGTTGAATGATAATATTCCTCTCTATCCCCACCTTTATTTCAGTAACAAACATAATTTAAATCCAAAGCAACTGATGTATTAAGACTTTGTAATCTTTCTATAACTTCATACACACAACACAGCTAGAACATTATGACTACCTTCCTGCTATCGATAAAAACCCATCCAGGCAATAGCAGCTTCACCTGACGAGGAATGACTGCTAATCAGACATACGTATGGTGCATGGAGTATCAGTGAGCATGCTATCTGTGTTTGACCAGCTCAGATTGTGATGGCCCAGAGGTTTGGCATTTCAGAAACTGCACAACTTGTTGAGTGTTTGAGGAGTGCTGTGGTGAGTGTTTCCAACAATTGGTGAAACCAAGATGAAACCATGTCCACATTGAGGGGTTTGTAATAATAATAATAATATCTAAATAAATTGAAATGGAGCACACACTCTGGTGGTAATTTTCCTACACACCCATCTCCCCCTTTCTTGCACCCACCTACATTTGCCCTCTACAAATTTTAACTTTAAATTCTTTCAACATTTTTGATAAATTATTAATCATTTCTCTTGGTAAATTATTCCAATCCCTAATACCCTTACCTAAAAAAGAGAATCTTCCTACAACCTTGTGTCTGAAATCGAGTACCAGCTTGAGATAATAGTCATCTTTTCCATTTCATGCATTACTTTTAATTCTTACACCAATATCTTTCCATACCTCATCACCAATACAAAATATATACACTCCCATGACCCTTTTCACCCTCCTCCTGCCTTGCAATGAATTCATTTCAGCTCTTTTATCATGTCTGTTACTGACTGCATTCTGTGATAATTTCCAGAAACAAATCTAGCAGCCCTCCTTTGCACCACCTAAAACTCCTGTATTTGATAAAATGTGGGTCCCACAGTACACCACCATTATCAAGCAATGGTCTGACCAAAGTTTTGTAACCCAGTTCCTTTACTTCTCTCATACATCCTCTCATCACTCTCGCTAACAAGTGCAGAGTTTTGAAACCATTTCCTACTACCTGTCCAATGTGTCCTGCCCAGTTAAGCTTGTTATCAAATGTGATGCCAAAATATTTACATTTCAAGTCTTCAACAAGCAATTTTTTCCCTACCTTATAATCATAATTAACCTTTAGTTTTTTATTTGTGTATCTAATAACCTGACTCTTGTAAGAATGTAGGCTTTCTCAGTGAGCCAGTTGTGTATAATATTCTAGAGCTTTCCACTGGGATAGCGCATCTGTAAAAGTACAAGGCAACGTTTCAGAGCCTTCCCTGGGAGATGGAGCCAGAGGCAGTCTCCAAAACGTCACCTTGTACTTTTATTGACATGCTATCCCATTAGAAAGCTCGAGAATATTTTATGCAAGCGGACTCTTCTTTGCATTTAACTTCATGCCATGTTTACCAACCTAACCAGATATCCTGTCCAGATCGCCCTGAAGCTGTTTTCAGTCCTCTACCATTTTAATCCTTTTATATAGCAATATGTCATCCGAAAACACTATTTTCTCATAGTAAACAATCAACACAATTATTCATTAGAATAATGAATAACAATGGTCCCAATATGCTACCCTGTGGCACTCCCATTTTTACTTCCACTTCTTTCGATACTGCATTTCCTACCCTAACTTTCTGTTTTCTATATTTTAAAAATTCTACCCACTTCACTTTTTCATCTTCTCCAAAAGTTTTTACCATATTTACTGTACTACTATTTTATGGCTACACTATTAATTTGACCTCCCTTGTCCATTTGATCTGAAATATATTGCTTTTATCCCACCAACTGAGATTTGCATGAATATCCTTGCCTAAAGCCATGTTGCCTACTTTAAAACCACTTACACTCCTCACATATATTTCTGATGTGGTTGCATATCAATCTCTCCATTAATTTACCTACCACTGATGTCAAACTGATTGGCCTATCATTTTCGACACTATTTCTCACCCCTCCTTTATGTATCGGCACTACTATCGCAATTTTCCAGTCCTCTGGTATGGAGCATGTATCCAGACTCAATTTAAATAATATTTCAAGCTAAGGTACAATGTCACCTCCAGCTATCTTTAAGATATTTGTAGTAATATTATCTACACCAGCCCTTTTATGTTTTCAGCTTTATTATTTCCTTCATGATACCCTCAGGATAAATTTCAAATATTTTCGTCTACTCATTTTTAATTGTGTTGCTAAGATCGTTCTCCAGGTTAGACCCTCTCTTTTCTGATTCATTGTCCCTAATGCTCTCACTAAACCAGTTACTTAAAATCTCTGCCTTTCTCAAATCCTCAGTAACTTCTTCTCCATCCTTATCTATAAGCATCTCAACACCCTTCCTTCCCCTCAGTTTTCTAACATAGCCATAGAAATTTCTAGATGCATCAGTTCATGGTACCCTTGCACTGACAATACCCTTCATAAACCCATGAGCAGTCACTGCTTGTTACAGATGTCAGATGTTGTAGGCTCGGCAGACTGGTAAAACAGGACAGGCAGCGAACTGTGGCAGTGGTAACATCAGACTTTAATGCTGGGCAGAGTACAAGTGTGTCTGAACACACAGTGCACTGAACACTCCTAATAATGGGCCTCGACAGCCGACGACCCATGTGTGTGCCAATGTTAACACCATGACATCATCAACTACAACTGAAATGGGCATGTGACCATCATCACTGCACATTGGCACAGTGGCAGTGTGTTGCATGGTCTGATGAATCCCGATACCTTCATCATCATGCCGATGAGAGGGTGCAAATCCATTTTACAGGGGAATAGCTTCTTGACACCTGCAGTGCGGCTCAATTATGCTGAGGGGAACATTTACACGGGCATCCATGGGTCCAGCGGATCTTGTGCAAGGCACCATGATGGCCAATACATATTGCACATTGGTTGTAAAACACGTACACCTCTTCATGACGACTATGTTTACCAAAGGCAGTGGCATTTTTCAATGTGCCATGCCACAAGGCCAGGAGTGTGATGGAGTGGTTTGAGGACCAAAGTGAAATTGATGTGCTGGCCCCAAATCTCACCAGATTTGAACTCAATCAAACACGTCTGGAATCTGATTGAATGTGTGTCAGAGTTCATTGCTCCCCTCCCCGGAATTTATAGGAATTAGGTGACTTGTGTGTGCAGATGTGGTGCCAACTACCTCCAGCTTCTGTGACAAGATGCTTCTGGCTGATCAATGTGTAGAACAAATGATAAGATTTATTTATATGGGACGGAATGTAAGGGAAGTATATTGGGGAGGGGTTGAGGAGAAATTTGGAATATTTCAAGTTGAGATGCAGCAGCTGACTGGTGCCAAGTAATGTGGTACTGAGTTTGTTCCATCCTATTAGTTCAAAGCTATCGTGATGTTTCTGATGTGAAGAGTGAAACAGGAACTCAAATTATTGGTAAAATGTGAGGTGCCATGAACAGTAGTTGAATAGTCTAGACATTGGATGAATACCAATTGGTTTACAATCATTGATTCTCAACGGTCATAGTTACACTTGTGTAAGGAATTGTACAGTAGTTGCAAGTGAATTAGTAAAAGATGAGAGGTTTGACAATCAACATGGCCTGTGATGGAAATGTTTTTGGTGATGGAGAGTGGAATCATTTTCCAAGTATGGCAACTTGGTTTGTGGGAAGGTGGCAGGAAACTGTTTTGCAAACAGATTAAATTCCGAAATAACTTAACAGTCCATCTACACCAGTTTCTTTGGTTTACTATTATCTTATCCATCCTGCTATCACCTTAGCTATTCATTGACTCTTTATTCAATCAACTTTAATAGTAGCTTTACATAATATACATTATTTTATTTGTTTATTTTTTTTGCATAATTCCAGAGACCAGTGTTAACTTATCCATTTGTTTGAAGTTTTCAAGAATATAAAAGATAAACCTACATACACCACAGCACTGATTATGAAAAATGTTGTCATGTTTTGGAAGATGCAGATAGAGGAGTTGGAGGGCATACAAAGAAGAGCAGCTAGATATATTAGTGGAAATTATCGCAGGACACTGTCAGTTTCTGATATGATAAAGGAGCTGGATTGGGAATCATTGGAGGGCTGGAGGAGGGCGAAGGGAGTGCTGGGAATGTACAATGCATATATTGGGGCTTGAAGGAATATTGGTCGAAAAATTAGGAATAGTGCATGGAAGGAGAAAGATGACCATGACCACAAGCTGGCACTCAATTTTTTGCATAAGGGAGTGTGAAAATTTTCTTTTGTAGGTATGGGTGTCAGGGATTGGATCAAGTTACCAAGTGAAGTGATGAATAATACGCTGAAAGAATTTAAAATTAAAATTAGTAAATCGCAAAAGTAGATTTGGGAGGGGGACGGTGGCAATTTGAAATTATACCAGATAATTTTACAAAAAATAAAATAAGAAAGGGGTAATTAGATGTCATAGAGAATTGCTACCAGAGCATGTGCTCCATTGCAACTGAAAATTATAATAAATCCCTGTGCAACCATCCAGATTTTGGTTTTCCATGGTTTTTCAAAATCACTCCGGGCTAATGTAAGGATGTTTTCTTCAAAAGGGTATGGCTGAATTTCTTCCCTTTTCTGCCTCCAATCCTCTCCCACTTATAATGCCCTCAAGTCAATGAGGTGTAAAGCAAGAATTAAAAAAATAATTAAAATAATAAATGAAAATTATTTAAAAAATATTACTCCACATCTATTCTAAAGCATCTACTGAAGACAGCAGTAAGATTATGTACCAGAAAATTTTTCAATTATTATTAACACACTATTTGTAAATGTACTGAATGGCCATTAGTTAACATTATACATTACGTCTATCAAACGAATATTTGTCAACAATGAAGAAACTGGTTATTTCTTTAGTACTGATTTAAACTTGTAAATGTCTCTTATTATAAAGCAAACTGCTCAATAATATGAGGTCTGTTAGAAAAGTAACCGAAAGTTATAAAAAAAAGGCATACCTGGAGCGTTGGAAACCGAATCACCATCAAAGAAGTCTCCTTGGGACTCAAGTATTCCTAGAAAGCCTCTTTGGAATAGAGTTTAGTTCTGCTGTCATTGCAGCCATAATGTCACCTCTTGCCTGAAATTGCTTTCCTTTCAATTGCCTCTTGAGTTTGGGGAACAGCCAGAAGTCGCAGGGGGGCCATCTCAGGAGCATAGGGAGACTGTTGAGCCCCTAGAGTCTTGTTTCTTGCAAAAGAAAGTCTGAATCATGTGCAAGGAATGTGCTGGAGTATTGTCGTGATGGAGGTGCCAATTTCCTGTTGACCACAACTCCGGTCTCTTGCACTGCACAGGTAATGGAGGACTTCCCTGTAGTTCTCTTTGTACGCTGTGGTGCATACTCATGGTATACCACATGCCAGGATTCAAAGAAAGCAGTCAGCATCACTTTGACATTGCTGTGCACTTTGCGGGCCTTCTTTGATCTTGGTGCCGTGGAATGTTTCCACTGTGATGACTAGGATTTGGTTACCGTGTCATACCCATACATCCAGGACCCATCACCAGTGATTATAGTGTTCATGAACTGATTCACTGTTTTTGGAATCCAGTATGTCCTGCAAGACTTCAAAATGAAGTTGTTTTTGCACCTCTGGAAGCAGCTTCAACACGAATTTTGCTGACTCTCTCTTCATGGCAAAATCTTTGGTCACAATGGAATGTGCCAAAAAAATTGCTACCAAGTATAGGGAAATGGTGGAAATATAAAGCAACTGGCTTTACAAGACTAGTATGGGCCATCATGCAGGATAGTAGCTTTCTCATTGATGTACAAATGAGCTGAATATGAAATTAGAAATAGGTCTTGAGGATCATGCTAGAATATTAGTCAAGGTAAAAAAAAGAAAAAAAGGAGCTGGTACTAATAATATTTCTATAGGTATTTGAAAGATAGATACATATGGCATTATAATACAACTTGCAATATTATTTAGGTCAAGAGTGATAATTTGCTGCATTCCGGAACACTGCAGTGGTACAGTAGAACAACTTCTTAAATGAGGGAATATAAAGAATGTTGATAAATACAGGCTGATTAGTATGACCTCAGTGGAAGGAAAGTGAAATGATTGATTTGGAAACATACCAGAAATATCTTTGAGGAAAGGCAACATTTTTATTTCTTTATTTAATTATATACATTACAAACAAACAAACAAAAAGAAAACTAAACAGTTTGAGTCAAAACTCAATTTTGATTATTAGATAAAATTACCTTAAATAACATTGTACAAATTCTTGGATGAAATAGAAGTTGCCCATAAGATAATCTCTTAGTTTTTCTTTTACTACATTTTTAATTACTACAAATTTCTTTATACTTTTTGAAATTTTATTATTCAGCTGTGTACCAGAATAATCTGATGTGTGAATGAAGGCTTTCCCTGTGTTCTATGAATTATAATCTACATAGATTTGCTGCTGGATGATTTTGTGGAAAGACGATGTTTAATAGGCTCTCTCTGGTGCCATATTCAAGTCCACAGCACATGCATAGAACCTGATGATGTCAGTAAAGAATGTCCTTTAAAGTTTAATTTCCACATCATCATCTGGTAGCAAACCCAATAAGAGCCTATAAATTTCCTAAAAATATAAAGTTTCAATTCAATAATGTGGGTTTTGGAGAGATTGTTCAAATGAATCTCAGTGAGTTGGATTATTTCCAAAATTAAATTAAATGTTTCAGTTGAAATGGCCAGGGGAAGCTGAAGTTAGCTGAAATGCAGGATTATTATATAATTAAGGAAATTATTGTGTAAATGTTTGTTCTGTTTAAACCAGTATTATAGACTTCTGGAGTAATCATGATTGAAGCAGCTACTGCTGAAGGAGTCTGTGCTGCATGATATCCCATGGAGGCCACTAGTCAGTCAAAATCCTAATTATTTGCTATAATATTTTCAGTTTTGAAAATCAAGGACTTCATTAAATCAGTTTTATTACACAAAATAGACATCAGCAGTTACTAATGTTGTTAAATTAATTATCATAATCCATTACTAAATAATATTCTACACTGTTATTCTGAAGACCTATGCAGATAGATCTTGTTGCATTATTATGTTAATAGAGGTTAATTTTCTTCATTTATTTTAGCTGTAATGGAGTATGCACTTCAGTCAAAATTTTCCTATGCACACTCATACTTTTGCCCTCTACGAATGTTAATTTTAAATTCTTTGTGTTTTTGGTAAATTATTCCTTAGCTCCCTTTATTCCAATCACTAACCTCATTACCTATGAAAGCAGATTTTGCCACTCTCTTATGCCTGAAATCAAGTGCCAGCTTCTGGTTGTGGTCATCTTTTTTTCTCTTCCGTGCAACTCTTTTAATTCTTCCACAAGTATGTCGGTTCTGTTTTTTATTATTTTGGTATAAACATTTCTTCTCCAGTTCTTGTTATGTCCTTGATCTGTTCCCACTTTGACTCCAATGTATTTCAGCTTTCTTCTCATATTCTGAATCTTTCCTTGAAATATCTCTTCAGTTCTGAAATTATGCCTTTTTATAACTGTACCTATTACCACTTTTCCATTTTTGTCACTGGTTTTGCTAAACTCCCTAATATCCATCAGAACTGCTTCATGATCACTTATTCCTTTAGTTACTTGAAATGCCACAAGATTATCACTAGGCTTTATTATTCCCTTCTTGCTCTGCTCTGCCATTTGAGTGCAGCCTCCTTTCCTTATTAAGGTATTCGTAAATTTCTGTACTTATGTCAGTAATTTTATTTCCTTCCAAATGGGAACCTGGTAAATTTAAATCCACACCAAAATGATCATTCTAAACTCACCTCTAAGTTCCGAATATTTTTTTAGTTTCTTCCCTAGAACCTCATCTTCAGCCCACATATTCCTCTGTAGCAGGTGGCTAACACACATTTTTTTATTTTTTACTACCTCTGGCAACTCATGGCTATGATATATGAATACCAGGCAACTAAAGTAACCTTTACTAACCAATATGAATACTCCTTCACCAATTGCTCCTCTATGTTTACTCCCTCCTTTATCCACGACACCTCTC
>JARYHS010008075.1:163115714-163196246 GCA_031002005.1 Vandiemenella viatica
AAAAACCTTATAATATGTCTATTGTTCAACAAGAGAAACATCGCATGTAGGCCTATAATCAAAAATAATTGAATAATATATATTCTTTACTATTTTGTCAACAATTTGAATCTTCAAGTGACTTGCCATTAATTATATCAGCTCATTTTGAATATTTTTTGGAGACAATGGTCTTTAATCGTCTTGTCTGTTACTTGTTTTATGTCAAGTCGTAATACTGGATCAAATAGGGATATAACTTTACTAAATCTATAAAGTTGCCGCTAGTCTCACTTGAATCTGAATCAGATATTAATTTCTCTCTATGACCTCTGAAGGCCTAATTGTGAGATGTTAAAAAAATTTACAATTGCAAGCAGTCTTTCTACACTGTTTCTCAACGCTGCCTTTTTTCAGTCAGGGCTTTTGGTTTACTTTTTGAAGGCGCCGTCCGGTGTCGGTCTGATGGATGTGGAGAACCTATGGAGGGATTTTGGAAATTTCCACTTCACGACAAAATGATGTATCCGTGTTATTGATTGCGTTAAAAAAGTGTCTTGTCATCCCCACTTCTATGTTCATCAGATGATCACAATATGTAGATTGTGCCATTCTAAAATATTCGTAAAAATTCGTTTCATCATCCATCAGATTCTATGACGAAGGTAGCACTCAATTTTTGGTGTGTGTTTTGGGATAGCAAAAATAAAGTACAATATATACTCTATAGAAAAAATATATTTATTTTATCATGTCTGAATACGTATTTTTCATTACTTCTAGATTTGATCTAATGTCTCAGATGGTTGGTTACGGCGTGCAACTGCGGTACGGTAGGTCCCGGTTGTGGCTTAAAATTGACCTTTTTTTTGGCAAAGCGTCGATTTGTTAATGCGAAGATGCTAGGACGCTGCGTGGTTGGAATACTACCTTAAACTGTAGGACTCCCATTCCTGGTAGATTACCAGCATAAAATCGGTGGATACCATAAATGTGCAAATACTAATTTCTCTCTATGACCTCTGAAGGTCTAATTGGATACAGGGCTTGTAGTCTGGCACTAGCTCGTGCTTGTTGACGCTCGGAGTGAGCGGACGTGTCGTGCTGTGCGCTCCGACTTAGCAGTGTATGTAGTGTTGTTGCAGTGTTGGTTTTGGGTTTTGTGGATTCTGTGTTTCTACCAGTGTCCGGATACGCCTGCCATTGCAGCTTCAGCATTGTACAGGTACTGTGAATAATTGCTATATTGTGAGATAGATCCAGCGAGGCTTCGGCCTTGAGAATTGACCTGCAGGTTAACAAAATGGATTTAGTTTGTGATGAACCCACATATTAGGAGTCGCAGATGGAGCTCAGTAACGGAATGAATACGACAAGCGATACTAGTGACTGCGTTCCAAATGCAATTCCTTTTGCATTTGGAGAGAGGTACGAGGAGCTAGTTAAATACCTAAATGAGATCCAGGCCAAAAATTATCAGAGCAAAAACTAAGAGAGCTAAAGGATAAGTTTGCGTCCTGGGCAGTCGCTGTATCTCATATGGAGGGAAGACTGAAGGAGTTAATCAACGAAAATAATAGACTAAGACAAGAAATTAAGGAAAGCGGGGGTGTGCAGCCCACACATAGCTATGCTACTGTCGCAGCTACTGGTGGAAGGCACACACCAAAAAGTATGATAACCCCAACAGCGACTTGTGCAGTGTTCATTTCTTCTAAAAAAGGGGAGACGCCCAAACAAGTGGCGGAGAAGGTCACTACGATACTAAGGCCGCAGAAAGATAAAATAAAAATAAACAGAGTCAGGACAACAAAGCAAGCTGTAATTGTTGAGACAAATACCGCGCAGGATGCAAAGAAAATTCTAGATAACCAGACACTTAATACTGACATGAGATGCGAATTACCCAGGAAGCGGAAGCCGTTAGTTATTCTATATGATATACCAGTCTCCATCGATACAGAGAAATTGAGAGATATTGTTTATGAGCAAAATTTTGAAGACAAAGTAGCAGAACTGATTTCGTAGAAGGTTTCAAACCAAGATTTAAAACAGGTCCGAGAAATAAGGCTACCGTCCATCATGTAGTGGAAGTTAGTGGAAAAGTTAGAACTATGTTGTTGGAACAGAAAAAAATATTCATTGAATTTTCAGCTGTGACGGCTAAGGATTACATTACAGTACCGAACTGTGTAAGGTGCTGTGATTGGGGTCATGTCAGCAAGCACTGTCAGCAAGCTGACTCAACATGCGGCCACTGCGGTGCGACTGGACACAAGAAAGACCAATGCGAAAAGAAAAACATTGCTCCTGTATGCATCCCATGTGCGAAGAGAGGTAAAACGTGCAAAAAGAAAGGGAAGGAGTGTCTATATCAGATGCTCCTTCAGCGTATGATCAGCCGAATAGATTATGGATAAGCCAGTTAAAACAGCAAAAGGGATTGAAAAAACCCTTATGTATATAAACATGGGATAGTAATAACAAACAAGAGAAAAAATAAAAATCCGTCACGGAAGCGCAGGGATGCAGAACGAGCGGCAAACTTTAGAAGTAAAAAACAAGGCCGAGACTTAGCACCAAAAATGATAGACTCAGCAGTACAGACACAAAACACAACGAAAGATGCTACAGTTCAGACTGAAGAATACGTAGAGACGAAACACATAGCGAAAGACACTGCAGTTCAGACCGAAGAATACGCAAAAATAAAAACCAGACTGAAGGATACAATCACACAAACTGTTACCACCCCTCCTTACCCAGGAAGAAGGGCAGGACTTGGTTGGTGTAAAGGGCCTAACTTGGTCGATGCAAGCCCGACGGCAGCGCAATCTACACACCCTAAAATATCACTGCAAACAAAGTTTGAAAAAAGAGCTGCGTTAGATCCCACAAAAATATACATAGACCTTGAGAACACGGTAAAAATTAGCAGATTAGAACAAGAGCAATGTGTTGGCAATGGCGCTTAGGCACCTCACTAGGATGCTGCACCCAGCAGGGAAAACAGTCACCTTTCCCAACTTGAAGCAGTGGACAGAATACAACTCAAGGCCAGCAACTTACCCACGGATCCAGCCCAGTTGTTGACGCTAGTTAAAAAATTATTCAACAACAGAAATGAGATTTTTGACCCGGACCAAATATATAAACAATTTGTGATGACTCATGGAAGGATAGTTTTCGACGCGAAACTTCCATGGCCTCAGAGTAATGTTTACACTAAACACCCATAGATGAAAGGTACAATCAAAGTTGCACAAATTAATGCAAGACGGACAAATATGGTCCTGCATGAGCTAAGGAATCTTGCTGCGCAACATGACTGGGATGTTATCTGTGTGCAAGAGCCTTACTCTAAGGGCGGACAAATACCACACATGCCAGTATCCTCACAAACCATAGTAAGTGGACCTAAACCTATGGCAGGAATCATTGTACTAAACAAAGAACTAACTGTAACCAAAATATCGCAATACTGTGATGAGCACACAGCATGTGCAGAGATCGATACCGGGTGGTGTAGCGTTACTTTGGTATCGATGTACTGCCAATATAAGGACCCTATAGATGCTTATCTAAATAAAATAAGAAAAATTTGCACTGAGTTACAAGATCAAAGGATAATTATAACAGCAGATATAAATGCACACTCCCCGCTCTGGTACAGTGATACAACGGATGAACGAGGCTTAATGGTAGAGGAACTGTTAAATGAGTTATGCCTGGAAGTCAGGAACTGCCCTAATAATGCTCCAACGTTTAGTAATAGAGCCGGTGCAAAATCGAATATCGATGTAACGCTGACCAATCAGCTGGCAGGAAACCTAGCCAGAAACTGGAGGGTGGTTGAAAACGAATCTACAAGTGACCACAACTTGCTTCTGTTTGATCTGGCCAAAGGTAGGTTGCAAATCAATGAAATTAACGACACAAGGAAAAAATATAACTTACGTAGGGCAGATTTGGGCAAAACTAAGAGATGAATTCCGTCTACAAGTGGATCTATTGGAAGGTAACGATGTAGATGTCATAGCAAGAGGGATCACGCGTGAAATTCAGCGCGTAATGAAAATGGCCATTCCCTCAAAAGACCAGCGAATACTACAGACAATACCGTAGAGCGACCGCTGCAAAAAACTACGATCGGAGATGAGGAAGGCGAGAAAAGAGTACCAACGGTGCATGATTGCTGCCGATAGGTGCTTGCTTCTCGATAGATACAAGGAAAGGAAGACTGCCTTTAAAGAGCTGCTAATAAAAACAAAGCAGCAGAGTTGGGAGGCTTATGTAAACGCTAATTTAAAGTCAGATCCCTGGGGCGTCCCCTACAAGATCGCAGCTAGCAAATTGAGACCACCGACTACACTATCAACCGTAAGAAGGGCAGACGGGACCATGACGGCCAATTGGAGCGCAACAGCTGAGGAACTGTTAAAAGTACTATTACCCGACGATGAGGCAGTAGGTGAAAGTTTAGAGCAAGAAAATCTCCGTAAAGGTCACAATGAAATTTATACCTCAGCTACTTCAGCGGATGATGTGACACCAGACGAAGTAATTAAAGCGATTAACGCCATGTCGCGGAAAAAGACACCTGGACCGGACGGAATCGCTGCTGAAGTGCTACAGGCATTAGTGGTTCAGTTGACTTCACCACTCTGCATACTGTTTAATAAATGCCTTCAGCAAGGCAGGGTTCCAAATATCTGGAAGCAGAGTGAAGTGGTGATCCTAAAGAAGGGGAACGACAAGGATCCATTAAATCCTAAATCCTATCGGCCGATCTGTCTGCTAAATGTGCTTGGAAAAGTTCAGGAAAAAAATTTTAGTATGGAAACTACAGGAACACAGGAAAAATTATGGTATGAGTGTACATCAGTTTGGTTTCAGAGCGGGGTAGGTCGACCGACGATGCCATAAATAAGGCCGTGCAACTAGTGAAAAATAGTAATAGTAAGTATGTAATAGCTATCGCCGTCGACATTGCTGGAGCATTCGATAACTTATGGTGGCCGGCTCTTTTTAGCCACCTGCGAGAAATAGGAATTCCTAGTAACCTCTATGGAACGTTACGCGACTACTGTAAAAACCGATTTGCCAAACTGAGATGCGCACGAGTGACTATAGAGAAAAAAATTAACTAAAGGCTGTCCGCAAGGATCGGTGTGTGGACCAGTGTTCTGGGACGTAACATTCGAAATGGCCATAGAAAGCATGATTGGGCAAGAAGGACTCCTGGGGCTTGTTGCCTTCGCGGATGACCTTCTACTGCTGATACAAGGCGGAACAAGGGACGAAGTAGAGACTAGAAGCAGAATGGCATTAAGACATTTACAAAACTGGTGCTCCAAAGTGAAATTAACCCTTGCACCACACAAGACTCAATACATGGTTCTCAGTGGCCGCCCCAAGCGAAATCCAATAATAAAGTTAACGACGTCTCCATAAAAAGAGTTAGAACTTGTAAATACCTGGGAGTCACGTTAGACGAGCGACTAAATTTTACTGACCATATAACGGAGGTGTGCAGTCGTGCCAAAATAGTGATGAACAAACTGATCAGTATTGGGCAAAGAAGATTTCATCTTCCAACGTCCATAATAAGGAGGTATCACGACAGTATATTATCCTCGATTGTGGGATATGCTGCTAGCAGTTGGGCGCATAAGTTACGACAAGTTAAACCTCGCCAGGCACTAAGAAGCGTACAAAGAAGCATACTGATAAGATTAAGTGGTGCATATAGCACAACAGCGACCGACTCTCTGCTGGTTGCGTTGGGCGTTTGGCCACTTGACCTAGAAGTTAGAAAGAGAGGGGCACACTATTGGCTACGAACCGGTGACGCCGAAAAAGTAGAACAAATTTTAGGAAGACCAGTTACAGAAGCACGGGAGATAAAAACAGTCTTGATGGAAGAATGGCAACAACAGTGGTCGCGTAGTACGACTGGCAGGAGAACCTACAATATTTGGCCAACAATTCAAGAGAGATTAAACCTTCGTCACCTAGATCCGTCAACCGGACTTGTTCATTACATCACTGGACACGGGCCATATCCCAACCTACTACATAAAAGAGGACTAAAAGACACAAGCTTGTGTGAGTGCGGGGAAGAGGGTACACCCGAACACATCGTCTGGGATTGCACACAAATGGCAGAAACCAGAAACGAAGGATTTCATGAACTAAGAAACATGAAAACGGAAGACATACTAAAAAATGAGCAACTTTGGCGCAAACTAGACGAAGTGACGCAAAATATATCCAAACTGCAAAAGGAGAGATTCATGCAAAGTTTAGCGACAGCAAGAGGAAGGCCAAGTCAAGCCGACTATGACGTCACAGAGTAACACCCGAGAGCTGCCACAAGCGAATGCGTGTATAAGCACTCAATCAGCGAATCAAATATCGTGCTGAAAACGCAACCAGCTGGTCTGCGGAGAGGAGTGCTTAAACCATATTAAAGACTTTAAATGGACCGTTTTGCAGCAACACCACTGGAGATTCTACCTACACACAAGAACTTGCTGAAGCAACACGTATAAAAGTATTTAGTGTATGTATAAGTTCTTTACTGGTGCTCACATGAACTATAGTCCGATGCATAAAATGAGGTCTGACATTGCAATAACACAAATAATAGATAATAGTTACAGTCTCGAGCCGCTTCTGAAGTAAAACATTGTTATCTCTTAAAATATGTAAAAATGTTAATAGTTAGTTAAGAGTAAAAGTTGTAAATTATGTAGCCAATAATCTTAAAACAGGAATTTGTTCAAATATTGAAAATAACAAATACCGGCTGTAGATGTTAAACTAATCTAGTTCACCTGTGAAGTGAACAACCTACTAGCCGGATATTAAAGACTCCTTACTTCTGCAATTACATATATATCATTGAAAATTAGTTCTCACAACCAGTGTTGGAGGTGGCCAGTCTCCCGATGGGCGGCCTTCTCGGTCACTTTGACTGCCAGAGAGACTGAGAACGTGCGCTATTCCGGGAGATTTGGAATTCGGATTACCGCACCGATACCAATGCTGGAAAATGCTTTCTTAGATGGTAGAGTAGTAGATAGTAGTAATAGTAGTAGTGGTAGATGTACGAAGTGACATAGTGAAATATTAAAAATTCTAACCATAAAGTGGACAGGAAACTGCAGACACCATACAAAACGAGAAAACTATAATAAATCAATTATGACAAAATGCAGCAAGTTTAGAAAGTTATAATATATGTTAACAGCGGAACAATCGTATGTATCGTGCCAACAAGAAAAGACTGTACAGATATTGCCAAAGCCATACATAACAAAAATTGAAATTATTCATTGTGAAATTATCTGTTGAAATATCAAATGTAAAACTGTTGTGTTAAATTAAGGCCTATTTTAGTTTCTAGATACTAGGCTGTAAAAATGTGTGCTAAATAAAAAAAAAAAAAAAGTGCCAGTATGAGTGCTTAGCATTGAAGTCACCCCCAATAAAAGCTTACCACGGATGGTTGCAAGCGATGTAAATTCAGCCTCAAAGAGATACTGCCATGGTGGACGGTAGGCTGAAATGACGGAGATAGTACCATTAGCCGTGATCACCTCAATGCTGACTGCTTCGATGAGTTGCAGGGATGGAAGAGGAATTTCATGGTGTAGGATTCCTCTTTTCACGTAGATGGGGCCCCACCGTCTCCAGCCGTGTGGCGATCTCTTCTGTAACAGTTATAATTTGCAACTATAGCGCGCACTTCCTGCTTCAGGTGTGTCTCGCTGACAAGACACACACTCCTTAAGAAAATGGTGAAATTCCAGAAGTTGGGTACGGATTCTGTTCGCATTCCACACACAGAATGTGAGATCATGGATGTGCGGCCGTCTATCCATAGTGCGTGGAACAAGAGCATTTCGTTGTTGCAAGGGCAGTCGTTACTGTTGTATTGATACTCGTGGTCATCTGGTCAATCCGTTGAGTTAGGCTGAGCAACACGTTCATCATAGATTCCAACATGTTACACAGTCTTTCAAAGACTGCCGGTGCAGGATCGGTAGGCTGCTTTTTGCACTGAGTGGGCTTTTCCTTAGCTGTTGCGTTTCGCGGTTTGTCATCAGAGTTAACTGCTGCCTGCGTTGAAGGAGTAGGCGCCTGAGGAGTGATGGTTGTTCTAAACATTTTCCTCCCATGGCTTCAGCGAAAGAGCGGCCATCAGTATGGCGGCTGACTGGTTTAGGATTTCTCTTCTTCTTTTGTTTATGTTTCAACTGAGTTTTGTGGAATACTCTTGCACAGCTTGTTGTTGGTTATCCATAGTACTTGACTGTTCCTTTTTGTCCAGATTTTCTCGTGCTGCGATGAGGCCACGATGGTGGTCTCGCGCCCTCTTGTAGGCACTGTAACCCATGGTTACCTCCACAGTTGCTGCATTTAGCGGAGTCACGTGACTTCGGCAACAGACAGTTATTGGAGTCATGTTGACCTGCACATTTCACGCAGACTGACTGCATTCTGAAATGTTGAGCCACATGGCCAAGTAATTGGAAGTTAAAACATTGCGCTGGCCCAGTCGAAGATCGGAGCTTCTCTGTGGTGACTTTCAGATGGCAAATGGTTTCTACCTGGAATATTTGATGGTTGTGTGGCGAATCTGGAACCACAACAAGGAACAGTGGCATAGCAATGCTGGTGCCAGGGCGGCGCAACTGAGACACTGTCTGTACGTCATAACCCATATCCATTAGTTCTTCTTTCAGCTCAGTGGTTGGAAACATTCGGGGTATACCGCGAAATAGCACCTTCAGCATTTTCACAACACCGGTTGAAATGTAAAGTAGGGCGTCATTTTCTCGTCTAGGAGATTCAACACCGTGGTGAAGTCTTCTACAGTTGGAAAGGTGAACTTGATCTTGTCTCTTCCTGCCGTCTTGGCATTGAAAGAATCCTTCGCGACGTTTTTTTTTTTACCCAATCGTGAAGCTTCTTGTAGCTTTCCTCGAACTGTAGAACGATGGGTGGAACGTGAGAACTTTTCACTCTAGCTGGAGTCTCATCTTGCAATGGTTGGAAGGGAGTACTCACTTCCATTCTTTATGGATCGAGTGAAGGAGGAGGCTTCGTCGTGCGACATGGAAACACGAACCCTTCACTGTGAGGCTGGTTGGCTGCATTTCTTGGACTGCTAGTTACTAGAATTTTAGAAGTTGTCTTCAAGTCGTGGTAAGTACTAGCAGTCATGATGTTGGTTGACACACAACTGCCATCCTTCGTTACAGGTGAAACTCCCTTCTTATTTTTCTTAGTGGCTTTCTTGTTTGTGTTTGACAATGATATTTGCGACACTGGTACTATGAGCTTGGAATAGGTACGTAATTCAGCACTTGGTTGCTTCGTTATTCCTAATAGGAGTGGCGAAGTGCAGCGCTTCATTGAACCACGTGAGTCGTTCAGACTACAGTTTACTTGTCCTTTATCGAAATGGTATGGCGACTGCATTGTCGTGTTAGTCAAATCGCGTTGCATCTCGATGCCCGTTAAGCATTGGGTTCATCTCCGAATATGTTGTTTCTAATGCCGGCGAAGTCGTGTATGATGAGGCACTTGGCGCGCCTGAGACTGCAATACTGGTGTGCAGTCGTCCGCGAGACGTGAAGCAGTGAACATCGTGCTCCAAGTTTCCGAGTTCAAGTCAACTTCCGTGTACGGCCAATAGCCGTGTTTACGCTAGAACAGCAGATCATACTAGTGCGTGATATAAAATCAAAGTTGTAGCCGAACGTTAACGAGTGTCACGTAAAAGCAGTGCAGGGAGACGGCTCCTAATGGATACGGTCCGGGACACGGGCCAGTCCATCCACCAAGCACTGGAGACCTGCTACAACGAAGACACCTACCAGATGTCTGCAGCCACAACATCCAACCTCTCACAGATGTCATACCAACAAGAGCCTCCGCCAGACGGGAACGTCATAATAGACTTCACAACAGTGGAAGAAAACAGCACGCCAAACCAGCTCATCCCACAGATGCAACACATGATACCAGCTACTGCAGCAGCCATAGTGATGCACCCGGCAGATGACAATAGGTCCAATATCCCAGATAACTGTGAACAGCCCAATAAAAGACTTTGTATGGCAGCAACTAACATGGCAGCAGTAGATGAAAACACACCCAAAACCGCATATTACGGGGACAATAATCAACCCACTCTCCCACTAAACACATCGCCGCCAACTACAAATCAAAAACATCCCAGCAAAAATAATAGGTACAATGACTTAGACGTAGGCCCCTTCTACGTGTATGTCGAAAGCATAGACAAAAACGTAGGTATGCTCCACCCAATGGCATTCGGAAAGTTAATATTTCAGTACAATGCTCAAATCAAGCAACAAGTAGTAAACATTAGTTCACTAGGAAAAAATAGACTCAGAATCGAAATGAAAACAGCAGCAGCAGCAAATCTACTGGTTGAATTACCCGTAATGACATCAAAAAATTTGGAAGCCTACATTCCGAATTTTCTTATTCATAAACTTGGAATTATCAGAAACGTGGATACTTCTCTGAGCGAAAGGGAAATTAAGGAGGAAATTGATTCTGTTTATCCTGTAATATCAGTCAAACGCTTTACCAAGAAACACAGCCACCAGGAAAGCGAAGAACGCGCACCTATTCCTGTTTGTTTATTATCTTTCTGAGCGCAATACCTACCACCCTATGTATCTATTCTTGGAACACGTTGCCCAGTCGAGCCCTATATGTCACCAGTGATTATGTGTAAAAAGTGTTTGCGGTTTGGTCTCAAGATACAGAATTGCCGGAGCCACGTTAGATGTAACAAGTGCGGAGGACCTCATTCTATGGAAGTCTGCTCCGAAGCTACCGCCCCTAGATGTGCAAATTGCCAAGGCCCTCACTACGCCTCAGACAAAGCATGCCCGGTCTTACAACAACAACAACAGTCAAAATACGACGCAGCACATAACAGCCCAGGACCGCGAGCAGTTTCCGCGCCAACACATGACAACTACGCACATATAGCTACAACACCCCCCTCGTTGCAGTCCGATAGAGAATTTCCTCCTCTATCTCCGAGGGCAATACCTCAACAGCAAGAACACGCGAGTCAAGAAAAGAGACGACGAAGTCAGAGAATACAACAACAACAAACTCCAGGCTCAACCATTCCCACACACATTCCAATAGTACCATCTCCCGACAGCCCCGCATATGTTAGGGCCGACAGACTTCCTCCTACCCCACCCACCAATCCAAATCGCCCCCTCCCTCAACAGCATGGCAGCAGAAGGCATATATATCACCACAACCCCCCATCACTCCAATGAACCAAAACCCGTATCCACCTCAGTACCATAATACAACTCATCCCTCAAGGCACGAAATAATAATTGACCAAATCATGAAGATAATCATACACATCGTCACGGGAGCACACTCATCGCCTGATCGACCACTACCCATGGAGACCATTCACCAACTCTTATCAAACTTACTTGCAACAAATGGCGGATTTTAAGATCTTACAGTGGAATGTCCGATCAGCCATAGCAAATAAAGAAACATTACAACAAGAACTAGCGTCGCAAAAGATATCAGTTGCGGCCCTCAGTGAAACCTGGTTTCACAAAGCCGCGTACTTCCGGGGATACTCCGTTCTCCAAGAGGACCGTACAGACGGCTATGGTGGAGTAGCACTACTGATCAAAACAACTTTAGACTATCAAGCGATCCACTTACGCGTAGATTTAACTAACATCAATCATTTCCAACCCATCGCAGCCCAGATCGCACTACCAAATTATAACCTCACGATCATCTCTATCTACCGTCCAACACGTTCTAGGATTGATCCACAGGAATGGCACCACTTATTCAAATAGCTGGAACAACCGTACATCCTCTGCGGCGACTTCAATGCACATAGCAGATGTTGGGGATGCGAATTTGAGGACCATCCGGGCAAAGTAGTAAAACAACTACTGGATGAACATAACCTGATCCTTCTCAATGACGGTACACCTACATTAATACCAAGGCCAGGATACAGGCCCACGGCGGTGGACTTAACGCTAACTTCTCCATCTATAGCAACAGATTTCCATTGGTGTACTCTTCCCTACCCTTTGGGGTCGGATCACTTTGCCATTATCATCTCCTATCTTGCCCCAATAAGACAGACGATAACCGAACCCAAAAGCAAATGGAACATACGCAAAGCAGATTGGTGTCGCTACGCACAAATCGTAGACGCACTATTCCACACGTGTACTCAGAACGCATCACCAGTAGAAAACTATAACTCCTTTATACCTTTAATCGAATACACAGCGGCATTAACAATTCCAGAACGCCATACATATGCGACGAAGACAACACCGCCTACACCATGGTGGACCCCAGAATCATCTAAAATGATCGCCAGAAGACGACTATCATTCAAAAACTACAAACAGCAATCTACATGGGAATCCTATAGGGAATACAAGAAAACCTTCGCACAAGTTAAGCGTTTCCTTAAACAGCAGAAACGTAACAGTTGGAGAACGTATTGTACCAAAATTTCCAAAGATACCCCAATAAGTGAAGTATGGACAATGATCAGGAAATTGAAAAAGAAACCAGCTCCATCATCAACAATCACCTGTGAAGCGGAAGACATCGCCACGGTACTTGCACCTCCAACAGTCACCTTACCTCCATTCGAGAATATGATCGGGCCAGAAGTACAGGACAGCGCACAAAAAATATTTCAAAGACCCTTTTCGCTAAGCGAACTAGATAGAGCGCTAGATCCATGCAGGGACACCGCCCCGGGATATGACAACATACACTACGCCATGTTGCGACATTTACCCTCAATAGCAAGAATCCATCTGCTACAGATGATTCAACAACTGTGGTCAGTAGACAAACTACCGGATACTTGGACAACACATGTGATCGTTCCAATTCTGAAACCAGGAAAGGATCCCACGGAGCCTCTATCGTACCGTCCAATTGTGTTACTATCTTGCGTATACAAGACAGCGGAACGACTTTGGAAACAACGCATGGAATGGTGGCTGGAACACTCCAAACTACTACCAGAATCACAGTTCGGCTTTCGGAAATCTCGCAGTACCATGGACAGCCTAGCGATACTGACTGCAGACATCGAACGCACAATTAATAATCACGGATACCTACTAGGACTATTTCTGGACATTTCTAGTGCATACGACAACGTACAGTTGCCTATCCTTATGAGGAAACTACAAAAGATGGGCTTCCCAACACTTCTACTCAAAGGAATATACGCTTCTCTCCGTCAACGCACGATATATATCCGTACGAAAAATAACTCATTATGTGGACCTTTCACGGTAAACCGAGGTATACCGCAGGGATCTATACTCAGCCCTTTACTATATATCATATACACCAGAGAACTAGAAACAATATTGGGACCACAGATCAAGACCTTACAATACGCTGACGACGTTTGTGTATATGTCTACTCCACGTGCTTTTGGATGGTACTTAAGTGGATCACGGATGCAGTAACCAAATTAACTAACTGGATACATGAACATGGTCTGACCATATCAACTCAAAAGTCTTCAGTAGTGATATTTACCCGTAAACGGAACCCACACCATCTAGACCACATACGCCTGGGCGACTGTATTTTCCCAGTATGCGCAACTGTTAAGTTCCTTGGTGTAATTTTTGACAGCAAGCTCTCCTGGATTGCACACGTGGACCATATAACTACCAGAACCAGCAGCGCCCTGAACATTCTCCGCACAGTAGCTCACACCTGGTGGGGAGCAGATCCCGCAACCTGTCTTCTGTTATATATGTCATTGATAAAATCGCGCATAGATTATGGAAGCATCGTTTATGGAAATGCTCCGCAACAACATCTACGTAAAATAGACCAGCTACAGTACCGCGCTCTCCGCACCTCCGTAGGAGCCATGAAAAGTTCGCCCACAAACGCTCTACTCATCGAAACCACAGAAATGCCACTAGAACTCCGTCGGCAATATCTCGCAGAGAAATATTTACTCCAACGACTCTCCTTCACACAACATCCCCTAATATCAAAACTGAAAATCCTAAGCAATAGTATGGGACCGTTTGAAGAAAAACGCCCTCCACGATGCCCGCTCTTGGTTTACAGCTATTATAAACTAAGATTCACAGCGCCGCTAATAACAAAGGGGCCTGTTCTGCCAGTATTCACGAAATCCTGCGATTGCTCTATTCCAACATTGCAAACATACATCCTACCATCCCAACTCAATCAGACTCAATCACGACTATTATCAACTTTTTGGAGGGACTACACCCAGATTTACACGGATGGATCCAAATCAGAACATAGTGCAGAATTCTCTTATTACTGCCCCGCCACCAACCACGGAGCTTTCTTCTCACTACCACACGAAACTTCAAACTTTACGGCCGAAATTCTAGCCATCAAGGAAGCCATCCAGTACGGATTAGTAAAAAACTTCAAGAAAATACTTATCTTAACGGACTCCAAAAGTACACTTCAGCGACTCCAGAACCCTAAGTGGAACCTCAGCAGCAACACATACATCATGGAAATTATTGAGATGACAGTTTCAACGCAAAAAACAAGACATCAGATTCATGTGGGTAAAAGGTCACTCCGGCATCATTTATAACGAACTAGCAGACTCTCTAGCCAAACGTGGAGCCGTGGAAGGTACGCTCCTTGCTCTGCCGTTACCGTATACAGACTTCCTCCCCCGGGTGAAACAAAAAATAAAACAGGATTTTCAAGAATTTTGGACAAAAACTGGACAACTTAGAGGAAAACACTACGCGGCCATCCAACCATCAGTTCCAAAACAAGTCTGGTATAAAAACTTCCACGCGAAAAGACAATTCCTGACATCACTAATTCGGATGAGATTAGGTCATTGCGCCGTCCCCAGCCATCTCCATAGAGTGGGGGTCATGGAATCACCACTGTGCGACGCAGACAAGGAAAACGAGGCAGACTTAAATCACGTATTCTTCAGATGCAGGAAATACTCCACCTACAACAAAAATCTGATAACCAATTTAGTATCGCTACAGGTACCTCTACCGACATCGATCCCAACCCTCCTCGCGACGGGCCACCCGAAGATATATAGAAGCCTGATAAATTTCTTACGCGAAGCGCAAATCAACATCTAGACGAAACCAATACAAACACATGGACAAAAGTACCAAAACTTTATAGTTAAAATTCCATATGTAAAATTATAATAAATAACCAACATGTATAATATGTAATATTTTAAATATGAATGATAGGTAAATATGTAAGTAATGGGTAAATAATAAGAAAATATCTAATTATATGTAAATATGCAAACTATATTTAAACAATGTAAAATATGTCAAATATGAAAGATACATAAAATGTAATATGTAAAATGTAGTAGGAGGGCTGGTGTAATGGTTATGCGACCAGAAACCAAATAAATTAAAAAAAATACTGCTGTGCTTTCCTCTTCATACATCCTTTCTTAACTTCAGGCAAACATTCATGAGCGAAGGAAATAAAGAAACACGAAAATCGGAAGAAGAAAGAAAGACTTGTTCACAACGAACAAGATAACTTCAACGAGAAAATAAAACGGAAAATGAAGATAACTGAACCTAACAAAAATAATACGCAATAATTACACAGTCTGTACACTACGTTACACTATTTCTCTCGTTAAATCGAGAGAAAAACCGTCTAAATGAACGTTTTATTAATCAGCGAAACGCGATCGTGCTGCTACATAAATAACCAGAGATGGTACTGTCAGAGTTAACATTAACGGAAGGAAGAAAGTACTTCCATCTAGTGGTAGAAAGTATAATTGCTTGAAGATCTATCGCCGACGCCAGCGCCCCCAGAGTTAGTCCGCCGGACTAGTATTACTTACTGGTCCAACCATGGAGGAAGGCCGGCCTCGGTAGCGTAGGGGCTAGAGTGCTACCGAAGGCCGCCGGTTCGAATCCGGCCGCGGGCATGGATGTTAAGTGTTGTGTGTCTGTGTGAATGTCCTGTCCGTCCTGTGGCGTCCATACATTGGAAAAAACACACATTGAGCTGGCTGTATGGCCTCCGTTGCCGAATGCCAATAAAAAAAAAAAAAAAAAAAAACCATGGAGGAAGGAATATATGGAGGCGACGCAAGGGACCTTTACCACGCACTGAAGTGACGCTGGGTGGAGAGAGGTGGGGAGGTGGGGAGGGGGGGACGCCATATTACCCTACCCAAGAATCACCGGGAACATGCCCAAATATATCCAGGGAACTCTACCATAACCGTGGAGCCACAATTGGATGATGGATTATTATGTAAGTCGACCAAACAAATAAAAAATAAAGAATAATCTTTTCTGATATCTCGCTTAATTCTCGAGATATACTTTCTCAAAGGTGAGGTGTTCTTGGTTAAAATTCAGAAAAAAATTGACCAAAATCAAATTTGATGATGGATTCTTACGTAACACAATGAGAATAAAAGATAACGAATAATACAAATTTCCGGTATTTCACTTAGTTATCGTGATATATCGTCTCAAAGGTGAGGTGTTTTTGAATGAAATTCAGAAGAAATTTGGTGATGGATTCTAATGTAACATGAAAACAAATCGAAAATAAAGAGTAAACATTTTTCAATATCTCGCTTACTGTTTGGGATATAGTGTCTCCAAATTGTGGACGTGAGGTGGAGATGCGGCCTGGACCACAAAATAATTCCGTCCTAACCACAATGAATTACATGCTGCAATGCAGAGTGTGTGTTTTCCTTTTTTACTGCCGCTTGTTGTTACATTGAAATGGGGCATAGAACAGAATAAAAATGTCACCAAAAGCACAAGGAATTATAACCACACCATACCTATAACAAATTTTTGTTAGTCGATATCCCGAGAACTAAGGGAGATATCAAAAAATGGTACTCTTGATTTTCAACTTGTCTCTTCGAGCTACATAAGAATCAAGCATCAAACTGCGACATCCTGGTGATTACAGTGATGCTTGGAGCATACAGGACATAATTTGGTACGAAAACAAACTTTGTAGACACACTCATAACTTTGCAACGCGAACTACATTTCGTATAACGACATTGTTTCCTTCATCACGATTCCTTTTTCGCAAAGCACAATTTATCACAATTAATTTCATCCCACACTTTCAGTAGAAACTGCAAACGTAACGAGAGAATGCACAACTCAATCACGATGTAAACATGACCCACTTAAATTAGACTTTACAACACTCGTATAAAGTAATGGTAGTCTATGATGTGCAAAATAGTAAGGTATGCCGATTGGCTGCACTACACCAACAAATATTTGAAAACATCCATTTGAGAGTTATGAATAAATCTTTAATGGTAGTAGCTAGTCTGACTGAAAACTATTGAACATTTCAATAACAATAAATACAATGCAACTTACAAATGAAATGATATTCGAGGTTTTTTTCCTATCTGTCATATTTGTGCACCCGAATGCAAGACAAGCTGGCATTATAAAGAACTTAGAACTATTACAAAATCAAATTTTTACTACATGGAGCACAATGTGATAATGCAATGTTTTGAGCTCGGTCCGCTATAACCGCCGCGCATGCGCAGTAGGATCCCGGCGTCACCGATTTAACGTCATTTCTCCTCCATATATTTCCTTCCTCCATGGGTCCAACTCGCCGATAAGATATGTGCACCCCCTGGTTCTGACGCATTGAGCATAAGTGGTGAATAATGATATTTCTCTAAAAACCTTACAATGATATAATATGTGGTGTTCCATCTTGTAGGAACTTTTCTGTTTCTTGATACGTTGCTTTTCTTAATTAATTGCCTGCTGTATAACTTTGCTCAAACCATAGACACTGTTGTAACGCATTCGGTGCAACTAAATATAGCTAGTGACCGCAAAACACGTTTATTTTTTTCTTAATTTTTTTTTTTTGCGTTGTCACTACAGACGAAACTTTATTGACGTGAATATCCCATTCCACACAAGTATTCTGAAGCATCTCGACAATGTGATTTGTAGAAGTGCGTTCAAATCACTGATATACTCCAAGAATTATTGAAAAAAATTCAATATCTATACCGACATGAGCTGTAATCCCAAGATAGCTTCTCATGTTTTTGTCCACATGTTGGTCGTAAGCGTTAGATTTTCTACATTTTTTTAAATTCATTTTTGAAAACAGCTGACAATGCATCATATTCACCATCAACACAGCGAGTCAACGTCTTCTTCCTGGGAAATTAGTAATGCTGCGCAATCACTTTCTTCAGATAGAGAAAGTCCTCGTATTCAACAATCAAAAATGATTGATTGTCCTAAAAAGGATATAAATTATGTATTTTTTTAAAGTTTTATTACCACCTTACGTAAAAGCTTGTATATGTTCGAAAATTTTCAAACGCTACTATTTTTGACACTTCAAAGATGGAAGGACATGATCATCGAAATCAGTTGATTAGCATGTCAGCAGCTATATTTTCCAATTCTATCACATAGCTGTAGAGATGGGTCGAACGCAAGTGAACCAGTTCTTCAGAACAGTTCCTTTGAAAGAGCAAGTGAGCAGTTGCTCACTAAAAGTGAGCGGTAGTTCTTGGAAGCCGTAATGACGGTGGTGTATCGGTCTCGATTGAACTTTACTTCAATCGAGTGTGCGCCAACAATACGTCGGTTTCGGCTTTGCCACTGTCGCGGGCCGACTCATGTTTGTTCTCTGTTCCTCGCCGTTCATTGTTTATCCACTCCGCTGTGAAAGAATAAGAAATCCCGAAGATCGGGAAGAGATAGTTCGTTCGCAACGTTCTTTGATCACATGGCTCAGCACAGAAAGAGCTAGGTCGTTCGCGACGTTCTCTGATTCCATCGCTCAGCACCGAAAAGAACTAGTTCGTTCGCGACGTTCTCCGATTCCATCGCTCAGCACAGCGCGGAGCAGTGCCAATGTGGAGCTAGTTATTTCGAATATGACGTACCGCTCCGCTTCTCTTTGTGTATTCTGGCTACAAGCGTGCCTCGTGAAAGAATATTTTCAAAAGCTGGATAAATTTGCAATGAAAAAAGAAGTAGGTTGCTGAATGGCAAAATAAGTAAAAATTTTCTTGTGAACAGTAAGCTTCATTTCATTTAAAGCAAAAAGTTCTTTAAAATTGATTGTACTTTGTGTTTGTAAATAAATTAATGTAAAACTATCTATGCTCAAATATAAAATATTCCTAGTAAGCCGAACAAGATTTCATTGACCCTTTGATATGGTATTTTATGCGTGAAATTAATCCAGTAGTATAAAGAAACAAAAATGTTTCAGAATAAATAAAAAAATAAATGAAAATAACCAATATGAGATTAACCTAAGTAATCAGTATAAATGTAAATAAAACGAACAGATACTACACTCAAAATGGATATAACTGCTCATTTTCTTTAAACTGAGCCAGTGAACTAGTGAACCGTTGGAAAGAACTAGTTCTTTTCGTAGAGTGATCAAATGAACGCCGCTCTTTTTAGTGAGTCACTTTGCCCACCTTTGATGGCAGCGATTCAGAGCTGCGAACAGCAGGTTTGGAGACTGTTTTAATTTTTTTCGTGTTTGTTTCGCTGTCGACATTGGGTAAGCCTATATTACTCGTCATTTGAGAATTTTATCTGTTTACTCCTAAAAACGCAACTTTGTACATATTTCTTACGTGGCCAATCAAGTTTGATGTATTGCCACAAGACTTAAGTTTTTTGGTAATGTTTGCATTTTACAAGGTTTCCATTTCTTTCAATTTTAGTGAAAAATTTCCACGCATTACTTTTCTTCGGAGCTGCCATCTTGTAATCAACTAAAAATGAGAGAACATGTGTATCAATATTTATCGATAAATTCACCACGCTGTAGTATCACAACACTATTGATGGAATTTACTTTTAAGTAAATCGAGACCTTAGTTAATTTTACAACATTTTACGCTTTTAGCAGGCGTCATATTAATTAAATATTCCACTGCTTTAATTGATGGTTCAGTACCAACGTTTCGGCGCCCAACGTGGTGCCTTCATCAGGGTTTTTAGACTCGAAATGGTGTGGTTTTCACACAACTCTGTCGCTGAGCTAACTGTTGTGGTTACCGGCAGCGGATGTCAACTGTTCCAGAGATCTTGTCGTTGGAAGTTTTGTGTTGCGAATGTCCACGAGTGCACATTTCCACGTTTTGCTTAAGCCATAGCCACCGTCTTTATTGAAACTAATGGGCAACTGGCTTTCTTGGATGTTCTGGTGAAAAGAAAAGAGGGAAAATTAACACACACTGAGTACAGAAAACCTACACATACAGACCTTTACTTAAATGCTGCATCACATCACCACCCAGCTAAAAAAAAAAAAAGCGCTCTGATCAAAACCTTATTTTGTAGAGCGGAAAGAGTAGCAGATAAAGAGCACATACAAGAAGAAAGGAAACACATACACGGGGTGCTACGGAAGAATGGGTATAGTAGTCGGATAATAGCCAACGCCTTAAGCAGTAACAAGAGGAACAATAAAGAGGTACATGGAGAGATAACGGAACAAAAGAAGAAGGCTTTTTTACCTTACATAAAAGGAGTCACTGACAGAATTGGAAAAGTGCTGATGAAAGGCAACATTCAACCAGTCTTTAATAGTAACAACAAAATAAGAGACATTTTAAGATCAGCAAAGGATCGCAGACCACCATTACAAGCAAGTGGAGTATATAAGAGACCCTGCGATTGTGGAAAGGTGTATATTGGCGAAACTTCTTGAGTGGTTACTGTAAGACTAAAAGAACATTGTCGTCACGCAAGACTTAGTCATACAACAAAATCAGCTGTAGCAGAACATCAGATAGAAAAGACCATAAAATTCAATGGGAGAAAACAGAAGTTATAGCACAACCCAAAGGTCTTCTAGAACGAAAAATAAGGGAATCAATAGAAATCTTCAAACATCCCAAAAATTTCAATAAAGACAATGCCTATGGCTTAAGAGAAACGTGGAAATGTGCACTCGTGGACATTCGCAACACAAAACTGCCAACGACAAGATCTCTGGAACAGTTGACATCCACTGCCGGTAGCCACAACAGTTAGCTCAGCGACAGAGTTGAGTGAAAACCACACCATTTCGAGTCTGAAAACCCTGATGAAGGCACCAGGTTGGGCACCGAAACGTTGGTACTGAACCATCAATTAAAGCAGTACGATCCCGAAAAAAGTAAGTGGAATACTTAGTTAATTTGTTTACAGGTTTAAAAAGGTCAATAAAAACTTATTAATTGATTGATTCCTAGCAATTAACGTAAGAATCGATATTATGCCAAAATTAGAGAAAACCACTCGTTTGTTAGGTTCATAAACATAATTGAATTACTACATACCTTTTCAACGCCAAACATGCAGTCAGATGCAACAAAATCTTCTCGGGTGTCCAGCCGGATAGTGTTGTAAAAACACGACGTTTCGACAGCTGATTGTCCCTTTCTCAACTGGCTTGGCTGAAGAACAAAGGATAGAGTTCGATAAAACGGCAGTGTTGGCCAGCCCCTCTTCCTTCTGGGACTCGGTCATAAGCGAGGCGTTGGAGATCCGGCTTAATGACAACAACATAAATAGGGACGGCGGGCTCTTTCTGAGCGAAGTCTGGAAACCTATCATTAGTGATCTCCGACGAGAGCGTAGCAGATCCTCTCTCTCTCATTCAGCCTAGTCGCAGCTCCTTTTTTTGAGCTGGTGTTCTGTGGAGTATGTTGTCCTAGAACATTGCCTCCAAGTCAATTGGACGAATCATATCTTCACAGTCGTTACGTCTTTATGTTGGCTATTGATGATGTCTTCAGCTGATTTTAAATTCACAGGATAGAATGCCGGCGCAACTGCCATCTCAGAAATGGTCCACCAATTTGCTGTGGTGCACTTAGGACTGCCGCAGCGTGTTCCGCGTGTCTTCCTTTGCAGCAAGGTGATTGAGAGATTCTTGAGTAGATCGATGAGGGAATCAAGTCGGTATTGTCGCTGCCCTGGAACTTGGCAGGTGCAGGACTGGGTGCAGTGTGCTCTGTCGGACTTCAGTGGCTCCGTCTTCTTCTGTCTAGCAGTTTCGGCTGATGTGGCCCTGATGTCGTTTCTTCTTGTAGCTGGTCTATGAAGAGGCAATCGACACTGTTGTGGCGATCCAGAACTCGACTGTCGCTGCTGTGGTTTTTTTTTTTTTTTTTTTTTTTTTTTTTTTTTTTTTTTTTTTGTGTCACATTGTGTCTTTCTGCAAGCCCCGCTACCTTTGGTAGCTCTGCTTCTTCGTGTCAAGTTGTACTTGTTCTCTCTTTTGTGGTGTGCACTTTGGAGGGTAAAACCCTTATCAGGGGGAAAACCTCCTTGTTGTATATACTGGACAGGATCTGTGGTTAGGTATAATTTTATTTTATTGTCTTATTCTGGTTGGTAAAGTATGCTTAGGGGGACTTTATACTTATGCCATCTCTTTGGTTTGTAGTTCCCAACGTCTCTTAAGTTTTCTACTGACTGCCTTGTTCTGGTCATATTTTCGTGGAATCTTTCAGTTTGTTGGAAAATAGCCGTATGTATCCTTGGTATATTTGTCCAATCGTGGAGGTCGTCTATTCTTGTATATCTATTTGCCTTTAATATTATACGTAGGCTTCTATTTTGTATTATTTGTATTTTCTGTATGTGGACTTTACTTGCCGTTCCCCATACTTCACATCCATAGAGCATGGTTGGTCGAATTATGGTTTTGTATAGGCGTATTTTTGTTTCTAATGACAGTTCCTTACTGTACAGAATCGGATATAGGTTCATTAGAATACCTAGGGATTTTTGGCATTTGTCCTTGATGTGGTGGTTGTACAGGAGTTTGGAATCTAATATCACTCCTAGGTATTTGTGTTTTTCTTTCCAGGGGATTACATGTCCTGCGAGTTGTAATTGTGTGTCCGGTTTCCTTCTTTTTTTGTGAAGAATACTGCCGCGCTCTTGTTGGCGTTGATGCACACTTTATTTGTTGTGCACCATTTCTCTACTTCTTGCAGTTGTCTCTGCATCTTATTAATTATTGCATTGAGTTGACGTCCTGAACATATAGCAGCTGTATCATCAGCGAACTGAGCTAAGGTGATTCCCGGAATTGCAGGGAATTTGTTAACGTAGACTCTAAAACATGGTGGTGATATGACTGATCCCTGTGGTACTCCCGCTGTCATTAGTCGTTTTGTCGATCTCTGTCCTTTTACTGACACGTAGAAGGTTCGATTTGTAAGGTAGTCTGCTATTATTCGTATGTAGCACTGATCTATCTGTGTCTCTTGTTGTAGCTTCCTTAAAAGCATATCGTGCCAAACTTTATCATATGCTTTCTGGATATCCAGGAAGACCACCGCTGTTGACTTGGAAGTGTTGAAACCTTTGCTTATCAATTCGGCCATTCTGTATAGTTGTAGCGTTGCCGATAATTTATCTTTAAATCCAAATTGTTCCAGTCGTATTGTATGATTTTCTTCAAGTTGTCGAGTAATTCTTGTTTTTAGTACCCTTTCATAGATTTTTGATAGACTGCTGAGCAGGCTGATTGGTCTATAATTGGTTGGGTCTGTATTTGCTTTCCCTGTTTTGGGGATGGCTATGATTTTGGCCGTTTTCCAGTTTTTTGGGAAGTAGCAGTGTAGCATACAGCTATTTATTATTCTTGTTATTAACACTATTGCTTTTCTTGGCAGTTTTTTAAGGTGCATATTTGAGATTTTGTCATCTCCTGGTGCTTTGTTGCTGCTAAGTCGCCTGATGATTGTTTTTATCTCTGTTGGGCTCGTTAGCTCAGGGTTTACTGGATCCTCACACTTCCTGATGTTTTCGGCAATTTGCTTGGTTTCTTCCTCTTCCCGTTGTTGGGCCATAGTTAGTTGTACTTCTGGTGTTGCATGTTGTGCTTCAAAATGGTCTGCTAAAATTTCTGCCTGGCTCATTGAGTCAAAGACCGCTCCATTCGGACCCATGATAGCTTGGTTACCTGGTTTTGGTTCTTTAAGTGCTCGCACTAGGCTCCATGCGTCACGGTGTTGGAGGGTTAGTCGGGACATTTTGTCCTCCCATTGTTCGGTTCTTCTTTCCTGTAATCGTTTCCTAATCTCCCTGGCGAACCTGTTCATTTCCCTTTTGTCCGCTGGGTCCCTAAATCTCTGCCAGCGCTTCCGGTGTTGGTTCTTAAGGTACTTCAGTTCTTCTATAAGTGCTGACCCTTGTTCTTCCATTTTTGTCTCCATTACCGTTACGACTGAGGCATGTTTTTCTGCTTCTTTAATAATTTTTGTTAGAGTATTTATTGCTTTATCTATCTGCAGCTTATTATTTAATTCCATGGTGGGACAGATATTTTGTTGAATTAAATTAGTGAATCTATCCCAGTCCGTCTGTTTAAGGATTTTCGGGTTTTCTTGACTGCTTGCCCACTTCCTGATTTGTAGCAAAACTGGATTGTGGTCCGATGATAGGTCATTTATGGTTTCCAGATTTATAGTTCGTCTTATATTCTTTGCTATCACTATATCCAGTACATCTGGTTGTTGTCTTGCGGAGGTAGGAATGTAAGTCGGTTCCTCGGGGCCCATAACTGTTAGATTTAGTCTTTCAGATATTTCTATTAATCTTTGACCCTTTCCGTTTGTGACTCTACTATTCCAAGCCGGATGTTTAGCATTTAGATCGCCACCCAGTATGACCCTCTCAGATATTGACATGGCACTATTTAAGTCATTCTCTGTAAGTTGTTTCCGAGGGCTTACGTATGCGGCGATAAATGTTACTTCTCCATCTATTGCATTGATGCTCACTGCACTGGCTTCCATGTTCTCAAGTTCCGGCAAAGTTTTTGGTTGGTGCGTGAGGGTTGATTTTATCAGGATTGCCGTGCCCCCTCCCCTTTGTCTCTCTCTGTCCTTTCTGTAAATTTTCATGTTTGGTATTCGGAAATTGTCTGTGGGTTTTAGATGTGTTTCCGTTATAAGCATCATGTCCACTTTCTTCCGTTTTAAAAAGTCAATGATTTCTTGTTTCTTGCTTTTTAAACCATTTGCGTTGAAAATATATACATTGGTATCAAGTAGTTTCCCCTTCTTATTAGCCATTAATCTATCATTTCGCTTAATCCTTTGATTATTGCGATGATTTTGCCCCAGACACTTGTGGCTTCTTTTATTTCTTTTAGTGTTGTCATAAAGATGGAGATTGCCTTTTTAAAACTCATGCTTCCAAGGATGTCTTCCATTTCACTGAGATCCTCCATAAAGGTGTTTTCTTTTTGTCTTTGATTTCCTCTGCCTCTTCCTTTCTCTTCTCGGTGCTTCTGCAAATTTTCTTTTTGTTGGTTTGTTTTCACCTTATCTGCATAGCTTCTTCCTGGTTCCACGTTCCCTTTGTTTTTGTCTTCTGACTGCTTTGTGTCGCTGTCACGGATAAATTTTTCCTTCTCCTGATTTCTTGTCTTTCTAGTGTCCTTTGATTTGTCCTCATTTTGGACCTTCGCTTTGATTGGTCTCAAAAGGGCCTGGTATGCCTGGCATCCCTTCCACGAGGCTGGGTGATCCCCCTCACAATTTACACATTTTGCCTTCTCCTGATGGCTCATTTTGCAATTTTTTGTAGCGTGCCGTCCCGCGCATTTTACACATCGACTGGGCATTTGACAATAATTTGCGGTGTGCCCCAGTCTCTGACATCGATGGCACTGACTTGGTCCCAATCTGGATTTGTAACTCTCCACACTTACTCTAGTGTATAGTATTCCTCTCATGTTGTATATTTCCTCGGACTTTTCTCCGGGATTTAGGGTTACACAATAGGTAGAAAGTGGAATTAGGTCCCTTGTATCTGGATCTCTCTTTTTAAATTGGTGTACCATTTGTACGTCGAAACCATAATTAACAAGTTCAGTTTTGATGATGTCCTCTGGAGTTGTTGGTGGTAGCCCCTTGATTACCACCTTTAGCTTTTTGTCAACTGGGGTCTGGTGAGTGTAGAAGTTTATTTTCTCTCGCAAGAAGAAACTTCTTACCATTTCATAATCTTCCATGGTCTCATGATGGTACTTTAGGCTGTCTCCGCGGAAGATCACTTTGAGTTCTCCTGTAATGAAGCTTTTTATCTTCTGGTTTAGTGCTAGGAAGTTCCCTATTTGGTAGGTTACAATTGGTGGTATCCTTGGAAGTGGGGGTCCTTGTTCTTCTGTTTCTTCTTCTTGTCCTGATTGTGACGCATCATCCATGTGCTCCTCTTGGTCTCCATCGCTTTCTTCGGAGTGGTCTGATAGAACTGCAAATCTGTTGTCCAACTTCATCTTCTCTCGAGAGTTTTGTCGGATTTCCTGTACCTCTCTTTGTTTATTTTGTGCTCGTCGTCTTCTGTCGTACACTGTTGTAAAGTTGAATCCTTCTTGCGGAACTTCGCCTTCTTGTCCTATACTAAACTGTTTTCCAGTAAATATAAATGCTTGTCTATTTGACTGTTCGTTCTGTTCTTGTGTTGTCAGTTGAGTATCCTGGTCGTTCTCTTCCTCCATCACCTCACTGTTTTGTTCTTCGTCGTCGGGTTGTTCTTCTCTCCTTACCCCTGACATGCCTATGGTGGGGGTGTTGCTCTTGTGCCTCGTTGTCACCGTTAGGATTCCCGGCAACAAGAGCAACCCTAAACCTCAGCGCCCGCGGGATACTACCCAGTGGATAGTCCCTGAGACACAAATTTCCCTAACAGCTAGGAGGGCAGTTAGATGTAGGTTATTGCCGCGCGTAGTTTCCTGTACCAAGTTTCCTGAATCAAGTCCGTCACACGTTAGCCAAGGTTGTTGTTCTATCTTGAGCGCTCGATAAACACGTCCGTTCGCTACGAGATATCAACTCGGAATGCTGCTGTGGGCGTGCCCTGCTCACTTCCCAAATTGGTGCGGGCTGTGTACAGAGCCTAGGACTCCGGTGCTGCCAAGTCATGCATAGTTGCTGCTTCCACTTGTCGCAACCGCGGAAAGAAGCTGCGTGCTTGGATCCGCAGTTGCAACAGACTGGCTTGTCACGGTTTTTTTTTTGCAGTCTGCAACGGACACACCTGACCGGTTCAGTGCAGTCCCTGGCATAGTGCCGGAATTTTTGGCACCTGAAGCACTAGACCGGGCTGCGTGAGGACGGCTTCGCTGCGATGGTCTGCGTTGTGGCATTGCGTGGGGGCTGTTTCTCAGCGATGATCGGCGTTGTAACGCTGGAACTCTCTTCGACAGGGAGCGTGTTGTTGTGGCCCGCTGGGATCTGCTGCTCGAGAGCTTAATTTTTCTCTGTAGTGATGTTGAATTCTTCTCCGACGTGAAGAATGATGTGATGGGCGGTGGAGCGACACTGTAGGATCTCGATAACTGTCTCGAAGTCTTTGAGGCAGGCCGGCAGTATCTTTACCCATTGTTGGTCTGGCCAACAGAATAGGGGCAGCTTCGTGCGTTGATGCAGATAGCGGGCAAGAATGAGTATCACTGGGCCCTCCTCTGCGTAGAATGATGATTTCTGCGGTGTCCTCCTGATGGGAGTGATCAGGAAGTTACAGCCGGTTGATCTTCCCATTATGAGGTCTGCGTATTTCTCCCAGTCAAAGTCGCTGGCTAGAGGGGTCGGAAACACAAGTGCATCCGGCCACTCAGCGACTCCCGCTGGGAGAATCTTCTCTGCGAGATGTCTATGCTCGCGACATGAGAGGACCAACTCGAAGGTTTATTTTTGTTTTCTTTTCCGCTGCCTCAACGGCGTTATACAGGCCCGCTACGATTTGTAGCTTTATCTGTGGTTTCACTGGTGGTGATGGTTTTTATTTTCTCGAACCGTACACTTTGGGGGAAAACCGGCTTTGACCGTAGTGATTACAGCCTGTGTGGAAACCCTTTTGATATTCTTATTCGTTCGATAGCTAACTGGTTTCATGTGGTCAGTTGGGGATCATTGCCGCAATCAGTTGTTAATAACTCGATGATTTTCCCCAGCTGATTTGCTCGTCTTGGCTCTTGATTATAGCATTGGTGCCCGTGTTGATCAATTGAGTTGGTCGGCGGATGAATATTGAAGTGGCTTGATGACAATCTCTGAGGTCCTTCTGGTCTTCCCATTCGTTGGGAGTGACTGGGTTGGCGCTGTCGTTGACGGCTTCTGATGGCTGCTTGAAGCTTTCTTCTTATGGGGCATCCCCCATAACTGGCTGCGTGGTCAGAACCACAGTTTGCACATGTCGGCGTTGCGTCACGCGGACGTGTGCAAACTAAGTTGTTATGACTCCCTGCGCAGCGAACGCAGCGCACTTGCTTAAGACAGTCAGAAGCTTGATGCCCGAAGCCTTGGCAGCGGAAGCATTGTTGTAACGTTGCCATCGCTCTCCGCTTCTGTGGCCTCTTGTTGGAATTCAATATACACCTTTTCATGACTTGCCTGCTGGCCGGGTGTTACCAGCAAATGACACCAGTCGGGCGCCGCAGCGGACCGCGGATTAAGCCAGCGGTCACGGCCAATCAGAAGTGGACACAACAGCATCTCGGACCGCCAGCACATCCGGGCGGGAAGGAGCTAGTGGAGCCAGTGGTGGCCGCAGCGGGCCGCGTATAAAGTCAACGCTCTCGACCAACCAGAGCGAGAAGGCCTTCCAGCTAAACGAATAAACAAGGTTCGATGAGCGGCCAAAAAAAAAACTGCCCAAGCCAGTCGAGGCAGAGACAGTCAGCTGAGAACAACTACAAGATACCTGACGAAGACAGCAGAGTCAGCTGTCGAAACTTCGTGGTTTTACACCACCATCCGGCTTGACACCCGAGAAGATTTTGTTGCATCGATACGCCGGGAAAGTCTCCATTCACACATGCAATCGGATATTGCGCCAATCCTTTTTGTATCTAAATATTGAGTAGTATCACGTAGTTGCTTTAGAGTAATAACTAATAACATATCTTATTTCGATTCACAGCAAACACCGGCAAAGAGTAGGAGTGAACCTATGTATTGTATGGTAAACATCGAATGGATTCGATGCATCAATATTTCATTCATATCCCTACCTCCTGTTTATGCTTTTCAGTTTCTACAGCTGACCTGGTTCTGATTTTTTTTGGGGTGGGGGGGGGGTGGGGGGGGATGGTTGTAAGTCTGTATCGTCTACGGTTACATTTTACCTCCTTGCATGGGAGGAGTTTCGCCAAACTGGTGTTACATATATTCTGCGGCTGATATACTGATAGAGTAGATGTGTGGAGGTCAGTTGGCTTTGCTCTCATTCTCTTAATTGTTAGTTTCTGGATGATGTAATTCCGAACATGCACTTTTAGCTTCGCGTCCTCGCAATGATCATTGAAGGTGTCGGTGCAGTCGAGCTTGACTCAGATTTATTTTGGTGTATCACAATGCGATTGGCGTTACCCTCTCGAGGTTATGTTGATTTCTCTCCTACAAGCTATGACTAACGATTGCAATCCCATAGTATTTTCAATCCAGAATTTACGGACTGATCAATACCTCGGAATCCGGCACAGTTTTTAAAGTGTTATCAAATTAATTTGTATTTATTGAATTAATAAATAAATTTTACGTTAAATAATAGAAATCAGCAGTTAACAATATTTTAATTAGGAAAATAACGTTAATTTAAAAATTTCTAGCCTATCTTAAATATACTTTGAACTTTTGTTTTAAATCTAATTCTGGTTATTAAATAAATAATCATATAGGGTAAGTATTCAGATCACATTACATACCTTACAGTAAACCACATCAGATTGAAAAATAATCTATTTATCTACTAAGCAATCAAACTCTCTCTCTCTTTACTTGGAAAGAATTACATATATAGCCAGCGGCATAGAATGCCATTTCTGCCTCCTCGCTCATTGATATGTCTAAAATAAAAGACTTGTAAGACTGGAGGTTTTTTCGGCGTTGAAAATGAATAAAATTTTCTCGGGTAACTATCCGCGTTAGTCCATTAATCAAACATGACGTTTCGGCGGTCACAAATTCTGCCGCCATTGTCAAGTGATTGCTGCCGGTAGGTTATAGAGCCGCTTATATACCACGCGAAGTCCACGCTACGTCATCCTTTTCTCCGGTCGGCGAGAAACCTTGGCCACTAGCGGGAAGCTTTTCTATTGGCAGAAGAGAGGTGCGTACTTTCCAGAAATCTGCTGCAGTCTCATATTCTGGATTGCTGGGCTCCAGGCCTTACTTAACTGAAATACAGTGTCTCTGTTAACTAGGTCATCCGCCGAGATACGGATTTCGATAGCTTCAGAGAAAATAATATCCCATTAACCTCTTTTACGCGCAAAAATTCTTGTTGCCTTGAAATTAAAGCCATGTCCCTTGTCGATACTGTGCTCAACAACTGCTGACTTGTCAGTCTGGCCCAGGCAGACGTTGCACGCACCTTTGGTTATAATACATAGTGTTGTCTGCCCGATGCAAGTCTTTCCGTATTCACAAGGAATGCGATATGTCAAGTGTTCGTAACGCTATATGATCCATGGGTGACCGCAGTATAATTTTGGCCGGTGGTCGGAAAATAGTTTTAATGCCACATTCACATAAAATTCTGTTAATCTTAGCAGTAGTCATTCCCACATAAGGAAGGAAGGCCAAGCGACCCGGGTCTTCCTGCTGGAGTATTTTCCTCCTTCCTGCTCGTCTACAGAGTTTATTAACGTCTCGTTGTAACCGTTCTGGCGGAAAGATTCCCGTAAATGACATTTCCGCCTGCTAATTATCCTTATGACATAGAGCTCGTGCCCTGTGCACTAAGGTTTTCAGTAATGATCAGCATTGGGCCGATTGGTGGTGGCTGCGCGCGTTGAGATAGAGGTCCGTATGTGTCGGTATTCTATACACAGAATGATTTACGGTGCCATTCGCCTTCTTTTCAATAAAAGTATAAAGAAATAGAATGTGACCATTCCTCTCTACCTCCATTGTAAATTTAATGCTTTCGTTAATCCCATTGAGATGTAAAAATTCTTGTAGACTGTCGATCACATGAGGCCATACTACAAACGTATCGTCAACATAATGAAAGAAACAGGTGGCTGTTTTGGAATACTTCCTAGAGTATGGTTTTCGAAATGTTCCATATAAAAAGTGGTTATTGCTGGAGACAATGGTGGGCCTATAACAACCCCATCGACCTGTTCATAGTACTCCTCGTCGAACTGAAAGGAGGTAGATGGAGCACATGTCGGAACAGTTCCGCTTCCTTGGAAGCAAAGTGTTTCGCCAGTAACGCCAATGTGTCCGCTAATTGCACTCTCGTATGAAAGTGACACGGCCTCAAAGCTGGCCATGACGTCATCTGTTCCCAATCGAAGTCCTTTCAACACGTTGATGAACTCAGCGGAACTCCTCACATGGTGGGGACATTTTCTCACGAGTGGCTTCATTCTACTTCTCAGATATTTCGCTAGTTGGTAAGTTGCCGAGCCTACAGCATTCACAAGCAGGCGTATATATACCGTCCTTATATATCTTTGGCAGCCCATACAACCGAGAAGTTATTGGGGTAGTATTTTTTCCGAAGCTATCGAAATCCGTATCTCGGATGATCTCATTAACAGAGATACTGGGTTTCAGTAAAGTAAGGCCTGAAGCCCAACAACCTAGAATATGAGACCGAGGATTTCAGGAAAGTACGCACCTCTCTTGCGCGCCAGCAATCAATGGTACCTGCCAGCAGCTAAAGGCTTCCGCCAATAGAATAGCTTCCCGCTAGAGGCCAAAGTTTCCCGCCAGTAGCCATTGGCCGAACGGAAAAAAACATGACGTAGCGCGGACTTTGCGAGTCATAAAAGCTGCTCTATAATCTACCGACTGCAGCTGACTGTGAGGGGGAGTACTGGGCCCATCTCTATTTCCTCGTCTTCGTCCTCTTCGCTGAAGATGACCTCAGATCCGACCGACATATGTTCCTCCTCGTCCGGCAGTGGCGTTGGTGGCTGTGAAGTTTCCTGAGGGTGACAGGTACCCCTTCATCAATACAGCCAACGCCTACGGCGTTGGCAGAAGCTGCGCTCCTACCGACTGCAGACCCTCAAGAGAGGAGAAAGGGAACCAAAATGCGCAAACTGCAATGGAAGCCACGTAGGCAGCTACAAGGGCTGTCCTGCGTTTAAGCGAGCCCGTGACTGCCAGCGAGGGACCATTTCTGCGCTAACAAAAGAGCAGCAGGAAAAGAATGATGGGAAAAAGACCATAGACTCTGCAGACAAACAACCGCCTGCGGATGTCCAAACTAGAAGTCAACAAACACACAAAACATGCACCAGAATTGGAAGAAACCTCCCCCTGGAAAGAAGAAAATATAACAGAAAACTGGGAAAGATCAGCAAACCTCAAGTAAGAAGAACAACATCCAACAGGCATCATGCCAAAATTCATATATCACTTATGCAACAGCTACTGTTGGTAAAGATAAAACTCAACCATTACAAAAGGACAACAGGACAACACTAACAGAGAAGACAAGCCCCGACAGACAAACCTGCCAGCAATGTTGCCACTCCAGGTCCACATCCGAAACAGCAAGCAGCGGGACGATGGATCAGCTATTGAATATTGTAGGCAGCCTGCTCAACATGCTAACTTCACTCCTAGCTAAGTTTGATCAATTAGCCGCGGATATAAAATCCGCAGTAATGACGGTTCCTGCAATCGATCTGCCAGAGACATCCCTGCCCCACAATGGATAGGATGCACATTCAGGGATTATCATAGTGCGTTTGGAATGCCAATGGCATCCATCAACAACTAGGTGAGTTCAGATAGTTCTTGCGCGACGAAGACATAGACCTATGTCTAGTTTCTGAAACTCATCTCAAACAAGGCCTCCACGCTACAGTAGCAAATTATTGCTGTTATCGTTATGACAGGCCAACTGCAGGAGGAGGGGGGTGGCGATATATATCAAGCGTGGCATCCCTCACCACGAGATACTATCGCCACAAACGGAGCAACTAGCATTTAAAAACCATTGAAGTAATGACCACAACTGGACCAATCACAGTTGTCTCTGCATACAGGCTGCCGCGGAGACAACTCATAGAAGAGGATTTCAACCACCTACTCTCCTTTCGGGGAAAGCTTATCATTGGAGGGGACTTTAACTCAAAGCACCCGGAATGATATTCAAGAATAACAAACCTGGCAGGACAAAAACTCCACAGAATCGCACTCAGAAGCAACCAACAAGTCTGGGGACCTGTTGAACCTACCCACCACCCGTGGAACGGAACCCTACCCGACGTATTGGACATAGTGATAACCAGAGGTATTGCAGGCTTCATCACTGCCCATACCATGAACTGACTATCATCTGACCATCTTCCGGTCCTGACTGACATAGATGTCGGCTCATGGAGACCAGAAACGACTAGCCAAATTAACTACAATAAGACGAACTGGGTAGATTTCCGTAACATGATCACCCCTTCATCGCCTAAGACCAATCAATGCAAGGCAAATAGAGACCGCAATAAAACAAATATCTACTACTACTGTGGAAGCGGAAAATAGATCTACACCTTCCACTCTAACAAAACCTCAATCCCGGCAACTGCCGCCACAATTGCTAGCGCAGATAAAGCAAAAAACAGGGTGGCGAAAGAATGGCGATTAACCCAGCGCCCAGACACCAGGTGACTCCTAAATTGTCTCTAGCGAGAGCTGAAGGCTGCGCTACAAGAGCACAGAAACAGGGAGTGGTCAGCACGTCTGGCATCACTCAACATAAACGACGCTAATCTTTGGGTTGAGACCAGGCGCTTCACAAAACGGCGTGCCAGACTTCCCCCTCTCCATGGAGAAAGGGGCCTCGTCTTCAGCAACTTGGACAAAGCCAACGCACTGGCAGATCATTTTGAAAAACAGTTCAGGCCAGCCCGAAGAATCTGCCACTATCCGAAGAAGGTTAGCTCGCTTCCTAGATGACGGTTATGTGATCGAAGAAATCTCTACTGAAGAAGTTCGACGCATCTTAACACAACTATCCCAGGAAGGCTCCCGGCTCTGATACTCTGGGAAATCAACTACTGAAGAATCTTCCGCAACAGGCTGTAGAACACATAAGTGACATCTTCAACGTAATACTCAGCAGCAACATTATCCCAGTTTCTGGAAGCAAGTGATAGTGATTGCTGTTTTCCCCAAACCGGGTAAGGACAGTCTATTCCCACAGAATTACCGCCCCATAAGCCTCCTATCCTCGCTCAGCAAGGTCTTCGAGCGGCTCTTACTCTGACGACTGGAAGCTCATATACAGAGGGATAGTAATATTCCGGACTTCCAATTCGGTTTCAGAAGAGGCATTCTGCTACTCAACCTTCAACTATCGCGGCTACTGTCCACTAGTGCTGCTCGACGTGGCGAGGGCTTTTGATTCCGTTTGGCACAGCGGCCTCCTGTACAAACTTTATGAGCAGGGACTCCCCGGCCCACTCGTAAAGCTAATTCGAAGTTACGTATCAAGTAGATCTTTCCGAGTGAGGGTAGGTATCGATCTATTAACACGTCGCCCCATAAAGTCAGGAGTACAACAGGGATCGGTACTAGGACCTGTACTTTACAACCTGTATACAGCCGATATACCAGCTCCAACTACAGTCAGTACCACCCTTTATGCAGATGATACGGCTTTTTTCACGGCACATAGGTGTAAAGCTACTGCCATCCGCCGACTACAACATGTTCTACAGCAAACCGAAGCCTGGGCTAGAAGGTGGAGAATCACCCTCAACACTGGAAAAACCTAAGCCATCATGCTGACGAGGCGCCTGGGGAAGCGGGATCGCCAGCAAAATCGCACCAAAAAGCTGCACCTAAATGGAGAATTAGTCCAGTAACTGGGTCGTAAAAAGGGGGTCTCACAAACATTATATCACGTAGAAGATTTTTTTTTCTTATCTTGTATATATGGGTTAGAGTATGCAGAAACCAAGTTTTCGACCTCCAGCACCCTCGGCACAATTTTCTGTGGCCAAAAAACATCATAATTTGGGTACTTTTTTCAGTTTTTCGTCTATAACTCCTTCCTGATAAGTCCTATCAAGAAATATTCTATTTTCAATTTGAAGAGGACAAAATTTCCTACCACTTTAGTACTACAAACTTTTTTCTAAACTCAAAATTAAGCGAGCTACATTTCTTTGAAAATCAGCCAAATTTCACACTTTTCCTAAAAGTTGGGTTTTTACCTAATTTGCAGCTCAAATGACCTGAAACCCCTGTATATATAACCGATATATATGTATTTCTGTATGACATAGTATATATATATGTACTATACTTTTGATTACTGATGGTCCATTCAGTAATCATATAGCATTGTTGGCCGGGAGATCCCGAAGGATTATTCGGCCGTCAGGTGACAGTGTTATGGATAGGCCGCGCAGTGCGCTTCTTGTAGCTATCTAACCTGACCAAGTACTAGTACCGCATATAGGGAACCTACAGCTTAAGGCGGAATTAAAACCACAGAATCGTTCTGGCTTTCTCCATATTACACAGCAAGCTGTGGCAGAGGTAAAGCTCGGGTTAATGGCCTTTGAAAATTACTGTTGAGAACGGGATTTCGATCTTCAGTCAGATACCTTAACCACTGAGCTACCATTTCGTTCTATTACCTGATGGTATTTGTACCAGTTTGAAAAACGGATTTGCAAAACTGAAAACATAATGTTGTTATGGCACAAAGTTTATTTATGCAGTCAAAATTAAGTCATAATAAGTAAAAAATTAGTCATAAATCCATTTCTTTTCCGTTTTAATGGATTGAAACAATGTGTTCCATTTGAATTTGTTCCGTACAACAATGGAAAAAAATTGTCGCTATATGAAGCATTTAAATCTCTTCAAGATACAATACCCAACACAAAAATTTTTGCTATGCACGGATGATTCCTCCTGCATAAGGTTATGAGGCATAGTAGTAAATACCTTGGCTGCTTCTGTGGAAAATATTAAGCCTATTTGACAACGAACTATAGATCCAACATCACAGTTATATTTGACGGATACCGAAGTTATGCTGCGCAGAGAGGAATAAAGTCATCTGAAATTATTTGTAGTTTGAAAACATCAGATACTTCAGCAGGCAAGATTTTCAGTGAGGAAACAAGTGCTACAGTGACGCAGCAAATGAGAGCAGCAGGAACTGTGTAATGTTGATACTAATGCAAAAACTGAAAAAGGAGGCATCCAAGATCAACAGGCAAAACAAGATGCTGTTGGATTGATCGTTGACGCAGCAATTTCCCAAGCAGCAAAATTCGACAGTGTGATGATTCTAAGTGAGTATATTCTCATTTCTCATTTTGCTAATGGGCTTTGGTACCACGAGTTTGAACCCACACACATCCTCTTCATCCATGCATTTGCTGGATGTGATACAATATCAGAATATTTCGGCTATGGGAAAGAAAACTTCTACTGCATGATTCAATACCAACCATATCTGAAAGTAACATGCATGCTAACTTCTCAGAACTCTAGCCCCCAGAGAACATTTGGAGAACACGCAGGGGAACAGATCATCTTGGAACGGTACTGAAAAATTGCTTGTGGAACATTGGAAGGCTCAGATATGAAATGATTAAGAAATCTGCCAAAAAAATGCATTCAGACTAGCACGGTTGCCACCAAAATCAGATGCGGCAACGTTTCACTCAATATGCACGTACCACCAAGTAAAGGTTGGTTGGGTCGAGAAACGTACCCATTGCCGTGAGGATGAAGGAAAGGCTCGTCCAGTCTTATTAGTTACAATAATAAATGCATTCAGGAGGACGTCGGTTCGAATTCCCGTCCAAGCATCCAGATTTGGGTTTTCCATGGTTTCCTCAAATCACTCCAGCCGAATGCCGGGATGCTTCCTTCAAAAGGCCATGGCCGAAATCCTTCACGTTCCTTGTCCCCAGTCCTATCGTGCCACTAATGAACTCGACGTCGACGAGGCGTTAAGTCATAAAAAAACAATAATAAAAGACGATGCACTTGAGTTTACTTCGCAGGTTGTATCATATTCCTTCCAGAAACCTTGTACTCCTCCATGCAGCTGTCGCTAATCAGGACTGCATTGTTCAGCTGCTTGCAAAAATTGCTCTCGCCTGCCTCGTGAAAGCGTTACTGGAATGTAGTAGATGAAGGAGAGGAAGATTTCTTCGACCTCGAGGAAGCTGTTCCTGTAGCAATGGATGAAAGAGACATAATTCATTGATAAGCCGGGACAATCCAAGCGGAAAAGAAATTTATTTATGACCATTTTTTTAACTTATTTCGAAATTATTATGACTTTATAACTTTGCGTCATAACATTATGCATTGTTGTTCGCTCTATTATCTTCAGATAATAGAGCGATCTGGTAGCTCAAGGCGTCTGACTGGAGATCGAAATCCCGGTCTGAGCAATGATTTTCAAAGGCCATTAACCCGACCTTTACCTCTGCCACAGCTTGCTGTGTAATATGAAGTAAGCCAGAACGATTCTGTGGTTTGGATTCCACCTTAAGCTGTAGGTTCCCTATATGCGGTACTATTACTTGGTCAGGTTAGATAGCCACAAGAAGCGCACTGCGCGGCCTATCCATAACACTGTAACCTGGCGGCCGAACAATCCTTCGGGATCTCCCGGCCAACAATGCTATATGATTATTGAATGGACCCAGTAATCAAAGTATAGTACATATATATACTATGTCATACAGAAATACATATATATCGGTTATATATACAGGGGTTTCAGGTCATTTTGAGCTGCAAAGTAAGTAAAAACCCAACTTTTAGGAAAAGTGTGAAATTTGGCTGATTTTCAAAGAACTGTAGCTCGCTTAATTTTGAGTTTAGAAAAAAGTTTGTAATACGAAAGTTGTAGGAAATGTTGTCCTCTTTCAAATTGAAAATAGAATATTTCTTGATAGGACTTATCAGGAAGGAGTTATAGACGAAAAACTGAAAAAAGTACCCAAATTATGATGTTTTTTGGCCACAGAAAATTTTGCCGAGGGTGTTGGAGGTCGAGAACTTGGTTTCTGCATACTCTCATCAATATATACAAGATAAGAAAAACAATCTTCTACGTGATGTGATGCAAGTGAGAACTACCCCGTTACTGGACTAAAGAGATAGAGTGGTCTGCCACTGTCAAATACCTCAGTGTCACTATGGACTCCCGGTTAACCTGGAAAAGCCACATCGAGGACACTCGACGAATCGTCGCAGCTAGGCTCAAAGAACTGTACCCGATCCTGAATCGGGACAGCTCATTATCAGCCAGTACCGGAGTCAGTATATATTGCAGTCTAGTTCGCCCGGTAATTGAATATGCGTGCCCTGTGTGGGGCTAAGTAACAAAAACAAGGTTGGGCAGACTGCAAACAATGCAAATCAGAGCACTTCGGCGGGCACTACATGTCCCGAACCGGTTCCCAACAGCCGACCTTCTTGAAGCCACAGGTGTCCCGCTGCTCCAAGGAAGAATATTGGCGATTACCAAATCCTTCTACACAGCTGCAAGAACATCTACAAATCCACTAATTGCAAATCTCGGACAGTATAACAATGCACATGACATACACGAAAGGCCATTGGCCATCCTAACAAGAAATTAAAACAATGAAAGAGCAAAATTAAAGACATACCAATAACAAAATACACCCAACCTGAAAGTCTGAAGGAAATATCCAGAGACAAAACCTTCACCTAAACTGCTTGTGAATATAAAAGCAGAAATTGCTCTCGGGCGCGACCGGCTGCAGTTCAGTGGCAGTGTTCTGTGGACGGTTGGTTCTGGAGGACGTATGTCGGACCATCTCGTACAAATTGAATGTCACACAGACGCGCCGAGTGCTTTACAGTGCCCGGTTTTGCCGGCGGCTTGGGTGGTACAGTTGACGACCACGCAATGTATATCTGATATTGTTTCGGCTAACAAATACACGCAGTTGACGGAAGAGACATTCTTGGAGTTAAGACCGCGTAATAAGTCTTGTGTTACGCGATCATTGCCGCTTGATCGCAACAACATCGAGGGAAAGAAGCCCATGACTGAAGCTGAGTTAGCAGCCTATCTTTCCAGTGCGGGAGGAAAGCATAAAGTGGCCGATTTAATTACGAAGTGCATTATTCGTAGTTGGGAGTGCGGGAATGAGAGTGCTGAAGAATCTCGTGTCGAGACAAAACCAATTGTAGTTAGATCGGTAGGGGGGGGGGGGGATTATGCGGAGCGGGTAGCGGATTTCGCGATAAGTCCGCCTGTACAAAATCCAGAAAAGAAGAAAAAGAACAAACCATTCGTTGAAGCATGCACGCGGCGCCATACCGATAAAACATCCGTGTCGCGCGATACCGACAAAATTACAGCTATCGCGTCGAGAGTAAATGTTCCTGCAGCCCTGCTAACCCCAGCGAGCAGGGGTGACTCGGCATTCCAAGGAACAGTCCAAGTGCTCGGAGAAGGGGAGGCCGCACCTCCATCAACAGCAGAAAATGCAGCGCCCGGAGGAGGGATGCCAGCACTCAGCGGCGGGGAGGTAACGCTGCCCGGCGGAGGGGTAAGTGATATGGCGGCCGCCCCAAAGCTGTTAAATGCGTCTCGGCCGCATCCGGAGCTGCCTCCCTGCTCCCAACCAGGACCACGGGTGGGAGTGGAGGACTGGCGGCGCCGATCAGAGGGGGAGGCGACTTGGTGGCGAAACCCGGCAGCAGGCTGCCAGTTGCTTCCCGGCCGTGGACCGAACAGCAGGCTACAGGAGCTGTCTCCCTACCCCCGACACAGGGAGTGGGTGTGATACAACATGCCCGCCCACCCAGCGCTCCCAAATGGCCGTCAGGCCACCGGTCGGAGCGGTCAAGGAATCCTGTACTCGGAGCCCTGCTATTAAGAAGACACCGGCGATCAGTAGTAAGACAGCCACCAGCAAACAACAGCCATCCGGTAGCTGTTCTAAGGCCACAGCCTCCACGTCGAGGCACGACGTGTGTGAGGAGGGAAGCGAGGAAGGCTGGCAACAACCCCAAAAGACGGCCCGTCGGATTCAGCTGGTAAACTCGACCGATCAGCTGTCGACAGCTAATCCATTCGGCGTACTGGGCGTTGAGCAACAAATCCCAACGAAGCCAACACCACCAGAAGCTCCCAAAGGGTACAGCCGACGCATCCTCCCGGTACCAGGGAACATTGCCTTGTTCGGGTAGGAGCTGGAGGCATGATGCGAACAGGACTTCGATTTCAAGCCATCAGGCGACAGACTGCTGATCCGCCTCAGGACAGCAGACGATTATAAGATGATAACAAGGTACCTCAATGAAGAGAACGTCCATTATTACACCTACCCGCTAGCCACCGAACGGACGATAAAACTGGTTATCTGAGGCCTGCCACTGTGGCTTGTGGCGGAAGAAGTGCAGGCAGCTCTTACAAAAGCCGGGTTAATCACGGACTCCGTGGTGCAGCTCAAGTCTCCAGCCAACCCGAGGAGGAACCTGCCGGAGCAGCCGATGCCGCTTTTCATGGTGTCACTAAAAGACACCATGGAAAACAGGAAGATCATGGACATCGACAGCTTACTAAAAATGCCGGTGAGCGTCGAGGAGAAGAGAATCGACAAGGGGCCCCTTCAGTGTTTCCGGTGCCAGAATGACAAGGGGCCCCTTCAGTGTTTCCGGTGCCAGAAACACGGTCACATCAGTTAGTACTGCCGCCTGCCAGTGGCGTGCGTCAGGTGTGGAGGTGGTCACTCAGCGAAGGACTGCACGCTGAAAAAAGGGGGCGTTGGTCAGCCGACATGCGCCAACTGCCGCGGCCAGCACGTGGCATCCCACAAGAGCTGCCCCAGCTACCAGGAGGCGAAGAAGAAGATGTACGGCAGATTGGGTGAGAGCAGGAAGAATAAACAGGCACCACCACCAGAACAACAACTCCCACAACCAGCTAAACATCTACCTCTGGACACCACTCCAGCAAAGAACTGCGCACCAGAAATGCACTCAACAGCTGCTTCCACTGCAGTCCTCTCCACAGTTATGAAGCAGTTCACTGAGGCCGTGCAGTGGCTGGGTGCCATTGCAGAATCCCTGCAATCCATCATCACGACAGTGCTGCAAGCCAACGTGCCCGCGCATCTACCCACCGCAAATCACCAAGCAGAAGATGGCCATTAGACCATTGGAGGGTATCAGAAACTGCGCGTAGAACACAAACGGCCTTAGGCAACAAAGCACTGAAATTCAAAGCTTTGTCCGGGAGGAAGAGGTAGACATCTGCCTCGTGTGCGAAACGCACCTTAAACCAGGACTGTACCGACCGACTGTGGGCGGCGGAGTAGCGGTGTATGTCAAAAGCTCCATAAAGCACCACGCGACTGCACTGCCTAACCTCACTACCATCGAGGCGACCGCCATCGTAATACGCACCACGACGGGCCCAGTCACCATGGTAGCGAACTACCACCCCCCTGGGACAACACTTTCGGCAGCGGATGTGGCGAACCTGGGCACTATCCCGGGAAGCTTCATCGTCGACGGAGACCTCAATGCCAAGAACCGGGACTGGCATAGCCGAGTCACTAAAGGCAGCGACAACGTGCTGCAGAGAGAAGATGTTTTAATTTTTTCATTTCAGGAGAAGGTGGTGTCCAACTAGAAGGTTCCTGTCTTTGGCACAACACTTACAAAATGTCCAGCATTGTGCAGAAATTCAGCCAGTGCTTCGCTATAACAACCAGTAGATTCCATGCAGGTTTTTACATTGCGGTCTGGGCGACGGAGAAGCCGACCTACTTCCCTGCGGCGGAACGCTACAGGGCCGACGTACTGGATGTCTATATAACGCGGGGTATTCCAGCCAGACCGTTCCTGCAGTCAGTCCCGCAGCTCTCTTCGGACCACAATCCAGTACTAGCGAATTGGGACGAGGGACAGGAGAGGGAGAACACGTGCGGCAGGAATTACTGGCGCGCCAACTGGGACCAGTTCAAGGGACAGCTGCAGCCAATGATGGAGGAACAAAACTTAGACTATGAAGTTCAGCGGTGGACAGCAGGCACCCTGAATGCTGCAGAAAGGGCTGCTCCAGAGAGGAAGGCGCGACAAGGCAAGCAACTCCCCCAGGAACTGCTCGGCTTCATACGGGAGAAGAACCGCGTGAGGAAGAGTTGGCAACAGACGAGGGACCGCGTATACAAGTCGTTGCTCAACCGGCTGCAGCGGGAAGTTAAAGCTCAGCTGGAGAAGCACCGCAAGAGCCAATGGGAGAAACGGAACTGCCTGGCATCAAACCAGGAAGTTCATCAGGGTGAGGAGACGCACTCCAGTCCTCCATGGCATGCAAGGGCTCACATACACAGCAGACGTCAAAGCCAATGTCCTGTCGGACGTCTTCGAGGACAACTTCCGACCCGCAGCTGAGCCATACGATGATTATCACATCGAACATATGCACCACCAATTGCACCAGTTCCTGGCCCGCGTAGATGAACAAGACGAGGAGATCGTCGAAGTCGACGAGAGGGAGATCCTAAGTAAGACGCTACCCAACAAGGCGCCAGGCAACGACGGCGTCAACAACCTGATCTTGAGGCATCTACCACCGGCTGCAATACAAAAACTGGTGTAGATTTTAATCTGCATCCTTCGGAAGAAATAATTGCCGTCAGGCTGAAAAGAGACGGAAATAGTGGCCCTGCCTAAGGCGGGGAAGGACCACACCTTTCCACAAAACTACCGGCCCGTCTCCCTGTTGCCAGCGGTGTCCAAGCCATTCGAGCGGCTGCTGCTACGACAACGACTGATGGTCCACGTAGTGAGACTGTAGCTCATTCCGGATGAACAGTTCGGGTTCCGGCCGGAGCACTCCACGACACACCAGCCGATGCGGGTCGTCGAAGAGGCCACCGGCGCCGGTATTGCGGACTGGTGCTCCTCGACGTCGCCAAGGCATTTGATACAGTCTGGCACGAGGGACTGTTGTATAAGCTGCAACGATCTGGAATACCAAGAGCATGTCTGGCTACTACATAGTTACCTCAAGAACAGGAAGTTCAGGGTGAAGGTAGAGAACTACTGTTCTACAAGGAGATCAATACGCGCAGGTGTCCCACAGGGCTCGGTACTGGGGCCGGTGCTGTTTGTCATCTACACGTCAGACATCCCCAGGCCGATCGCTGTCATGGCAGCCTACTACGCCGACGACACCGCTAATTTCACTTCGTCCTGGAGTCTGCAGCTAATCCTGCGACGTCTTCAGGCAGCTTTGGACCAACTGGAGGAATGGGACACTCTTTGGCGTATAAAGATCAACGCAAACAAGTCACAGTTGATCATTTTCAGTAGAAGAGGGCAGCCAGCAGGACTCTCCCTGCAACTGTTCGGTGAACAGATACGGCAGCAGAATACAGTGCGCTACCTCAGCCTCACCTTAGACTGACGTGGAAGAATCACGTGGAGGAGGTGATGAGCAGGGTAAATCAGCGATTGGGTGCTCTGTACCTAATCCTGAATGCCAACTCTTCTCTGCCACCACGCTGCGGCATCTGGGTGTACCAAGCGCTCATCGATTATGCCTGCCCAGTGCGGGCATATGCCGCAGAGTCGCACATGAAGAGGCTGCAGGTGATACAGAACCAGGCGCTGAAGAGGGCTCTTCACCTCCCGCCCAGGTTCCCGACGGTGGACCTCCACCAGCTGGTACAAGTCCCCACGCTCAGGGCGAGGATGACAGCCATGGCCGAGAAGTTTTTCGCCAAGGCGGCAGAGTGTAGGAATCCTCTGATCAACCAACTGGGTGATTATGAGACGGATGGGCAGCGCTACAAGAGGCCGAAGTCGATATTCGACCCCGGATAGTGCCATTGCAAGCGAGTTAGTGAAGCAAGTCCCACCTAAGTGTCTGTGCTGTCCGGAGGGAGATCCAAACCAGTTGAAATATATGTTAGTACATTTTATATGTGTGCATATACCATTCAGCGCATTGTCAGAATAAGTTAGCCTGTTAGGTCTATTAATTAGTGTTATTCTTTCAGTGTCTATTGCTATGTTAGTCTGTAAGGTTTGTAATTTAGTGTTACTACATGTGTGTTTTTGTTTCTATGTAGTTTGTAACATTTGGAATTTCGTGTTATAATTTCCACGTTATTGTTTCCGTGTTTGTTACTGTGTTAGTCTGTAATTTAGTGTTATTGTTTCTATGTTTTTGTTTCAAACGTAGTCTGTAATGTTTGGAATTCCATGTCATAGTTTCCGTGTTATTCAGCGAGGTTTAAAATTAGTGTTATACTTTCTGTGTTAGACTGTTATTTTTGTGGATATTACTGATATTGTGAAAATTGTGGAAAAGTATGTAATTTCGCGAATATGGCATTGTAATGTACTAGTCCTATTACTAAATACAAGAAAGAAACACTATGTGAAGAAAATATGTGTGTGCGTGTGTGTATGTGTGTGTATTTTAAAAAAAAATGATATAAATGATAACAGTAGTAAAATAAATTTATATATATTAAAAACAGAATTGTAATGAAAGACTAAAAATGTTATTACCTTTGCATAAATGTAATGTTAAACCCAAAATTGTTATTAGCTATGAAACAAAAAGGGGCAGATGTCACAGCAAGAGTGACAGGCACCCCTACCCATATAGGTACAGCTAATCCCACAAAAGGAATTAGCGGAATGGCTGCAGTTACTTGTCTAATTAGCCGAGAAAATTTTATTCAATAAAAGAATTTTTGAAAAGCTTACAACTTTTTTGAGATCATTACATCTGGAAACCGTTTCAGTAGGTGGTGATCCAGTGTTATGGTCACGGTTTGTGCTTCGATTGTCCCATCTATTTCTTTGTCATCTGCATCCGGGTCATAGTTGTTTCTGTGTGTAACTTCTTTTCCTGTAGGGTAATTTTTGTATAATACGTCAACGGCCAATTACGTACTGGATGAAAAAGCACAGAAGATCATCAACTTTTGCCATGCCACTTGTTCCATAAGATCTTAAGCCAGTAACATAAGTTTAGAGATAGATACCAAAGCTTGTTGGCCATTCTTAGACTAAGTTACACAAACTAAGAATCCTAAGCAAGTAAAGATTAAAATGTATCTCTATGCGGTGAACATAAACGTGCAAATATTGATAACTTATTTTTTGACATCCACTCATCAAAACGAAATTCTTTTGTCACTGTTTATTGAAATATTCAAACTGAACAAATGTCAACTTTTATTCTTACACAGTAATTCTGCACAGGTTTAATAAGGCAGTGATGTATATACAGGGTGGCACAAAAAGAACGCATGGATTTGATTTGAGTAGTATAAGTGGTGGGAGTGGAATGTAGGGGTGGTGGATCTGTTGTTTAGTAGGTTAGAGCGTCCAGTTTCAGTAGCAATAGCACAGTAGTCCGTGCAGTATCAAGTTTTCACTGTTGAACTTTTTTTTTTCAAAAGTAATGAATCTGTTACCACAGTTCGTCTTTTCCGAGCACAGTTCAATGTTCCACGAAATGGTTTGGTTCCTGATCGCAACACAATAATTCGTTGGGTCAACTCTTTTCGGAAAACTGGAAGTATCATGAAGCAGACGTCGTCTGGTCGTCCTCGTACAGTGCGAACTCTAGAAAATGTCGACAGGGTAATAACGTCGGTTATTCAAAGTCCTCGCCGCTCCACTAGGCGACGCCTTCCAACTCTGGGTTTGTCTCACCGCTCGCTGCAGCGCATCCCGAAGGATGAGTTACAATTTCATCCTTACAAAATTATGATCGTGCACAAGATTCACGAACGTGATCATGAGCAATGGAGACTTTTGTGAGAGAATGCTTGATGTTCTTACTAATGAGATGTTTTGTTTATGATGAGCGATGAAGCTCACTTCCATTTAGACGGTTATGTAAACAAACAAAACTGTTGGTATTGGGCAACAGACAACCAACAAGAACTTCATCAAACACCACTGCACAGTTCAAAAGTGACGTTTGGTGTGGAGTTTCAAAAATAGGAATCGTTGGGCCTTATTTTTTTGAAGAGGGTGGTGTTAGTGCAACAATGAATTCTGAACGGTATGGTGCAATGCTACGCAATTTTTTGCGGCCACAACTTGACACTTTAGGGATCAACATGGCAAAGATGCGGTTCCAACATGATGGAGTCACCACCCACACGGCGAATGATTCCATGGCAGTTGTTCGAGAAATGTTTCCACAACACGTGATCTCAAGTCTCACTGGCCTGCATGCTCACCAGATTTGTCGCTTTGTGACTTATTTTTATGGGGTTACTTAATAAGTAAAGTTTACTGCAACAGACCTCGTCCTCTCAATTATCTGAAAGTTGCAATAGGTGAAGAAATCGCTGCTGTTCCACATGACACTTCGAAGAAAGCAATGGATAACTTCGAAGAAAGACTTTTAATGTGTATACACGAAGGAGGCGGTCACCTGTCTGAAATTATCTTTAAGTATTAAGTGAAATTTATAAACTGGATGAATTACATATTGTACTGATGTGAGTACATTTTCTGTGTGACCAAAATAAAGCCAATTATTACAGTTTGAAATTCATTCATTCTTTTTGCACCACCCAGTTACATGCGGATCTCCAGGAGCATGTGATCATATACTGCTTGAATATGCATCTGAAGGTGTTCAAGATATACCGAAAGACAATCAACTCTGAGAATTGAATGAAATGGCGAATGCTGTGTCAGATATAGACAGGATACCATTTCAGCATGGCAAGCAACTCTTTAGCCTAGCAAAAATCATGACACGAGTGAATAAAGAGATGCAAAATGAACCAAAAGTGTTTCTATGGACAACTAACTGAAAACTTTAATGCCATAAGTATATCTTCTGGGTAATAAAAGCTTTTTCTTCGACAGATTCCAGCAATGAATATACTTTACTGAAAAATTGACAAGATTTGCAATACAGACTTCACGAGTGTGCAGCAAAATTATATTCTTTGAAAAAAAACCTGTTGATGGAGTAGCCATGGGCAGTCCTTTATCGCCAGCTAATGCTGACTTCTTCATGGAAAACTTTGAAGACAAGGCACTGGCAAGCGCTCCTATGAAGCCCAGAGCTTTCTTTCGGTACGTAGATGACACCTTTGTGGTCTGGCCACACGGCAGAGACAACTTTGAAGTTTTTCTCCATCATCTTAACAGTAGAAACGAAAACATCAAGTTTACGATGGAGGTGGAAGAAGAAGGCCGGCTGCCTTTCTTAGACATTCTAATAGAAAGGAAACCTGATGGGTCTCTAGGACATTCTGTGTACAGAAAACCGACGCACACAGACCTATACCTGAACGCGCGTAGCCATCACCATCCGGCACAGCGCAAGACGGTACTCAGCACACTTGTACATAGGGCGCGAGCGATATGCGATCCTGACAGTCTACCCGGTGAATTGAGTCATCTGCGTCAGACCTTTCGACGCAATGGGTACACTGATTATCAGATAAGACTGGCATTCCGAGAGCCGACACGTAGGCTCAACAACACCAACAAGGAGCCACCTGATCGTCTAGCCTTCTTGCCGTACTCTGGCGCCACAACGTCCAAGATAGGACGGATTCTAGCAAAAAGTGGAATCAAGACCATTTTCCTGCCACCACCGAAGGTGAAGAACATCTTGCGCTCCCCCAAGGATGACCTTGCTCTGCGGACACCTGGGGTATATAGCATTAGTTGTGAATGTGGAAAGAGCTACATTGGCCAAACGGTGCGGTGTGTTCACCACCGTTGTCTAGAACATGCACGACACGTTCGTCTGGGGCAGAAAGACAAGTCTGCGGTTGCAGAACACAGCCTCGAACATGGCCATGGTTTTGATTTCGAAAATACCAGAGTACTGGCGCATACTGGGAGCTTCTGGAACAGCATCCTTACGGAAGCAGTAGAAATTCGTCTCGCGTCTAACCTCGTCAACCGTGACAGCGGGTACTAGCTAAGTGAAGCCTGGACGCCAATCATTAATACTATTCGTCGACAGCGCGACCGGGACGCATTACACGGCGCGTCCAGATCAACGGGAAGTTCGGTAGTAACATAAGCATTTGTGTTCTTCACACCAGTTTTGCACAGTGCAGATAGTTTGGCCAATGTAAGTCTTTCCACACTCACACGGAATGCTGTAATTTCCAGGAACTCTAAGGTCATCCTTAACTGAACGGAGATAGTCCCGTATTTTGGCTGGTGGTGACTAGAAACATTTTATTCCATGCTGTGCGAGAATTCTGCCAATTTACCCAGAGGTGTTTCCAGTAAATGACAGAAAAGCGGTGGCCTAAGGCATTTCTTGGCGCTAAACTGAAATTTTCTCCAGCCTATGATCAACCGCCTTTATCTGCCTCTTGATGTACCCGTTCCACCTGGTAACAGTTCTCAGATGTCCCACTTCCTATGATAGGCTGTCTTTGTCAACAATCGCCCTAGCCCTATATACAGTTTTACGCTGTATGGGATGGTGGAAGCTTGTGGCTCTCAAGTACTGGTACAGGTGGGTAGATTTTCTGTATACGCTATGTCCTAGTGTTCCGTCCTGCTTTCTTTCAAATAGGATGTCGAGGAAAGGTAGGCAGCCATCCTTTCTCATTTTTCTTTCTTTTGGTTTTACACCTTGTCAATGGGTAAGGTCATTAGAGGTGGGATCGGACTGGGGACAAGGAACGGGAAGGAATTCAGATATGGTATTTTTGAAGGAAACATCCCAGCATTCTTCTGAAATGATTTGGGGAAACCATGGAAAACCTAAATCTGGATGCCCAGATGGGGATTCCTCTCTCAGTTCCATTGTAAACTTTAAGTTGGGATGAATTCATTTTAGATGATCTAGGAATTCCTTCAGGACCCTGTTACCATGGGCCACATGACAAATGTGTGATTGACATATCGGGGGAAAAAAATCTTGTCGGCTTCCAGTGCTTTTTCCTCACTTTTTTTGTTTTTCTGACATTTTCTGGAAACAACCCAGGGAAGACTGACAGAATTCTAGCACAGCGTGGTATACAATGTTTTTAGTCAACACAAGTCAAAATACGGGACTATCTCCATTCGGTTAACGATGACCTTGGCCTTTGAGTTCCTGGAATTTACAGCATTCCGTGCGAGTGTGGAAAGGCTTACATTGGCCCAACTATTCACATTGTACAAAACCGGTGTGAAGAACACAAACACCATCTCCGCCTAGGACAATACATCAAATCAGCGATCGCCAAGCATATTTATACCATGGCTGCTGGGTAGACTAACGACGTTAGGATATTGGATAGAACTTCATATTTTTGGAATTCAGTAGTCAAAGAAGCAATCAAAATTCAGTTGGCCGATACCTTCAACAGAGACAGTGAGATATGTCTTAGAGAGGCATGGCAACCGGCCTTGGTTGGCAGAGAGCGTAGTACCTCTGTCCAACTGCCACCACAGGTGGCTCCATATTAAGGTTCGTGGCCTGCAACAAAGCTCTACAACTACACCCACTGGCAGCCAGCCGCCGCGCATGGGCCACTAAGAGTTGACGGTTATATAAGGAGGTGCAACACCTCGGTGGTCTCAGAATCTATTGGTTAGCCAACGAGTACAGATTTTTTCGCACCATAGGAAGTCAACAGAGCTAGTCATCAAAATATCGTGCTTTTACAACACAATCCACACTCACGAAGACCAATTATACGCCGTGAAAGTCTCTGTTCTTATGTCGAGATTTGTTGATGGATAGTAGTTTTTGTAACAGCTAGTAATAAATCATACTATTGTAGCAGTGAGTGTAAAATGATTGTATCATGTAACACAGTATTTAGAAACTTCTGTTTAAAACCTTGTTAGTCAGAAAATATTACAACAGAAATGAAATTGGAAGGTTTTTTTTTTTTTGTAGGTTACATATATATATATATATATATATATATATATACAGGGCGTTCGCCGGGAAACGCAACCCTCCCAGTCTGTTGCCGTCGGCAACTTGCTCGGTCAGTGAGGCCAGCAGTTTCCGCCACACGCCACCGTGAATCACCGCACTGTTTAACACCTCCGCTGCCCCAACAGTGCAGTGCAGTGACCCTTACATTGTTAAGAACGGTTTCTTTGCATTGTAGATAGTTTGTGACTTCAGTCTCTTATTAATCAGTGCTGTGAATAAACGTTTCTTTGCGGTTTGGCTGGTTTGGGGTTTCATACTCTTACTAATCTGTACCGTGTTTGAGTGTGAGTAAAATTATGGTACGTTACAGTTTGCAACAAAGAATATTTCTCTACGATACATATGTGAAGAAGAAGTCGTTTAAAAAGTGTCGCAGTAAATTTCGTCGCGAATTTCCTGGCGCTTTACTGCCAGCTAAATCAACAATTCTGCGTCTGGTTAAAAAAGTAAGAGAAACGGGTTCATTTTTTAACAAAAAGAGACTGTCGGTCAACCGTATTCTCACAGAGGAGAAAATTGACGATATCGCTTTTCGACTAGAACAGTCACCCAAAAAATCATTAAGTCGGTTAGGGCAGCGTGTGTCTCGAAAAATGTTCAGAAGATGTGAAATGTGCATTACACAAGAGGGTCAACACTTCCAGCATCTTTTATAAGGTAAGCTAATGAATTACGTCACATTAAAATGCTTAGCACATACAAGTTTATGAAGTTTATGAAGCGTAATTATTATGAAATAGTCCGCGGCCGACGGTCGAACAATGCCGGAAGATGAGCGCTCGCTCGCCGGGAGCAGTTTCTTCCTTGTAGCACTAACAGTGGGTTGCGTTTCCCGGCGAACGCCCTGTATATATATATATATATATATATATAGAGAGAGAGAGAGAGAGAGAGAGAAAACGACGAAAAAGAAAACCATTCACAAACACAAAAAATTGATAAATTACAATACAGACATTAAATTAGAATGTCTCTTTGGGTCAGAAACACTCATTTGAACAGAAAAATGATACAGAAAACATTGAGAAAAAGAATGCAAAGATATAAGGAAAATTTTGGGTAAAAAACCTCCAGGAAACCAATATAGACTCTGAAGTAATCATGAAATATTACAATATAGAGACATTAACAATGATATTAGAAAATGCAAACTAAAATTTTACAGACACACACACACACAAAAAAAATAGTGAACCAACAGACTCACAAGACAATCAGTTGAACTATATTAAATCTGAAATAAAGGAGTATGAGATACAACCCCATGGTTTGGCAAAATAAAAAAAAAAGACCCAAAATAACAGGAATCAATCCCAAGAATATCAAAAACAGAGACACATTTAGATTCAAAATTCACAAGTGGTAAGTGGCAAGTTAAGCGAAGAAAAGAACTGGAACAATATGGTCTGATGAGAAAAAACAAGCCTGCAACAACATATGAATCAAATTGGTCACAAAGGAAAGCAAAAAACCACTAATAAATACTTTTTGTACTTTTAATAGGCTTATCCACAAACAACAACGATAATCATAACACAAAGTTGTTTCCACTACCTCCACCAAACTTGTAAGTGGGAAAAGTTCTGTTATCACCGGACATCCATTTGTGAAATCTACCAAATAAAATACTAGTTAATAAACAACTACTATCCAGCTTGTGACATAGGTTTGATAATCAACTGCCCATATAAATAAATTGCCAAAGACAAATGCTATTTGCCCATAATTCACACCATGCGATAGCTGCCCATGCAAATTCCATGCACACCAAAGATTTTAATTTTTGGTTCACCATCTGTGCTGTTGGTTAATTTATTAGAGTTAATTAATTTTTCACAAAATCAATCTAGCATATATGCAAGGTATCAACGTTGGTATGTCATGAGCTTTGAAATATTCCATCAATATTCGCTGTCACCTTGAAAAGTGCCAAATTTGCCCAGTCAGCATAGTTTTGCTGGGGGGGAGGGGGGGGGGGGTTGAGTGTGGTTTTGTGGATGAATAGTTGCTCCAGATGGACCAAGAATAGATTTGTGTAGGATGGGGCTATGCAGCTACTCCTGGCAGTGCTGTATGTCTAGTGGCAAACTTGTGAGCTGAACGGTAAGAAATTTTTTGAAGTGTTATATGGAAACGAAGCCCCGACGCTGGCGACATTTGGTATACAAGGAAGTGATATCAGTGGAAACGAGGAAGCAATTTGGTTTTGGGAGAGTGGGGACTGGGGACAGGCAGTCAAGGAAATGTGGGGTATATATTATGAAAGAAGGAAAGTTCTGTTGGAGCTGTACTTAATAAATCTTACATTATGTAATAATTACTTCTGCATTGTTTCCCTACTTCCAGAAATATTATTTTTCCAGTATTATAGATTCACTTTTCTCTTGCTCCTCTCCATTACTACACCATCCTTGCTTTGTATCTCGCGTTTTCATTCAACAGGTTGGTGTCAGGGCAAACAAAACTCTTTCCTCGCCAAATGTCCAATCCACCAACAATATTAAGGCTCAACACTGAAATACTACATTATTAGTGATTATCTTTTTTGTCTGTTGCTGCTCTGCTACCCTGATCAGTGGTAAATGGCGGCATATTTCTCCTACCTTTCCTCATACATTAACTTTTCAACAATTAAGATTATCATCAATAACTACATTGAATACATAACAAATTCACTGATGAATTAAATGACAATATTCAATTCCACTGGTCAAAGGTCATTGACATTTTGACAAAATATTTTATTTTAAAATAAGATGCAGCTCTAAAACATTGTAGGCTGCATCTAGCTATCTCATAAAAAGTATTGAGGTAGCTTTCCAAGTCAAGACATAAAACAAAATGCTTTGTACTTTAAAAGTTCCTGAAAATCTAAAAATACAGATAATCAACAATCTCTCCATAAATAATATTACTCCAGTCAATACAAATTGGCATCTGAAAAGGGCTACACAAATCACCAAGAGGACAGTGTGAAAGTCAATGGCATGTATGGACAATGTAACTAGTGATAATGAATGGGATCTTTTTACATAACAGTTTTCACAATTCCAAGAGTGTTACAGCTAAACATAAAACATTGATCAGTATAAGCTAAAGATTCTCTTGAGATTTATGTGAGCTGTAGCCAGATAATTACAAATGTCTGAAACAATGATATTAGTTTTTATTAAAATGGAAAAATTAGGTATGAATGACAATTTAATATAAAAATATTATTGCGAACCATTAATACAGTGCTCAAATGATTTGGTCTTTGTTGTTATCTGGAGAAAGAAGTAGTCAAATGAGCTAATTAATATAAAGATCCACAAAATACTTTTAACACAGTAAAATTTAAAACAAGTTTTTTTTATTTATTAAAAAGAAAACAGTTATCAATTACTCAGATGAAATAGACAGTTTTATTATATTAAATACCATTCTGTGTCTTATTGTTTAACACAGTTTTCACTCTTTCAGTTTAAATTGAAAACTGTTTTGTTAAAGTAATTTAAGTACTCCAAGGCACAATTACAAAACACTATTAATATCTGCACAAATTTTGCATAAAACTCACAGTGAACAGAAAAATAGAGGAAGCTATTACTATCTTTATTTTCATCCTAACATGGCAAGATATTAAAAATAATTTGAAACTAGAACTGCACAATAGTGAATGGACAGCAAACCAAAGCTTAGAACTCCAGATACTTCATTCTACACACTTCACTTCATTCAATAAATACAGCATCACTGTTCAAATATGATAAAAAAAATAATCACACAGCAGCAACTGCTTATGTTTTAATCAGCCGATTGAAATGAACACTTCAAGCAAATTGTTTCACAATATGAGAAAATCAACAAAATATTTTACCTAAGTATAAAAAAATGACTTACACAGTTCAGAAGCATTCCTGTGCATGATGTGAGGTTTTAAAAAGACATGGGTATGCAAATGTGTGAACACAAAAACATATACAAAATTTAAAGTTTAAATACAATTAATTAAAACAAACAATAAAATTAACTTCAAAATAATTACACTAACACAAACAATGTTTAAATTTAACATTATTTAATGCTGTTCCATAGCTTTCATAAATATTCTTGTCACTACCTTTAAAAAAATTAAAGTACATAAGTGCACCATATGCTGCAAAGTATAAAACTGGAAGAATCTCCAAGATCTTTTTTTCTACACAGAAAACTTCATTCACGAAAAGGGGACTGATCATATTCTCAATATTAACAGCACTTCGCTTCAGCTCAGAATTTCTATCAACACAAGTTTATGTAGAAACTTGCGAAAAATGTTTTAATATTAGTCAGGGGGGGAAAAAAAACTAATTTAAACTAGTTAAAATGTTTCTAAAAATACAAAAAATGTACATAGGATTTAAACAACAGGAATGAAAAGATGTGATTTTACAAAAGTAGTTAACAAAGAATAGTTCTGAGATAAATGTATTTACATACATTCAAAGTAATATCCGATTCAGAAGGAGAAATAACTGAAATCCAAGATCTGATGGTCAAACACTTCCTTTATGCCATGACTCCAAGTGAAAAATTTCACAGAACTTACAGACTAGTTGTAAGGAGTTTGTGGGACACTCAAGTTAAAACATCTGCTCCACTCTGCCTAAAACTATAATTCTGTCATACAGGTTGTGTCTTGTCTGTTGCATCTTTGCCTTTCATAATAGCTTTTATGTCTTCTGCATCCAGTGTTTCATATTTGAGCAGTGCTTCAGCCAGTAGTTTGTGCTCTTTATTGTGTGTCTTCAAAATGTTTTTGGCTCTTTCATATGATTCCTATTACAGACGAAAATTATTTTTTTAAAAGCAATTCTCCTAAATTAAAAAACTACATACATCTAGTTAGACATACACACATATTAAATAAAAATTATGACAGTGAAATCAATCACAGCTAAGCACAGATAATGGCAGGATGGTGCAGTCACAAGAAAAAATATACGTGAAACATTGAATTTTTAGGTCAATATCTATCATCAGCAGAAAGAAAATGGCAGGCATAATGTGGGCATCAGGGTTAATTGTTGTAACATCACAACAAATGGCCTTTGACACCTATCTTGTGTGAGCTAAGCTCTTTTGCCGAGGAAGTGTATACGCAGAAAAATTGTGTTTCTAGTGAGTTCATATCTTTTTCATGTGTTGACACTTTCCTGCCATTGTCTGTGGCAATGAGTGGTTTATTACCCTTTAATATTTTTTATTTTGCTAACCAGCATCTTTTGGTTCCTTGTGATCCTTAAATTTAAATTTCACATACATAGCTTTAGAACTGAATGTGAAGTTAAGCCATTAAAAATTATAAACAGCAACTACTACAAACTCAATACTTGGTTAGTGGTTAAATTTTAGCCATTTCTTGTGTTCTGCAGCTACAATAAAAAATGTATAAATCTTTCCTATGTACAAATGCTCCATAAATGAAAGCTCTTTTTCCAGTTTTAATTTTTAATTCAATTGCAATGGAGCACACCATCATCTTCCCCCTATCCTGCACCCACCTACATTTGCCCTCTATAAATTTTATCTTTAAATTCTTTCAACGTTTTCGGTAAATTATTCATCATTTCTCTTGGTAACTCATTCCAATCCCTGACACCCTAACCTAAAAAAGAGAATCTTCCCACACCCTTGTGCTTGAAATCGAGTGCCAGCTTGTAGTCATGGTCATCTTTTTCCTTCCATGCACTACTTTTCATACCTACTCCAATATCTTTCCATTCCTCATTGCCAGCACAATGTATGTTAACAATGTTAATAATAATTTTTTCTTAATAACATTTTTACCATCTTCACTGCTTCCATTATCGAATTCAGAGTCATGTTCAATAAATTTCTTAACTTTATAGTATTTTATCCAAATTTCTGATCTTTCAAGACCAAGGCTAATTAATGAAACCTGAAAAATCACTCGAACACTGTTGCATTGAGTTTCCTAAATTAAAAAAAAAAAAAAATCCCCCCCCCCTTTCATTGCCACAAATCCATAGAGCCTAAATTAAAAACACTACATCCCTTTGTAGTGATGCAAATAATGAACTGGCCACCTGCACGTTATACATAACTATTATAATAGTGACAATGAAAATAAGAAACAGAAAGTAAACACATTACTCGCTACAGATGTAGCCAGAAGGGCTGTGACAAACTCAATGTATTTCACAATATTTTGGTATAATGTTTAATCGGGTATAAAGGTGAGATATATGGCTAGGGGATCAGATATGTATGCATTTAGAACCATCACATGACTGAAGCTAGAGATGAACAATGTGAAAGATATAGGGATGGGACTAGTGGTGGAAAAAGTAAACAAACAGTAATTACATGGAAGTATAATCTCTCGAAATGGCCATCACTATCCTGTTATCTTGTTCTGTCACGTCATTTTCATGCTATACCTTAGTATTTCAATCCTCTGCTTCCAACTTGGCTTTTAATTATTTAGCTAAGTTCTATTTACATCTGTACATTATATTTTTATTTTATTAGCTATGATATCACTGTTTGGAACAGTTTCCATTGTGCCCGTGGCCATTTCAATTTATGGACATCGTTGCTACTTTTGCATTTTTCTTTCATGGTAATTGCCAGCTGATTTTTTACGTTGTACACCAACAGTTACCTCCTGTCATGATACGGTATGCCAGTGGTTCTTTATGTAGTAATGAATGGTTTTATTAAAATGTATATGTATCGATGATATCCAGAATAGAAGATCGATTAATGGATTTGCTAGTCTTGCAGAACGACACTCACGGAATAACTGTGGTAAAGTGTGATCGCGTACAAGTGTATAATGAAGACTTGTAGGGAGCACATGGTTATGCAATTTGGGCTACCACGTTGTATTCACACTGTCATACTAGCCAGAGAACATAAAACTGTCCAAATACGCTCTGGGAGCGCAAGTGCCATGTGTCTATTGGCCGTGTGATTGTCATAGCGAGTGACTATACTGATTACTGTATAGACTTGCTAAATTTGAACTTTTAACTCGGAAGGACTTGCAAACTTTGGAATATTATAATTACTTTTCGGTTGGCTGTTGGCAGTTAAACTGTTAGAATAAAAGCATGTGATTTTGCATCCTTTGAACATGTGTGTATGTTATGTAACCAGATCCTATCATAGATTTGCTATTTAACAAGATTGAAGATTTGAAGAGAATGAATTATAGATAAACACGCTGGCTATCCAGCCATGGCAACCGGATTAATAAAATATACGCAGTCTTGATACCATATATAATGTAGTTGGCTTTATAGGAAACTGAAAAAGAAAAGGGAAGAATGGTTGGAATCGGTTTGGGTATAATACCCAATACCACCTAAAAGATAACACTATCAGGTGTAGAAGGGAACGTATCAACCACATTGGCGGTAGTCTCAATGTCATAAGAATTTTCTGAAGGGAGTTACGCGAAATCTTAAGATTCAGAACAAATGAGCCTCGTGAGTTTCGCAACAGTCAACAGATTTACAATGGGTACAGAAGAAAGGTTGTCAACAATTTCTGATACGGCATTGAATGTAACGGATCTTGGTTTAGAAGTCCAAAATACTGTTACAAACGGAGTTTAAAATAAATATGACAAGTTTCAAGGTATTTTTCATTAAAGGAAAAATTGACAAATTGTGAATAAAATTGGTAAATAAAATAAATTACATTAGATTAAAGAGCTTTTTATTTATTATTTTTTTCAGTAGTTTGACATCATTGGGTTGAACGGAAAAACGGAAGTATTTTAAATATAATTTCAAAGCAAAAGTTTGCAGTGCACCAGCACAAAAATCTTCACGAGACAAAGTGAAGCGATTATCGGAATGAAGACTAGGAAAGGCAAATTTAAACTAGGCCAAATTTCTAGGAAGCGCGTTTTTTTTAAGTACATTTGACGCAATTTTTGAACAAAACAATCCACTGCTAATACAAGATATTTAATTTTGAAGAATTTAACCTGAATTTAATAATGGCTGCAAAAGAACAGCAAAAACTCTGTAATTAAAGGCATTTAGTTGGGATTAGGATACATAAAATTAATATCAAAAATATGTTGAATTTTCTGATGTTATAACAAATAGTTTTGACAGTAAATAAAAAAGATAGATTTACAGACTTCAAAAGAAGAAGACAAAAACAGAAACGATAAAATTTATTAGGATATAAAGTGCTTAAAATAAAAGGTCTCCATGAACACAAAATTTGAGGAAGATCGGAGAAACTTTGGGAAAATCCTTTGCAACCTAAGCCAGACAGAGGGCAAAAAAGACAGCAACATATGGCAAGCGGCAGATGCCACACTCGTGGAAAGTTACATTGAGGTTAGAGTCCCTTCAGGGTAACCTGTATAAGAAACTCGAGGACAGACCTTGACCACTTTTAGTTTTTGATAGTTGTCAGGGTGAGAACGTGTGAAGAGTGTGTGTGATGGTTAAGAACTGTGGTGCACTTTAGGTTAATTATGTGAAGCTGAACTTTGAAGATTTGTGCTGGAGTCATTTTAATTCTGAAATGGAACTTTTGAAAATGAACTTCTTTTCTGGAATTTATCAGCTATGAGAACATTGTTTAGGGAAGTAGGTTTCAAGTGAAGAGTTTTTATAGTGACTGAATGGAATGTAGAAAATTTTCTTGGCATTAATCTGCAACCTTCAGAGAGCAGTCTAGTTGGAACTATTTCTTTTGCAAAAGTAGTGATGCCCGAGAAATTTGAAAACTGGCCGTTATAATCAATTTTGGTTTTGAATTAACCTTTAATATTTACCCCTCATGGGATGGTTCTTCTATTAAATTATTAGGGGTTGGTGATGGGTTAATTTAATAATGCAGTTAAAGAATAAGTAATAAAGCAAATTACTCCGCAGTTCAAGATTTAGTTACCCCCAATAAAGAGCTCTTTTCCCCAGACATATCCATCAGTGGGTCAAACAATCTATCACTAACTATTTAAAAATTATACAACATGGAACTTTCACACTGACTTTCTGCTTGAAAATGTGTTATAGTAATGGAGTTTAATAATAATAATGATGATGATGAATATTCCTTGTAATAATAAAAATTTATTTACGACTTACAACAAAAACATAATTGCTATAACTTTTAAGCTCTATTAGAACAATCAATTCTGCTTTGAAACAGAAATTTACATGTAAATTACAAATTAATTGTTTTTTTATTGTGATCTTTAATTATTTCCATAATCCTAACTTTATCATATTTCATTTGAAGATTTGACTTACGTTTGCTCATTGATTGTTTTTTTCATATGATTATATTATTAAAGCTTTCTTTTTTTTAATAATCTGTCAATTACTACACTTGGTTAGGTTTGGGTCGATTTATAAAACATATTAAATGATTAAGGAGTGAGCCTTCAATCAACCACAAAACTATATAAAAGAAAGGAAAGCAGTAATTTGATTAAGCCTAATTAAAAACAACAATCAATTTCTACCTTAAAATGGAAATTTCTGTTATATCCATATTTTTAGTAGTGTAATGTAACACCAGTGATAGTGAAAAAGCATCTGTTATTTTAAAGGAAAAATGTGTGAATGTTATAAATGAGTAGACAGTGCTTAGTCTGTGTGGTGGGCAGTGCAGGTAGTAGCCATCCCCGGCATTCCACAGAGATAAAGATAATGGGACCGGATGCACACAGGCAGGAGTATAGATGAGGGTGAGACTCAAGTGTGAGCGGCGGACAGCACAACATGAGGAAGTTTTCCCCTCGTATATGTCGCACGTGTGAGACTCGCGTACCAAGTCTTTTATCATTGTATCATTCCATTTGTGAAAGTGTGGTGTTAAATATGTTTCAACTCTGAGGGAGTACAGCCGAGTCACAACAATCGCCACTCTTGTTCGACGCCAATTTCTAATGGTCTCCACATGATGAAATGAATAGTTATCAATTACAAAGTCTGTACCGCAGTTCGATATGTCATGCCCAGTAATGGCCTATGACATTAAACACTCAAAAACCAATACTGAAACCACAATTTTTTGGACTCAAATTTGAATGTTTACATATGGGTAGGGTGGACATTAATATACTAGTGTAATATCAATGTGCTATTTATATAATTTGTTTCCATTAAAAATATAATTTTAAAGAACAGCAACTGCATGGAAGTAAATTTGAGTATGTTTTGTCCGAGTCAATCGTAATTCAAAGTCAGAATAAATATCGTATATGACAATAATCCTCCAAATTGTATATCGGTGTAATAATTATACAGTCCTTCCAAAAATAAAATAAAAATTCAATTTTGTGAAATATTTTATTTTCTCTGGCATCCAGTAAAAATACCTGACATTCATAGAGATAAACCTTTGTAACCATTTTTTTCTAATACAACGATGTAGTAGTCACTAACCAGAAGTGGTATACTTCAGTAGTGCAATGTGTCAACAGATGACGTTATGGGCAATGTTTTCTTCCATATAAAAATAAATAAATAAAATAGTAATTTTAAGATAGGCTAACAGAATTCTATGACTATATCGAAAATACAACTTTAAAAAATTTTAAGTATAAAACTGATTTCCCACTCCGGAATTAATAGTTTATCAAGGGCATTCATTTTTCACACTTTTAAACTGAACACACAATTGAATTTGTCATAACATTCTTGCTTTAATCTCTGAAAATCAGTATAAACAATTTACATAAGAAGTACAGAGTAAATGTGTCAGTGTCTCCTACTTTGGTGTTGGTGAAACGCGAACTGATAATGACAATTCTGAAAAGAACTATTTGGACCATACTAAACTTTTTTTCTGATCATTGCCCTTTATACATATTACAGTTTACGGTACTGTGTCGCACCATTTTGTATCTTACACATTTTTCCTTTTCTTTATTTTACATCCATTTCCCAGTTTTCATCCTTTCACATGACTTTGGCTGTGTGCGCTTACTGCCCCCTCCCCCTTTTTCCAATACCACCACTTATCATTTCCTGATTTGTCCTTAACTGAAACCCAGCTGAAACTCGAAAATTTTCATGTCTCCCGCCCCTACCAGACTGCAGCCACCCATTTCACCAAATGCAGTCACATATCTTGTTTCTTCAACCATGTCTCCCCCTGTTTGACCCTAAAAATGTCTGCTTCTGGTTGCCACCCACAACTTCATACAACCCTCCAAGCTTTTTATTTTGCACAATCCCTCACCCTGACCCAAACTGTCCTTGAAGCCAACCAGCATTCCAATCAACTTTCCTTCAATCATAAAATCCTTTGTCTACCAACCATTACCTTGATTCTGCACCCACAGCAAATTCTAACCAAACGCAGACTGTTGCAAAGAGGGAAAATTATCAACTCTAGTGGAATGCCATGTGGCTTTAGGTCTGCCACTCCTCTACCAACAATCCACTCCTATACAACACACACCATCTCCTCCCGATTGCCAAGACACCATGTCTTACCCACATTTTCACACTTCCCCACCAAACTCCTCTACTACCCACCCCACAAGCCACTGTATAATCTTCCAATGGTCATTGGTTAACCTCTCATCCACTTCTATATATGAAATACAACTCTGCCCTATTCCAAGGACTCAAAAGTTTGCCTGTGCTGTTATGCTCAGGGATTCACTGTGACAAGTCAGTAATCTGTTGATGTGTGGATTTATTCGTGGAAAAGTCAAAGCAGGTTTAGGAGCATAATCATCAGGTTTAACATGTTTTGAAATTATTCTGGCTTAGGTTAAAGCATTTTTAGAGCTTAAAGTATTTTTGTATTTCATAATTCCGTGTCATAGAAAAAAGTTTATGGTAGGACAGATTAAAATATTTTGATAATATGGGTTGAGTAAAAATTGTTAATGATTAAGATATTCCATATATTTAAAGAAGTGATTGAGAGGCATTCCTATAGTTTACGTAGCCCTAAGAAGTATTTTCAATAGGCTTTATTGTTTAGGAAATCGCAACCCTTCGAGTAGGATTGTCAAAAGCTGCGGTGCATTATAAAAGACTTGCTTCTTGACTGTTGTCATCTGTATCACGGTTCAGTTTGTGGTGGTCCCAATCCTGCACTACATTTAGGCCCTAAATAATGTGAAAAACAATTTTAAGATAAGGAAGCCTTAAGAGCATAGGGAATTTGCAACATTTTCGCATATTATTTATGTATTTTGGACTACATTTTGACAAGTTTAGAGAATTTATTAAAATTAGTTGACCTATGATGGAGGACTGATAATGTGGTGTTTGCCAAGCTGAAACGTGTGGCTAGAACTTGTAATGTTTGAGAGATGAATTCCGATGTCATTATCTGTATGTTCAAACTGATTAGTTAAAGCGATAGTGGTAGTGCAGGAATTTTATGTAGCTGAGTAATAAAACCAGTAGTGAACTTAAAATCAAGTTTGTTATTGTTTGGTAGCCTAGATGAACCTTTGCTAGGAACTATTAAACCAAACGAGCAGCCTCCTAATTAGTACTGTGACATCACTAACATTCTGAGTTACTACGAGGGTGATTCAAAATATAAGGTCTCCTATTTTGCTATCTACAAAATAACATTTATTCACAACATCGTTGGAAATCTTGAAGTTTTAGCTATTTTTCTAGGTAATCGCCCTCCAGTTCGATAACCTTCCGCATCCACTTATCATTTCCTGATTTTTCATTAACTGAAACCCAGCTGAAACTCAAAAATTTTCATGTCTCCCGCCCCCACCAGACTGCAGCCACCCATTTCACCAAATGCAGTCACATATCTTGTTTCTTCAACCATGTCTCCCCCTGTTTTTGATCCCATCGTCGAACCAGTCTCCCGCCGTGTCAAAAAGAAATCGAGTGACTGTGACCTGCACTTCCTTGTCTGACCGGAACTTCTGGCCTCCCCGGTGTTTTTTAATTGTGGGAAACATGTGGTAGGGGGGGGGGGGGTGTCTATTAATGACGTGAGGTGATTTTCCAGAATTCCGGACCCCCCTGACACTTCATGAGATTTGGTTGGATCCCCCCTCCCCTTCTGAAAAGACATAAGATATTGACGAAGACCCCCACTACCACCCAAACTTGCAACTTTTGGAGACCATTTTTTTTATGTCTTATGGTCTGAAGTGCGGATATAACCCCCCCTCCCCAAAGTTGGTTTTTGGCCCAAAAAACCCCCCTAAAATCAACGTTCACGTCATTTGTAGACCTTTGTTTTTTAGCTCTACAATTCTACAAGAATTTCAGAACCTCACGTGAGATTTCCGTTGACCCCCCCTCCCCGTTGGTGAGGTTTCGTGAGATTTTGCCGGACCCCCCCCATTTCACCTCACATCATTAATGGATGCCCCCTTGTTGCTTGGGGCAAGGTCTGAGCTATAGGGGAAGGGGATGGGTCAACAAGATCCCAACTGAATTGTTCGACAAGGGAAGTCATTTGTGAGATTTGTGGATGTGCGTTGTAATGCCTGCCGAAGTTCTCAGTAGCGGTCTAAGTTTATTGTTGTTCCTTTTGGCATGAAATCCATCAACAATACCACCTTTCGGTCCCCCCCTCCACCCCAAAAAAACCTTACTGGCCGACTTCTCTGTCTTGAACATTTTGGGCTTCGGCGAAGCTGAGTCACACCATTGTTTGGACTGCTTCTTCATTAAAGGAACTTAAGGATGCACCAAGGTTTCATCCCCAGTCACTATTGAACCAAGGAAGTCTTCCACTTCCTCTTCAAACAAATTCTTCTTCACATTAAGTGCTTTCTTTTGTGTTTGTCGGTCTGTCTGGGGACCCATCTAGCGGAAAACTTACTTTATCCTGGAGATGTGTGTATGGAGATTTTTCCACACTCTCCATTAAGTCTCTTGGTTATCTCATCAAGGGTTACCCTTCGATTACTGCGCACCGTCTCATCAATTCTGGTCACTGTTTCATCGGACAAGCTCGGTCTTCCAGGCCACTCCTCATCGTGGATGTCACTGCGGCAGGCAGAAAATTCCTGGCACCACTTCCACACATTTTTAATGTCAATACAATTTTCTCCCTACACTTCCACTAATTGATGATGGATTTATATTTGTGTAACCTTTTACGTGCTCAAAAATTGTATAACTGAGCGCAGTTCACACCTGGCGGACGAGCTAAACGGCAGCTCACGGATGGCTGCCAAACAGCGAACGATTGTCCAATCAAGCTTGAAAAGGTATCATTTGGTGGTGGGAAAACCAAGGAACTCGGCTCTTTTGTCGGATTTTGCCTAGCACTGTTCGTTTTGACGCAGTGTAGTTGGAGACCTTATTTTTTTAATTGTCCTTGTATTCAATAGAAGAATCATTTTGCTATCACAGTGGGGGTTAGCACAAGAGTTATGAAACCGAGTCCAATACACATCAGTTCAAACCGCCATTCCAACTGGAACCTCCTCCCCGTACCCTAAACTATTTCCTCCTCCTATTCAAAGAGTCCATACATTTACCATGTGCTCACAACCCTCACTCAGTTCAATTCTCCAATCCAGCAATCTCTCTCCTATTAATACCCAAGTCGTAAGTTAAACATCCATGAATGGGAATATCATCATCCTCCCAGCTGATAAGAGCTCAACCACCTTAGTCCCAGACCACAGCGACTATGAGACTGAGGCCAGCAACATCACTCAATTTTCACAATCCACAGATCCCACATTTTCCTTTGCCAGAAAATATTCATTTTCCTTGGCCACCTGGGCCCCTTACAAGACCTCACATTAAGATCCATTTCCCTTCTCACTCCTAAATCCCTATACACCTACTATATACCTTGTTCCCAAGATCCACAAGGCTGGCAATTCCAGGTGACCTACAGCTGCAGCATATGGATACCCCACTGAACCGATCCTTTGTAGAACAACCTTTTCTGATGAACCCTCCATTATACATCAAAAGCAACCCATACTTCCAGTACCTGTCCATAGCTCCCACTTTCCTTATCACCACTGTTGTCACCTCGAAGCAAACAATAATTTCCTTTCTTACATCCTTGGCTCATCCTCTACAAAAACTACTACTATCTCAACTCCACATCATCAGATAACGAACACTGCCATTGGTACCTGCATGGCCCGCATATTATGCCAATCTTTTCCTGGGATGTCTGAAAGAACAATTATTGAACAAAATCTCACTCCGCATCCTTCTGTAGTTAAAATCCATAAATGATGTATTTATGATCTGAGTTCAAAGTAAAGACAGCCTCCTAGATTTTTCTCAATTTCATCAGCAATAGATACACCAACTTACTCCCCCCATATATCACCATTCTCAATATGGACATATCCCTATAAGAATTTCCCAATAATACCGAATGCATTGAGCCCATGTGCCATCCATTGTAAGCCAAAAGTTCCCTTGCTTATAGTCTTGCAACCTATAGCATAACTTTCCAAACATCATAAGCCCAAATTTCACACATAAGTCAATTGATTCCCGCTAATTCCAGGGAGGGGTTGAGGGGGGGGGGGGTGATGAGCTCTGATGCCATGTTCAATCACATCCCAGATATGTTTGATCAGGTTCAGATCTGGCAAGTTGGAGGGGGGGGCCAGCACATCAATTGTAACATGCCACTGTGTTCCTCGAACCACTCCATCACACTCCTGGCCTTGTGACATGATGCATTATCTTGTTGAAAAATGCCACTGCCGTTTGGTAACATGGCCGTCATGACGGGGTGTACATGGCCTGCAACAGTGTACAATACGTATTGCCCTTGATGGCGCCTTGCACAAGCTCCCCTGGAAAATGACAGATTTGCACCCTCCTATCGGCATGATGAAGAAGGTATCAGGATTCATCAGACCATAAATACTGTGCCACTGAGCCAATGTCCAGTGACGATAGTCACATGCCCATTTCAGTCATAGTTGCCGATGTCGTGGTGTTAACATTGGCACATCAATGGGTCAACGGCAGAGGAGGTCAATTTTTAGGAGTGTTTGGTGCACTGTGTGTTCGGACACACTTGTACTCTACCCATCATTAAAGTCTGATGTTAGTTGCACCAAGTTCCTGTTTTACCAGTCTTGCAGCCTACAACATCCGAAAACTGTAATGAGGGGTGGCCGCCCAACACCTCGACTTTAGGACATGGTTTCACCTTGGTTTCGCCACTTCTTTAAGACACACACCACAGCACTCCTTGAAAATCCGACAAGTTGTGCAGTTTCTGAAATGCTCATGCCAAGCTATTGATCTGCCCTCAGTCAAACTCAGGTAGATTGCATGACTTCCCAATTCTAAGCACAGATAGCATGCTCACTGATACTACATGCACCATGTGTGTGTCTGAGTAGCAGTCATTCTTAGTCAAGTGACGTTGCTACCGCTTGAATTGGTTTATATCAATAGTAGGTAGGTAGTAATAATGTTCTGGCTGATCAGTTTATGTATGAGACTAGACAATAGTTGCAGGTTAATTGATTTATTATATGGGAGGTTTCAAAGATGGTATGTCCTATGACGGGGAAGCTTTCACTAGTTACTGGGTCCCCGAAAGTGGTGAAAGTACAGTGTATATCGCACAATTAGTGGCTGCATCTATTACATGGAAAAGAGACTTGAGACTATCTGGACAGGAAAGCCCATGTTTGTGGACTAGGAGTTGGCTGAGGTTAAGAAATCTACTGAAGGATGTTCAAGAAGGTACAGGGAAGATTTTGGGCAGGAAGGTTCTCATTTCTAGGCATACTTGAAAGAAATAATAACCTTGCCAAAGGACCCGGTTAACCCTTTCCTACCGGCTATTGGGAAAAAAGGGAAATTATATATTTGTATAAAGGTACTTGAAATTAAACACACATAATTTTTTCAAATTTTTTTTGGAACTCTAATTGGAGTGCTAATTACTAAGCCGGTACTTATAAGTACCGTCAGGGACTTTGTGTATCACATGACATACAGAAATAACAATTGAAATCAATTAAGATCATATTGGTATGAACTGTTTGCCTCATGATATTCAAAAAAACAATTCTTTTTGCTCATTCAGACACAAAAGACATTGTAGTGCAACATTTGGAATGATGTTTTGACTGTATTTTCTTCATTCTACATACTTCACATCTTCATCTGATTTTTACAAATAAGAGACAGTGTATACCTCTGTTTCCCAATCTTACATCTCTCATTGTGGAATAGTATGACTTGTGTTGTTTGAATGGATGAGGGCTTGGTGAAATATATATAGATGACCTTTTCTTCTTACTGATATCCTTCATAGTCATCATACCTTGTGCAAAGGATCTTCTAAAATGTTTTACAGACTTTTTTTCAAATATTGGGCCCTTTATGTTATAGGCATTGACAAATACAACATCCAGAATTCCCAAAAACAATCTTTACCATGATTTCGGTAATCTTCTTTCAGCATTGCACAAAGTCATCAGCTGATCAGCAGTATCAACCCCACACATGAAGGTATTGTAGTCCTTGACGACTCCTGAGCATGAAATTGTCGACTTCAATCCATCTTTTTCTTTGCAAATAACTAGTGGTGTAACAACAGGGTGGCAGGATGGGCAAAATGCTATGGGACCTTCTGCCAGAGGTGGCCCCCCATGACCGGCAAGAGAGGCCCTCTGGTCCAAGATCCACCAGGTCACCAAACCAACCGGAGAGAGGGCCCATCTGTTGAAGTTGCCATTGACCCCAACCAGTGTAGTGGAGTTTCACTTCTGCCATGAAAATTTGATACTAAATATATGACCTTTTTATCCTTCCATTTCCAGTAGCAAATACCTAGGTTTGTAAATTCATTGTCACAATCTCCTCTTCTAAGTTTTCCATCAGCACATTGTTAGAAAGTCCCTTGCAGTAGGGTCTGATTCTCCCACAAACAAAAGTTTTTTCAGTTTTTTAATAATGAAACTGATGAAAAATAATGATAATACTAGATAACTCGGCATTGCTCCATTTTTTTCAGTCAATTCTAAGACCACTCTTTGACCTAAAGAGTAATCTGAGAACATTCCAGTCATTTCTTCATTTTTGCCTTGATAAATTATAAACTTCTAAGAGAAGAGCTTCAATCAGAGTGTATTTCATAAAAATATCCATTTGAAAATATCAATAACAATGATAAAACCAATTGTATACTTGCTAAATCTATTGACCAATAATCTGTATAAAACTACCCAGAACTCTCCGACGGTACTTATAAGTCCATGTTGGTTTTTCTAGATTATTTTGTATCGAAACTAGAAAAACATATTTTATAGGTAAAAAATATATGGTTAAATGTTCAAACTACAAAAGTAATAACAGAAATTGACACTTACCAAATAAATTATCATCTAAAAATTCATTGTAATGTGCCACTTGTTACTTTGGTCAGTATGCTGTCAAGCCCCAACTTAGAAAATTAATTTCTCGGCAATTTCACCCAGAAATTTAAAAATAAATTTTGTCATTGTCTGACTTAATCATACAACAATACATCAATATATCAACAGGCTTAACAATGCAGTGGGTACTGGTATTGTTGAATTGAGGAAAGGGTTAATTGATTTCAGGCCTGGAGAGTACTGGGTGACCATGAGAGCTGTGGTTGGTTTTTGAGTATTTGAGGTGGTTGATAGGATAAGTGGTTTGTGATGTCATACGTGAAAGTTGTTTTTGAATTAAATTTGGTGGGCAACTGCAGAGCTTGGGAGACGTTACTGGAATACAGCACGAGTGCTTGTTGGGTGGAACATATACGCACCCACGGATGCCAAGACTATAAGGGAGGGAGTGTTTAGTGTGTTATGAATGATAGCTGTCAAAATGAAGATACTGTTATAGGTTGGTAAGTTTGGTGTGGGCGGATGAGCCAAGGTGGCCGCTAAAGAGAGAAATCCACATATAGGAAAGTAGCATGTGTGTGGGAATAGGTCCATGTCATTTTTTTGTTAAATGTTCGCATGACCTGTAGCAGACGGGCCATACAAACAGGGGCATCAAATCAAGCAGTGGCTCCATCATAGCATCGATTCAAGTTGCGACAAGATGGGACTCCCGCTACGACTGGTTCCAGAGCTGACCAATCACAGCGTAGCAGCAGGCATATGGGTTGGCTCAGCAACAATGTATGTTCTCTACAGCACTTCACCAGAAGATGGTGACGACAAATGTGATCGCCGAAATATTGTGTGATTATAACACTCCATTCACTTGGCTAGTCACCCGAGAACAATTTTTATATTCTCAATGCTGAGAAAAACTGTGTTTTTATGTATATGAATAAGTTGCTTAGAAGTTGGATATTTCTTTTGGTAGTTGTCGTGTAAACACGCTTGATGAGGATTCAAACATTTTTACCGAACTTGATCGTGTTGGTTGGCACCTTGCTTGCATAGGTTCTTTATACAGCCACCAATGCCTAGTAATTATCTCAAGGGATAAAGGTTTATGGAGTAAAACAGTTCTTAGACAAAGTTTATAAGTATAAGTGCTGGTACCAGAAAGATAAGTCATCGCTACTATCGTTTCCTTGAATTAGATTGCAGGTTGACATCACTTGCACACACTGATGGAAATATTTCAGAAAATTCCTTTTTTTTATTTTTATATGCTTAACGTCTCTCTAACAGCGAGGTCTTTAGAGACAGGAAAGGATTGGGGGGGGGGCAAGGAATGGGAAGGAATTCGGCCATGGCCTTTTGAAGGAAGCATCCCGGCATTTGCCTGGAGTGATTTGGGAAACCATGGAAAACCCAAATCTGGATGCCCGGACGGGGATTCGAACCGCCATCCTCTCGAATGCGAGGCCAGAATGCTAGCTGTTACACCACCACACTCTGTCAGATAATTCCCCCAAATTTGAAAGATCATCCTGTGGCATCCCGGAATAGTATCAGAGTCCACTCTCCTGGGGAGACAGCAACCACAAACAATAATTGAATGGTGGGGTAATGTGGGGAGGTAGGTGGCTCATGCCCTAAAAGGTTGAACCCCAGATTTAGAAAATTCATTTTTGTATAAGATAATGACAGTGTATGATACTAGGGTTCATTACTTATCCTATTATATAAAATGCTAATCTGGAGTATGCGTACGCCGACTATAGCTACTGTAGCTATTAGCTAGAGAACGGTCAAGTGCCAGCCTTCACTCACCAATCAACAGCCACCATATTACATTCGTTTCATCATCTTGCTTTTCATTTATTCACAACTAGACGCAGAAATTCATGTAAGGAGAAGGGGATTCAATGTTTACGCTATTTTATCTGTATAAGTACTAGGTTAAACCATAACCTAAGAATTTTTTTGTTAGACGATAAGAAACAATGAAGTTTATTAAAAACTCGAAAAAACGTAATGTGAAATGTATTAGTCAAATAAATAACAGTCATCCATTTTCAAAATTATAGTATCTGTCATCTAAAGTAAAATGCATTTATTTATGTAAAATCCTAACCAATTACTCTGAAATTTCTAACCAGAGTAACATACTCATATAACGAAAGATATAATTGAAAATGAATTATTCGTTTCTCCTTATAAGCTTTTCCAGAATAAATTCCAACTACCATTATATATGACACCCTTAGTTTTTGATACATGTGTTAGCTATTAAATGAGATTTAAGATAACTTTTTTATTAGATTTAAATCATCAAGGATATGACTTTACTGTATATGTGATATGACACTCGCAATTCAACAACGATATTATTGCCAAAAAATAGCAGTGAGCAGAGATATTAGAAATACGGAAAGCAGGGGGGAAAAATAAATGCGAGGCAATTATATGTCACAAAGTTACAATTAGTATGTTCGTTTAAATTTACATATTGCTTTCTATTTATCTACAACAACCACATGCAAAAATTCATGGATGGAGAAGGGTATTCTATGCTTACGTTATATTATCTGTATCAGTTATAAGTACTAGGTTAAAAAATAATCCGAGAATTTTTTTTATCAGAACATAATAAACAATGAAGTTTATTAAAAACTATGAGAAAGTTTACACGAAATGTACGAATCGTGAAATATATCATTCAAATAAATGACAGTTATCCGTTTTTGATATTACTAGACGACCCATGCGAAAATTTCGCGAAAAACGCACAACTTCTGTGAAAAGTGAGGTTGAATATGATGTCCCCAAAGCTGAGTCATTACTCTTCATACTCCTACTTCATTTATCGATTTTGGTTGTATATCCAGGGAGATAAATGGCTAGAGACACAAAAAACACATTTTAGAAAAATTTACATTTTTGCCCTTTAAGGGTCGAATTACGAAAAATTCCTATCTTAACTTATAATGTTACCACGGCGGAGACCTTAATCTTTAGTATGATACCTCATTTATCTATATCGGTTGGATATCAAGTAAGATAAATGGCACGTGACACAAAAATGCGTTATAGAAAAATTTATACTTTTTCCCTTTAATGGTTGAATTACAAAACAATTATTTCTTAAAATATGATTTCACAAAGCTGAGACATTACTCCTTATAATCCAACTTCATTTATAGATTTTTGTTAGATATCCAGGGAGATAAATGGCTCGAGATACAAAAAACGAATTTTAGAAAAATTAAAATTTTTCCCCTTTAAGGGTCGAATTACGAAAATTTCCTATCTTAACTTATAATTTTACCGCGGCGGAGACCTTAATCTTTAGTATGATACCTCATTTATCTATATCGGTTGGATATCAAGTAAGATAAATGGCACGTGACACAAAAATGCGTTATAGAAAAATTTATACTTTTTCCCTTTAATGGTTGAATTCCAAAACAATTATTTCTTAAAATATGATTTCACAAAGCTGAGACATTACTCCTCATAATCCTACTTCATTTATCGATTTTGGTTGTATATCCAGGGAGATAAATGGCTAGACACACAAAAAACACATTTTAGAAAAATTTACATTTTTGCCCTTTAAGGGTCGAATTACGAAAAATTCCTATCTTAACTTATAATTTTACCGCGGCGGAGACCTTAATCTTTAGTATGATACCTCATTTATCTATATCGGTTGGATATCAAGTAAGATAAATGGCACGTGACACAAAAATGCGTTATAGACAAATTTATACTTTTTCCCTTTAATGGTTGAATTCCAAAACAATTATTTCTTAAAATATGATTTCACAAAGCTGAGACATTACTCCTCATAATCCTACTTCATTTATCAATTTTGGTTTTACATCCAGGGAGATAAATGGCTAGAGAGACAAAAAACACATTTTAGAAAAATTTACATTTTTGCCCTTTAAGGGTCGAATTACGAAAAATTCCTTTCTTAAAATATAATGTTACCACGGCGGAGACCTTATTCTTTAATATGATACCTCATTTATCTATATCGGTTAGATATTAAGGGAGATAAATCGCTCATGACACAATAACGAATTGCAAAAATATTGATCCTTTTGCCCTTTAAGGGTCGAATTCCGAAAAATTTCTGTCTTAATATATGACGTCACTAAAGCGGAAATCTTAAGCTTTAAAATGATACCTCATTAAACGATTTAGGATCGATATCCAGGGAGATAAATGACTTGTAACACAGAAAACAGCATTTTAGACATTTTGACATTTTTGCCTTTTAAGGGTCGAATTCCAAAAATTCCTTTCTTATAATGTGATGTGCCCAAAGTGGGGACCATAAGCTTTAAAATGACACCTCATTCATTGATTTCGGTTAAGTATGAAGGAAGATACAGGCTTGTGACAAAAAAATACCTTACAGAAATAATATATATGATACTTTCTCTCATTTAAAGTAAAGTAAATAAATCAGGATTACTGGATATTGTGATTCCGCCAGGAATTGCCGTGGTAAAACGCAAAAATCCTCTACAAATATTTCCCAAAGTACATTTAACTGTATTATGCTGGTCCAGGATGTATTAACCCTAATTTCTGCTTGAAAATAATGGTATTGCAACAGAATTACTGCTTGAAAATAATATGTCTTGCGATTGACTACAGCAGGATAATGACGTCATTACTGAATGTTATTTTGGCGGAATCGCGATCTCCAGTAGACCCGATCATTATTGATTTTTCCTTACAAGCTTTTCCTGAATAAATTCCTACTACCACCACAGGTGATGCCCCTCGTTATTCATATGAGTGTTATAGAATCTATGATTTTCGAAAGCAATATTAGTGGAGGTGGCGGTTAAGTTAACCAGTATCCCCCCACTGACACATTTTGTTACAGCATAATTCACTCTGAAATGAGTTTTACAAACCAATTAAACTGCATTCATAAGCACCATATTACTAAAGGTATTAATTATTGTGGGTGAAAGTAGTTCCATACGCATCGTGCGAACTGTGCCTGGCCCAGGAATAAAACTGATATTACATGGATAGCAAGAGTTTTTGGGATTCCTAATTTGTTTTCAATTTTATTGGTTCTATACTTCCGTCATCATTAATTCAGTAGAAGTTACTACAGTACTGCTATATGAACAGCAAATCAAATATGTAGAACATTACCATATCAGGGCCACTAGCATTATGTAATAACAATTCTGTACAATTACCCAACCGAGGGGAAAAAAGTGAACTGCCAGAATATGGCGTTTAACCATCATTTTTGACGGGCTCGAAGCTAGTTACCAGAATAAGAGAAAAGTTCATGGGACACACATGCAAAAAATCAAAGTTGTTGCATATGTGGGAATGGCGATGTTCACTCTTTTTTTAATAGTAAAAATAATTCACAATCCTTAAATAACTGAGGAAGACAACTGACATTAAATGACTGGGAAATTGATTTTTTATCTTATGGCTTTATACCCCATCAACATTGAGTTAGAAGTAGGAAAGGAATAGGCACAATAAACAGTAGGAATATGGTCACGGATTTGTGAAGGAATAATTCTGGCATTTGCCTGGAAAACTGAAATCTGAATGGGTAGATAAGGATTCAAATCTGTGTCCTCCTGAATAAGAGGCTATAGGTGGCTTCTTCATGATATTGATAACGCAACACCACATTCAAAATATGTGTCTCACTTGGAGACCATCAGACCTGTTCAGAACGGATTTCGATCCCCTGAGTATATGTTGAAGGGTATTTATTCCATATGTCTGTGTTACAATTTTTTCTTCAAAATGAGCACTAGGTATCGAGAAATTAATGCGCAAACATATGTGAATATCTTTTAAATATTATAATTTTAGTACACTTTTTAAAATCTTCAGTGTGGTGTATGCAGTAAGGCGCTTTCTTCCCATATTGCGAACCCGGGTTTAAATCCCCATACTGCCAAATATTTTTATTTCTTTTTTTATATGCAGTAATCATTGATTTTATTTCATTTCAAATTCATTTGCGAATTTTTATTATGCGAAATAACTTTTAAACAAAATTTTTACAGCATATACAGTCCCTACTTTTTTTTAAGAAAATCATTATTTCATTGTTTATTGTTGATAAGATTATTGTTTATGTGTTTTTTTTTTTAATGAAATGGGTATATTTCATGTTCATCGTTTCTATACTTGTATCTCTACAATTAATATAATTAAAGTAAATAAATATATTACAGCCAGATGGTCGGGGTATTTTCTCCCTACCATAGTTATACTTATTTCCGTGCAGTGGTGGTGGTATGTAAATGTTTGCAAATAACATAGTCTGTTATTTCGCATAGTAAAAATTCGCAAATGAATTTTAAATGAAATAAAATCAATGCTCAATGATTACTGCATATAAAAAAAAGAAATAAAAATATTTGGCAGTATGGGGATTTGAATCCGGGTTCGCAAAATGGGAAGAAAGCGACTTACCACATACACCACGCTGAAGCTCTTTAGCAATGCACTAAAATTATAACATTTAAAAGATATTCACATATGTTTACGCGTTAATTTCTCGATATCCAGGGCTCATTTTGAAGAAATAATTGTAACACAGACGTATGGAGTAAATACCCTTCAACATGTACTCGGGAACCATCAGATTTGTTCAGAACAGATTTCAATCCCCCAAGTCAGAACATCTTCAGTACATGCAAGTGGAAATTGTGACAACATCCCCATGACAGCCCTTGGTCTGTCTCTGTATAATTTTCATGTCTTTGAGCCAGTGAAATGTGAACTGGTAAATCGAAATGAAATAATTTGTCTTGCCTGATGCTTCCAAGTTGCAAGTTTTTTTATTAAAAAAAAAAGCCTTAACTTTTACAGGGATCAGATAAGTGCAAATACTTGTTGCTAGATTATTCAGAAAAATATATTTTCAAATGCAGTATTTTTTTAAATTTATCAAATTATTTGAATCATGACTTTGTGCAACATATTTTTTGGTTGGTTCAATCTATCTTATTCCACCTTTTCTCTGCTTTATGTTCTGGATTATTCCTCAAAACATAATAAAAAATCATTACCATTAAAAGTCTCTTTATTTCACTGTCGATCATCTCAGTTGTACCAGGGCTAAGATCATTCACAACAACCAACGATTTGTTGTTATTGTCGTAAGTCCGGAGTCCAACTTTTTCAGACATTCCCCACTCCTTAACCATATGTGTTGCAATAGATGTTGCTTGCTGTAGAGAAAGAAAAAAAATTCTTAATGCCACCATAATACATACAAAATTGTAACTTACACAGTATTAATTCTAAATGTTAATAATGCTGTACCATTTGCTTCTCAGATTTGACAGTGAGGTGTTTCTGTAATATGGTGATTCTGTAATATGGTGCTTCTAATAATACAACAAAAATTAGTTCTGACAGAAAGGAAAAAGCTCAGAGGAAATTTGAAAAGAGAGGAAGAGTAAACCAATAATTTACTAAAGTTGTAGCCACATAGACACAAAAAAAGTATATACACAACCTTACAGAATATTTCAGGTGATAGTCATTTAGGAGAGACATGAACCAAAAGCTAGAAAGTTGAGAGATCTTAAAAAAACAGAAAAACTGTGTCAATATGTTAAGTTCTACATTCAAGTACATAATGTTTGAGACAAGGAGTGTAGCGAGGAAGCTGTTTGTCTCCACTACTTTTCATAAGCATTGTGTATGAAATTCGTAAGATGGTCAAAACTGATTAGAACATTGGTTAGTGGATGATATTATGATTGGGGGGGGGGGTGGCAGGGGGGGGAGTGTACTGTAACACAACAGTTAGAATTATGAAACATAGTGTTCCACAGCTTCAGAATTATATGTAACTGAGATGAACTGTATGCTTGGTTGTGGAGTAACACCAAACTAGCCAAACTAAAATTAGGATACCATGAAACTGAAGTTCAAATACTTTGGCAGTATTTTATTAGTTGCTAATGGATTATTTCAACAAAGCAACAGGATTAAAACAGATACAAACTTATAAAGTTATGCTGTCCAAGTAGTATGGGACAAAAGGTTTCCAAAGACAGCAAAATTGCTACCTATCCTAGCACAGGGACTACAAGCTGTCACACTAATTAGAGGGAACAACAAATTGATTAAAGCAATTTAATTAAAATTTCTCAGATCAAGTATTCAGAAAACCAAACAAAACAAAATCAGAAATGCTAATAGGAATACTAAAAGTGTTCTAGACTTGTTAGAGAAATCTAGGCTGAAATAGTTTGGTCACAAAATGAGGATGACGCCAAGATGTATTTTGAAAAATTGACAACTGAATAAGACCAAAAGGCAGTTCATGAAATGATTGGATGAAGCAAGTGAGAAGAAAACTGTCCAGCCGTTGTTCAGAAACTGATGAGATAACTAAAATGAAATGGTAGAAATACAGGAGATGTGGAAAAGGTTTGTTCACTACCACATTCAGTCTGCCGGAGTAGAAAATCAATGATAAAAATATCAAAATTCTCTTTGTAAAATCTGATTGAGATTCTATGCAATAGTACAGATTTGCTTTTACCCCAGATTGGAATGAATTATAATACAAGATCATTAGGACAATTCCATAAAAATTGTTTCAACAAAAGTTTTTCAAGTAAAGTAGTGGAGTCAACTGTATAATATAGCATTAACTATAACTATAAATATTTACAGTATTCATATGATCAGAAAACCCATTAAATACCCTGGAAATATTATTTTTGAGCAGTCACAATCCAACTGAAAGCAAAACAGCACGTTGACAACAAAAAAAAACAATAAGAACAAATTTTACATTCTGGACCGACCACATCCAGAGAACATTTCTGCAATTTACAGTTTACACAACAAGAATAACACATTTATTCAAATTCATAGAATATCATCACTCCATTTATGAGTAAATATCAGGGATATTACAGTATACACAGTTCAGTCACATTACTGTGACCACCTCTCAAAAACCAGAATAACCACCTTTGTCAGAGCGGACTGCTGTGAGTAGGGATTGCAATCCAGCAAAGCGGGATCCCGCAATCCCGCGGGATCCCGCATCATTAGACAGTCTGGCGGATCCCGCACAAAATTAAGTGGATCCGCAATCCGCAAAATCCGGTGGATACTCTTGTCAGTCTGCGTGACTTGCTGCCCCACTCGGTCTCTGTCGGATTTTTTTGCACTGTTTGCCTGTACCCTTCCAGTTGGCATTTGACTCATGTGAAGAAGGGTTTGTTTTTGTCAATCTTCGTCATTCGTAAGTAAATAAATAAATACACTTTTACGTATTCGTCAAAACTTACGTTTGTTTCGAGTACACATTTCTGTAATTTGAGTTATGGTGCGTATTTTGTACGATTTTCTAACTATATAATTATTTTTTAAGTGTCGCACACGTTATCTGAACTACACGGTTACAGCTTTTTATTCACGGTTTCATTATTCCCATTTTCTGTATTTGCAGATAAAGTAATTGTGACAATTTCCTAATTTGCGGCTGAAAATTTGATTATTCGTTGATATGAAACTAATGTTATCATAATTTTAACGATCGCGTACCTATTTATTTAACAGCTATCAAAAATAAATTGTATATCCTTTGACATATCGTTGTTTTGGCCGCTGCCTCAATGCGTTTCTTTGACGAAAGCCACCTGCTTAGATGTGCCGCTCAGCCTTTCGATTAATCCCTCTTCTCCTTGTTATTATTTCGAACTAAAGTTAAAAAAAAAGTTATAATGAAATTTTCACGGGTGTATCGACGAATTGTGTTGTAGGAACACCATACTTCGACGGCTGCCTCCGCCGTCTTCCTCATGTGTGTAATTTCGAGTGTTTGCAATGAAATCCGGAAATACAATCTATGAGGACTTCACTGCAATCATTCGCCGATAAAGTCTCCTTTCTTACTAAAAAAATAATAATTTCCACTCTAAAAACGTCGTTACGCCACATAAGTAAATCTGAAATACTTGACAGTTTACGTGTTGGTGAGTAGTTTCTTTTGATAACAATGAATCAATTGTAATATCAATCAAGGAATCAGGAGATATAATAATGAATCACGCAAAAAAAGCCAAGTCTCGTGCATGTGCAGTGACAAAAAGTTATGAGATCTTGTACTGAACCAAGTCTACACTTAACGGAGTATATTCACTTCACTTTGTGAAATGGAATGCTTTTCTCGGTGTTATGGAATGTTTATTTAGAATTAAAAAACTCTGTTAACTTGGCCATTAAGCAAACCATATTTTTAAACTTATGTGATGTATTGTAAGACTCAATATTTTCCATTTTTATGATTTATTTAAAAATTGGTTTAGATTAAAAAACAAAAATGCAAAACCTCGAAATACACTTAAGACACGCTAAAAAGTTTTAATGTCATTTTCCCAATCAAAATATTGTTAACTGTTAATTTTTATCATTTAACATTAAAAATTATTTGTTAATTTAATTATTATTTAATTTATTAACATTTTAAGTAACTATGTTTTAAATATATGCGTTAAAAAACTGTTTGTAGCAATCCCGCACGGATCCCGCGGGATTGAAAACACTGCGGGATTGCAATCCTTAGCTGTGAGGCATACAGGAAGAGAGTCAATTAGGTTTCTGAAGGTATTCACTGGGATGTTGAGCCATGCTGACTCCAGTGCCATGGCCAGCTGCGCTAGATTACGTGGTTGAGGATCCATGGCATGAACAACCCGATCGAGGTGGTCCCACAGATTCTCGATTGGGTTTAAATCCGGTGAGTTTTCTGGCCAGGGGAGTAAGGTAAACTCATCCTGGTGCTCTTCGAACCATGCACATACACTGCGAGCTGTATGACACCTTGCATTGTCCTGCTGGTAGATGCCATCATTCTGAGGAAAAGTTATTCACCTGGTGGGGTGGACATGGTCCGCAAGGACAGATACGTACTTGTGCTGATCCATCGTGCCTTCAACAATGATGAATTCACCCAGTGAATGCCAAGAAAACATTCCCCAAACCATAAAGCTCCTTCCTCCACCCTGCATCCTACCGGCAATTGTTGCAAGGTGTTTGCTTTCAGACGTTTCACGCCGTATGAGCCAACGTCCATCTGTCCAATAGAGCATAAAATGTGAGTCATTGGAAAAAGCCACCTGTCGCCACTCTGTGGACGTCCAGTTGTGGTACTGGCATGCACATTCCAGCCTTCGTCGCCGATGAACAGCAGTCAGCATAGGTGCATTAACCAGGCGACTGCTGCGGAGGCCCATGCGCAGCAACGTTCGCTTAACTGTTGTTGAGAATACACTCTTGGTAGCCCCTTGGTTCATCTGGATGGTCAGTTGCTCAACAGTTGCACGTCTATTTGCCCGAACGCATCTCCGTAGCCTTCGTTCGCCTCCGTCATCTATAGCCCGTGGTGCACCACATGTTCCACGCCGCTGATTTTGAATAGTGCCACTTTGCCATGCACGCTATACTTTCACCACGGCGGCACATGACCAGTTCACAAAATTAGCCGTTTCCGAAATGCTTCCACCCTTGGCCCGAAAGCCAATAATCATGACCTTTTGGACGTCGGATAAATTGCTATGTTTCTGCATTACGCCAATGATTGAAATGCTTTCTGATGCTCTAGGACATCCTTTATATACACTCCACTGTAATGTGCTGCCACCTACCTTCTGTGATTGGTTATTTCACGTTGATGTTGAAAGTAGGTGGTGGTCACATTAATGTGACTGGACTGTGTAGTTTCATAGTGCTTGGACCCTGACCATTCAACCATTAAAGTATAAAATTGATTTAAAAGTGCCATGTATACCTTTAAATCACTGGAAGCACCAGATGTTATCTTATCCGGACCAAATATTAGCTCCTCTGCAGCTCGACCACCCATCATTGTGTCAAGCATAGCAGTCAACTGTGACTTTGTAACATGGTATCGTTCTTTTTCAGGAATATAAGCAGTCTGAAATAGAAAGTCAATGAATCATGATATGAACACACATACAACTGGCGGTAGATTGAAAAGAAGTCCATAACCAGAGAAGCCTAGTTTTCTAGTTCAAGATACTCTATTTAAGACATAACTCCCATTCTCCGAAGATCGAACATCACACTGTAAGTACATTACTCAGTTCATATTCAGTTAAAAGTTATCACAAAACAACTATTTTACTGTCTGGAAAGAAAAGCTGATAAAAAACTGATTAGCA